>SSNU01000101.1:185381-326953 GCA_012064415.1 Gyrodactylus bullatarudis | reverse complement strand
TTTTTTTCTTGAATGAAAGGGAATATTTCATAAACTCGAGCATATTACTAGATGTATTTTTACCATTTAAAAAACCATGTTGAGTTTTATCATGGAATGGGTGGGGTAATGATTTTGAAATTTCATCGGTCAAATATCGATCTAAAATTGACAGGAAAATGTTCAATGATGAAATGGGTCTAAGGTCTGAGTAACAGGAGTACTTTTTAACCTTAGGAATTGGAGTTATCTTAATTATGAGCCATTCTGAGGGTATTTCACATTCAGAAATACATTTGTTTAAATATTGAATAAGTAGGTTTAAAAAAGGAGGAGGTAAATTAAATAATAAATTTAATGAGTTAAAATGTAAGTCCAGTCTGTTTTTATTCTTCCATTTTTCAACTAAATTATTCAAATCAGTTAAAGTGATGATTGGAGGGTTGGAATCAATAGGAACAAGATCAATAGTTTCGAATTGATTAAATGATGAGATGAAATAATCGTTGATATTATTGCAGAACTCTAGATCATGTAGAGCTGTGAAATTTACAATTGAGGAGAATTTTTGAACATTTAATAATTTTCTAAACTTAGACCAACCCATTTGAGGGTTGGTTTTAAGATCATTTAAGACAATGGCTTCAAAAGATCTTTGAGAAGTAAAATCTAGCTGTGATGTTTCATTAAAAAATTTTTGGAAGTTAATAGTGAGCCTGGTGGAATTAATGATTATTCCATAGAAACAATTAAAGTTGAAATCATTATTTTTAAAAATTTCATGCATTGAGGATTGTACTAAACTCTTACATCTTTTAAAATCGACAGTCTTTTTTGGCTTTAGGTAAAAGATTGCATGATTCGAGAGACAAAAGTTAAAGAACAAAATGTTATGATCTGAGAAAGGCACAGAGCTAGCAATAGGTCTATAAAATACATTAGAAAATATAAGATCAAGAATATTAGATTTACGTGTGGGGGAATCAACAATTTGGTCAAGTTTGAATTTGGAAATGAGTTCATCAAAGCATGGAGGAATTAAGGGGGAATTATTTTTTGAGGGAAAATTGAAATCCCCTAAAATAGTGATATTTTTGCAGGTATCTACTACGAGGAGATATGTGATAAAAGGCACATATCTGAAATAAAAAATTTACTACCAATAGGAGGTCTATAAAATAATAAGGGGGTCTATATTATTAATAATAAATCATAATAATATACATATTTATGTGATCTTTAAAATCAACTTTTGATCACTCTCTCACAAATCAACAAAATTAATCATGATCTAGATTCCAAAAAATTCTTAATTGAATTCGATTTCTTGATGAAAAAATTAAGAATTTTGTAAAAATTTTAAATTCCCATCTTCATATCAATTAGCTTTACATAAGTCTTTATTCTTTAGGGTTAAATATTATAACTTAAGAAAAAAATTTAACCAAAAATATGACTTATTGACGTAAAGCATATTGTGTGACTTCTATGACTTAAAAACCCCGTCAAATTTTGAAGTATTGTTTCTTGAATGCTATGACTATATTCAGAAACCTCAGCATATTTACATATCAAAATATACGAAAGTATGACTTGAGTTGCCCTGGTTATTACGTCCATATGATATCTAACTTGAAGGGAATTGTCTTCTCATACCTATGTTAGAGATAAGACAAGCAAGTGTAAATTTTAATGTAGCAGATGTAGACGTCCTTATTAGGATACGTCAGTACATCTTAGCCAGGATTTGAATCCGGGTCTTAAACGGGGTTACGCTTCTAACCACTAGACTAGAACCCATCATTCATGTGTTATTACTTAATAAAACGATAGCTAGTTGTTTTATTACAATGTACAGCTATTCTCGATGAATTTGGGAATTCATGATTTTTACAAAAATCTCATTTTTTCATCAAGGTATGGAAATTTTGAAAGATTTTTTGGTAAATGGGTTCAAATGTCCACTTTTTAATTTTTTTAAACTTTGAGTTGAAAATTTTTGGTTGATTTCAAGGTCTGAGAGGAATCAAACGTTATTTTTCAGAATTGTCATTAGACAAAGAGAATATTCACTCTCATTCATTTTTTTGATAAAACACACCTATTATTAAAACACTTCCTATTTTTCGATCATTTTTACTGCTTGGAAATTGATAAACTAAGATGATCCAAGATCATTTCAAAATTATAGATTTTTTCAAAAAAATGAATAGGAGTAACTATTTTCTTCGTCTAATGATGATTCTGAAAAATAACGTTTGATTCCTCTCAGACCTTGAAATCAACAAAAATTTTCAACTCAAAGTTTAAAAAAATTAAAAAATCACGCCATCTCGAAATTTTCCAAAGAATCTTTTTTTTTTCTCAATTAAGTAAAAGTGGACATTTTGAATCAGTTACCAAAAAATCTTTCAAAAATTTCCATACCTTGATGAAAAAATGAGATTTTTGTAATTACAGGTCCTGAAATCACACTTTGCTAGTAGGTTTAATGTCTAATTTTTCTAGGTTTTTCAAAATTAAACTGTACTTTGGTAGATAAATTCTCTAAATCTCTGAGCACATCTTTTAGTGATGTTTAAGATAAATAGGTTATCTCTCCCAAATCATACCAAAGTGTAAAGAACAAGAAAATTAGGAGTTTTCGTAGATTTTGATGGGTGAGTAAGAGATTTCACAAAAAATTTAACTTTAATATTTTTGGAATAAAATGTCCAATAACTTTTTGTAGATAAAATAAATTCCCATATTCATATTTGCAGATTACACAAACTGTGGATTTGCCTGTTAATTTCTGCTCCAAAAAGTATTCTGATTTTTGAGAATGAGTACAGAATACAAAAAGTAGACGCATTTGATGATACTTTTTACCATCTTCATTGTCTTCCCTTCACAATGAGAGAAGCTCAAGGTATTCTAAATAATTTAATCTTATTATTTCTGTGAAAGAAAGAAAATATATCCTGAATAAAAAGGTAAAATTTCAATAGCAGTAAAGTCGTATTGTATAAAAACGGAGAATGAAGGAAACATGGATTTTGATAAAAAATTGTGAATTATATATGAATATTGCAGGACCTATACTTACAAAGATTAACTAGAAATATTTCGTTCTAGGTACTCAGGTAATATATCCCACAGGAACGTCTTATTAAGCTGTAAGATTCAGCGACATGGGCTAATCCATTACCAAATAAGATGTTCCTGTGGGATACATTACCTGAGCACCTAGAACGAAGTGTAAACTACATAACTCTAATTCAGTGAAAAAGAATCTAAAATTGGTTTTATAAATAGATTTATTAGAATTCCCAGTCATTGGTCATCCAAACGTTTCGACGGTACGACCAACTCATCACACACAAAATACCATTTATAAAACTCTATTTTCATGATCTTAACATTGAAGTGAAAATTGTGCTGGATTCACTTTTTTTGACCGCCCCTCGAAAGAAGTACAGGATTGCGATTCTAATTTTTTATAAAGATGTAACTTGGGTACAAAAAATTGGTATCTTCATTGTATAAGTGTAAAATGATTAGAAATATTAATCATTAAAAATACTAATTATAATTATCTCTAAATGTTACAATCAATGTGTGAACAGCAAGATCTTTAACAGCAGAAAATATCAGCGTCAGATGTCCCACAAAGATATTTTTCAATAAGATCTGCAGTGAAATTAGGATCAAAGAGCAGAGGCCATGGCATACTTCGATGCGAATGCTCAACAGGCTATCAAAGCAAGAGATGCAAATGTCGAAGGGATAATTTTTTGTGTAACTCCAGGTGCAACAATAAATAAGGCTTATATTCTTTCATAATTATGAATTATAATTTAATCGATAATTAAGTATCCTATCCTAAATCACATCTAAGCCCGACTAAATATTAAGATTAACTATCAAAAATTTTCCTACTCTTGGATTAAAGTATTTCAAGCAAAGATTTTTAGTGTGAATAAAATGCTCAGATCATTTCATACATTGCCAAAGTTAATTTTTCAAATTTGCTCGTTTTTTTAAGAGGGGTGGTAAAACTTCTTATAATTTCATTCGTATGATTTCAATATTGAATAATGGAGATAATAAAGTATTTCAAAGTGACCCCAAAAACCAACTCATTAAGGCTCGTTGGGCTAAAACCTATTTTTATTGAAAATATATCTATTAACATAAGCTTCTTAAATATAAGCTTTATAAGAATGTATCACAATTAATTCTCAAGTATTTCTACAAGAGAGAACTACTTTCAAACCAGGCTATTTCTAAGCATTCTCTTATTTGAAATAGAAAGTTTCTACATTACTAGATTTAAACCATAACCTACAATTTTCATTATTAAATATGAAATGTATGAATCGAGTAGATCGGAGAGTATATTGAGTCTTGAATTGGATACCATCATTGAAATTCTTATTTTTTATATATTTACTTTTGTATACTGAAGAGAATACACCATGTATTTATAGTATTATTTCTTGAAATTGGACCAACATTTTTCGTTTCCTTACTTGAAAATTATTTGTATCATTCTGTTTGAAACTGTATTGCTACATTTCTTGCTACTCTTAGGACTATCGAGAGTAACAAGATTAACGGTAACATATACATTTACAGTAATTAAAATTTGTACTCCAGACCCTCTAACTCACCCATTATTATTCAGTTCGATAACAGGATTTTCCTCAGTAATAATCTGGTTCTTATCATGTTCATATTTCAAGTTTGAGAATATTTTAAATGAACAAGGTTAATTTTGTTAGTTCTAGTGAAATATAATATATTCTTTGGGAAGATTGAAATAACTTTGAGATTGACGTTTTTTTTAATTTTTGGTTTGAAGATTAGGTCATTGACGATAAAATTTTATTCATGATTACTAGGGAGAGGCAATTAATGGTTAGAAACAGTGAAATTTAATTTTTAAAATCTTTTTGAGATCCTTAGAAAACACCAAAATTTTCGAATTTTTTGCAAAACGTTACGAATAATTTGTCAATTTTTTTCAATTTTGTAAGAATAGTGAATTAGTCATTTCTTGTAGTAAAATTCATTGAAAAATTTTCGGGTAGATTCAAAAATTTTTAAACATTCTTCAATAAAGAATTTTCCTCGTTGATTGATTCTCTTCAAAATGAGTTTGGTTTATTATTATAATAATTCTTATTAAATGCTTTTATATTGAATCTGTTTTTCTGTTGTTAAATGAATCATTGATCTATAGATGGTGGCGTTCCATGCATATTTATTGCATCAGAGATTCTTTCAAATAAATCAATATCCATTCTCTTAAAGGTGTTGTAGATCAATAAGGAATTTGACATTGTGATTTATTATCGTGGATTATTATTACAGATAATCAATAGAAAAAATCATTTGAAGTGGATAGTTTAATTTCAAGTTATTTCTAATTACGTCACAGGAGCAATGATTAATACAACGCACATTTGTGTAAATAAATTACTTCCTATGAGTGATTGCTTATAAAAATGGACGGAAATGTTGTCTAATTTCTGAGTTATAAGACGAACTGATTTTTTTAGTATCAAGATTGTAAATATAACTTTTGTGCTCAGAATGTTTACTGAAATCGAACATTTGAAGCGAATGAATATCAACATTTGTGATCGAAATTAAACAAAAAATTTGAATTACAGAGAAATTACGATGTAAAAGGATTAAGTTGATAGCTGAAAACTTGTCAATTCGTCTAAAGGAATTATATATTTCTTGAATATCAAATTAGGCAATTATAATGAGATGATAGGATTTATCCTATCAAAAATTAGTCCAGTTAGTGTCGATTGAAGCAAATTTTGAAGAAATATTTAAAAAAACTAGAATTATTTATTCTATTAAAAAGACGTCTGAATAAATGATTGTTCAATTCATATACAACATCCATTTGTTTTAGAAATTTGTTAAAATTCTTCCCAAAAAGTAAATATTTTGAAAACTTTAGTTCTCTATTGTATTTTTAAAGTAAGTAAACAGCTCTGCTAAAGTATAAAGCTCTTATATAGAAAAAATGATTTTCTCATTGTCTACTGCTAATAATTTTATGGGAAAATATTCTTAATGAATGTTTGCAAAAAGAAATCTGAGATCTTCAAATTTAATTTTAACCAGGAAATTCACCAAGATAGTAAGATACATGAAATAGTCTTTTCATGCCTAGATCTGTATTTACGAAATTAAAAAAATTCCTATCTAAAGCTAGAAGTTTACTATTTTTAAAAAACTCAATATTTTTCTCCGGATTTCTGAAAAAAGGAATCTGCCCAAAATAAGGTCTATTTAAGAATTTCAGAAATGCCGCGATTTGCCATTTTTTTAACCCTTCAGCTCAAAATTTTATCAATTTCGAATATTTATAGCAATTCAATACCGATATTTCGGATCAAAATTTTATGAAGAATTTGAAAGTGAGCATAGAGATTGATAGAAACTAGCCATCAAGAAAAACTCTAACTCTTTGATTTTGGGTCATTCCGCTTCGTGATAATTGAAAAATTCAGATAGTACAATTTCCCACAATAATGACGAATTTCTGTGATTGAATTTCCCCTAATCTCGATATGAAATATCAGCATCGAATTACTTTAAATTTTCGAAATCGATAAAATTTTTAGCTCAAATTTTTGAAATGTGGGAAATTCGGGTTATTTCTACAAAATTTCATTTTATCAACTCATAATTTTTCAGTCGACGCTCAGAAAATACTTCGTCTACCACCTACTCGAATACGCAAAGAATTCTGCCTTTTCATTCGCCTGAGATCTATTCACTTCAAAGATAGCCTATTTTTGCATCAAATTTTTCAATTATCGCTTGAAAAATAGTTAAGATTGATCTTGTACAAATTCTTAATTTACTAATTTTGATTGGTTGATTCGGGATAGATGGTGTATTGATCAAATAATTATTGTTACATCAAGGTAGTAACTAGAATATGATACAATAAGCAACGGACGGAAATAAATTCAGATACGAGGAACTATGGATCACTATCATCGAAATGTTCCTATGATTAAATATTAATTTACTTTTGTGTACAAAATTCCAAGAGTCAGACTTTGTAAGAGTTTTACACTAAAAGGATTGACGCTAACAAATAAGAGTTTAACAAGAGATAAGTGGGTTAAATTAGAGAACAGTTGCCCCCTCTTATTTCTCTCTAAGTTTACTTTGAATCGTGTAGGTCTTTTTATTATTGATTACATGAAAACTTATGATTCGTTTTCATTTCATCAATGTTAAAAAGCCCTTGGTCTCTTTGTCATTCAGAAAAATTACTGGAAAACAAGAGGGAGCAAATTTTCTATAGATTAGTCGATAAGTGTTCTGTGACATTGGTTTTGAGCAGAGCTATCGATGAAATAGAAATTTTGAGCAAAGTAAGAAGAAACCAGTTTGTTTAACAAATGAAGATTTCTATTTCGGGCATATTTATCAGTGCCATATAAATACAGGTTTAACAAATTGAAAGAGATGGCCTTATTGGTCCAAATTTCCAATAGTTAAACAGTAATACAATTGGCTCTACCTGTTACCTGGTATAAGGCCATCTCTTTTAATTTGTAAAACTACTGTATTTATATTGCATTTATCACACTGATGGTTTCTTCTTGCTTTTCTCAAATAAGAATTGTCTTCTAAACATGAATTTCTTTATTGCATATTTTGGTGTCGGTGCTATTTTTCAGGAGAGCAGTTACAAATAAATTAATTCCTGTTGCTAAGAAACCTATGAATTATTTCCCGACTTGCTGTGCTTTGCCTTTCAATAGAGAAAAATATGAATGAGAAAGAAAGACATCATTTTGTTCAGGAATAAATTTTTAACAAAAGAGTAGAAGGAAACTTTCCCTTGACTCTTCTAGTTTCTGAGCTATTTAAAGTCGAAAAGTTGAAAATTTACCTTTTTATTTCGAAAATTCTCAACTTCAGTTTATGCCTATTTAACCACCTCAATTAGGATATAATAGTAGTGCACAAAAATTTCGAAAATTATGCTTCTGTAAATTTTTTTCACATAAAAATCAGAATCAATACAATGGGGGTCCCTACCTGTTACCCATGAGCCAGGTATTATGGTTTCTCCAACTTAATAAAGTCCCAACCCAATGCAACTACTCTTCTTACTTACCCAATACCCATATCTTAGTCCATAACAAGAACTAAGATGAGAGCTGAGTAGGGGGAGGGGATGTGAAAAGAATTCGTTCTTATTTTTTAAATGAAATGTAAAAAAGAATTTATAAAAAAAGATTCTGATGATGATTTATAGGAAAGAAATCGATTATAATTCTCATTCCCACTTTGCATTGATAACATCCTTCCACTCAGCTGTACACTATGGATATCAAGAGATCATCATTTGAAATACATATATAATTTATTTATTTCGTTTATTACTGGTATGTACGAAATTATACCAGTACATTCTGTGCTTTTTGAATAAATTATCTAAGCAGTGAGAAAAAATTCAATATTTCTATTAGCAGTTAAAAATTTAATACAGTTTTTCATTTGAAAAAAAATTAATCTATGTGTAAAGTTGGTTTTCAGCAAATATTAGTAAAAGTAGATTCAAATAGAATACAACCAAAAGTTTAGGTATTGAGATATTTAACTCTCAATAGTAATCCTATTGGTCCAGATCTTAAAAACCAGTCAAGTGAGCTGCTGATGAGATCAAACTTGAAAATCAAAAACCATGTAATTAACCATCTGCAGCCATTTGGTTTTCAGCAAAAATATTTCAACAGTAGACAACTTAGAGTTGATAGTTACTTAGTTGATATCATCTGAGGTACAGCATGTGAAACCTTCTGTATCTTGAATCTATAATTACTCATATTAGATCTAAAATTGACTATTCAAAATCCCTTCTTTATTCCCACCTTCATTAATATTACCTTTTATTTAGAGTATTTTGATGTATTCGAATACCAAAGCAAGTTTGGCACTCCTAAAAATAGATTTATAATTAGGAACCATTAGTGTTGGAAATGAAATTTCTCGAGCTTTTGAATGTGCCCTCGTTCATATATAGCCTGATTTCAGTAAACTTTGATCACTAAATTTTCAGATCTAGCTATCTATCACAAAAAATACTGTACCAGTTATGTAATTTTCAGCCGAGTAGAAAATATCCCTTAAAACCGTGAAATCCCTATGAAATCTAACATGATATTGCCTTATTGATCACTTTAACAGCTAAATGTAGAATGCCTCAAATTAATCAAAATAGAATGAAGATAATTTGATCCAGAATCTTGAAGAAGCAGCATGTATTTCTTTAATTATAGTTTAATTTTTAATTGCTGCATAAACGAAATATCCGAGGACATTTAAATGCCACTGAGTTACTTTGAAGTAAATTACAGTAGAGAGTGCACTTTGAAATGCAGTTAAAACTTTAAAGGTGACAGTTAAATAAGAATGATGTTTTATCTGAGTGCATATTTATTGCTCGAGGTTCCTCTGTATTATTCAAATACAAAATAAGCTAAAACTGTAGCCGGTCCGAAGATCTGATGATACCTTGTGAGCCGCCAAAAACAAAAGATTGCGCATTCCAGCTACTTTTTTTCAAAAATTTAGAGTTAATTTTATCCATAGCTTTTAACTTCAGATGCTCATATCTCTCAAGAATAATAGCTTTATAAAAAAACTTTCTAGATCAAAATGTTATGTTCTTAATAAAACTTCTACTGATCGAATTAAGTTGAGAGATACATCAAATTGAAGCTAATTTATTTGAGTTTTCATTATAAAAATTTTGTGTAATTGAAATCTTGTCTAAGCTCAGCAATGCTTCAAAAAGTTTATTAACTTTTAAAAATTTCGTTCTCACATTTTATTTTATCTGTTATAAATTATTAGGGTTAATTCCAAAAATTACCCCAAGAAAATTTTTTTTCCAAAAATCACCCAAATATTTTTTTTAATAAGAAATAATTTAATAATTTTTTCAGCGCTTGATATTTTTCGGCTTTTGCATAGTCTTCCATATCTTTTATTTACTCTGTAACCTTCAAGTTCCGACTCCATCAGATTTTCGACATCGGGGAGCATGATAATCTCCGAGTTAGCTGCTTTCAAGGAGATTATTTTGTATTCATATGGGGCATACTTTTCAAAACCAACTTCTAACTTTTCAGTCACGGCTTACAGATTTTAATAGGGATATTCATTAATTTTTGCAAACTACAAGGACATTGGAGTTTGGTGAAGTTAACAACTCTTCTTATTTCACTATTTCGATCTTGAGAAACAAGAAATAAATCTTTTTTAAGGATAGCAAAAATTTGTAATCGCGTAAGATTTTTTCCATCAAAGGTTCTGTATAAGGAGAAAATTCACTTTAATCTTTCTGAAACTTATGTAGGTTGCATAAAGAATTTGAATCATTTAAGTTACACCATTCAATAAGAGGGGAATTTTGAAATAAAAATAATTGATTCGAGGTAAAGAGTTGAAATTTTCATTGGGGTGATTTTTGAAAAAAATTTTCCTTTGGGGTGATTTTTAGAAAAAATAATTTTCTTGGGGTGATTTTTGGAATTAACCCAAATTATTAATCATAATTTTGAACCAAGTAGTTCCTCAGGGAGTTGTTCGGTTGACTAAGGTTTTAAGTATCTTAGTTTTTTCAAAAATCTCCAGAAGAAGAATACGACACGTATTCGAAATATTGTGTAAGTCCAAACTATTTTTATCAGGGTAATCTAAATGTTTTTTATTCTAATCTTAATTTTAATTTTCTTTCAAGTGATGAATTATATTATCAGAGTTATTAGTCTAATAATTTTGATTACTGTAACAATCACTATAATTTTTATAATCCTTATTTTTTAAGAAATACTACACCTTTCTCTCCCTTATATTTTTCTACAGATAGACCAATACAAGCCAGAAGACAACATAGTCAGGTAGCAAGCGAACAACGTTATAGTCAATAAATTATTATTCATTTTGTTAGGTAAATATCTCATGATACAGAAATTTCACACATTCAACCCTTGTCAAAACTGGAAGGGCCAGAGATTTTCAAGAAAATGTGGTGACAAAATGTTATACAGACATCGCCTTTCTTTAATAATGACTATTAGCATAAGATGACCTATCTCATCACCTTATAGAACATAGAATTTTATCGTAAAATCAAACGTTTTAGACAAAGAAGTGCTGAAATTTTAAAATAATCTTTAGAAAAAATACTAAACGAGATAGTTTTTAACAAAACTTTTATTCATATCACCGAAACAAAAAGTATATTTCTGGATTCTATTTAAAGAATAGATTTTTTTCCGAAATAAAAAAGTAAGAGAGTGAATAAAAGTTTATTGTTTACAAAATCAATAATTTCATAGGCTCCTTTAACCATCTAAATTTCAGATTATCGATTAAGAATGACCACTAGACGATATTTCTTAAATCCATCATGCTCCTCAAGATTCACGGATGAGCTTTTATCCTTTTGCATTGTTTTGAGAGTGGATGAATCAAAAATCACAACACTCTGCAATCTGTTCTCAATATAAGATGGAAAGTTTTACGCAGATGTAGTTTAGTTCATACCTTTATTAGCCTTAATTCTCAATGCAAACTGTCGCTCAGGGTTCCACAACCTTACCAATAAAACTTTTACCATATAAGTAAGGTTTATCATTGAAATTATTCAACGAAAATGTGTGTTCCTTTTAGTGGATGGAAAATAGTAAATCAATATGCATCATGAGAGAGATAAAAATATTCATTTTTCTTACAAGCAACCAATGAAATTCAAGTATGAAATTCTTCAAAGTAACAATGCATAAGGTTAACATTTTACACACACCATAGAGAGAATATTACTGAAGAAAGATATGTGTACAAGCGCACAATTGGTGGAAGTAGGACAAATTAAATGTTTTCTTTATCATTGCAGTAATTAATAATATCCTGGATGAACGGGGATTGCGTTAGTTTACATTTTTCAAATCTCCTCTAATCTTAAAATTTCACCCACAGCGAAGATAGGCACCATTAACAAACGTCTCTACTGTATTAACTGGTTCTTGTCTTCACCGTTAATTAAACTAAAAGCATATAAAAGCTTAGTTTTGCCCCACTTTGACTATGTTTCGCCTCTTACCCCAAGCATGACTTATAAAAGTGCTATTGAGCTTGAACATATTCAATACAGGTTCCTAAAATCAATCTACCCTTGCCTCTATCCATATAATGACCTGATAATATCATCTGGCTTTTCGCCACTGTGGGTCAGGAGGATGGCTTTTGTAGTAAAATTTTTCCTAAAATTTGTCTCAAATTTTAATAAAGGCTACAATCTCAGGAATGCCTGTTATGAGGACAATTTCTTAGCTCCTCACTTTAAACTTTTACAAAAAAAATTCAATCTCCAAGAATATGACAGTCTTAATGATCTTAAATCTATAATTTCTCATATAAGATCTAAAATTGACTATTCAAAATCCCTTCTTTTCCTCCACCTTCATTAATCTTATCTTTTTGATCGAATATTTATTTGAAAATATCATGGAATTTCAGTATCTGACTTTTCGACTGCTCCTAACTTAAGTTGAGGAAATAGTGAAGTTTGACTATTTATGAGCCAACACTGCAGATTTCCCAATGACGAGGTCGATCTGTTATTTTAACTATTCAAAATTTATTATTTTGTGATAATTTATCTATAATAATGATTATCTTTTAAATTTAATAAATGTATAATTTCAAATAAAAAAAACCCTTCATGTCCCAAATTATTATTTTTTCATCACACAAATGAGAAAATTTGAAACCTTACCAGAATAATTACGTTGATTCCGAATATGAATTCCTTTTTGAAAGACGACTTATCATTTGAAAGATAATGGAGGTTGAAATTGCCATTTTTGATTCCAAAACTAGTTATCTTTCTAACTTTGATAGATATAATAAATAGTAGGCAGGCGATTGCATATTTGAGATCTAAAGCTATTGGATTACGATAGAAAGTTGTTTCATTTTTTTAGGTTTCAAAATGTTTAAAAAATAACTACATTTGACTACATTTTCAAAAAATCACCCTTCTTCAAGTAACTTTTGTTAGCATCAATGAAAAGCCATCTTGAATTATGAATTATACATATTTTTTTAGCTTAATAAATTCGTTTTCTAATGAGGGGTGTAAAAAGTATTTCAGGTATTTTTCAATTCAAATTATCGCTCGAGGACATGAAGGGTTAAATCTATTCGAATAGGTTCATGAATATTCTGAAATCTTCAGATTCTCTCCTTACCCTATATATAAAGTTACAAAGTACCTGTATTTTATCACTTTTCTAGTGTAGGATAAATGAATTAGACAGAAATTATCCTAATACATATAATGATGCTTTAGAATATTTTTTTTAATTTGAAATAATGACATTTATTTTTGGAAATAAACAAAGTAACCTTTATGAGCGTATCATTGTAAAATATTTAACACAAAGGACTCCATATCAATTAGTCCTGGAAATTCGAGAAGCAATAGGACACTTTATTAAAAAATATTGAATGAAAAATACCCCTATTCTCTATAGTGATAGAATGAAGAATAGGATGAAAATCCATTATCATTTTTTCAAGATTTTCAAAATGAATGCTACTTGAGATGTAGTTGAAAGGGAGGAAAATCTTTTTTTTGAATTTTTACTTGAGACGACTACAAAAGAGAGAATTCAAGGTATATATATCATTAGAGCGAAATCTGATTCAGTATATATAGTAGTTTACTTATTGATCAATTTTACATGAATGAATTTTTTTTTGCACAAACAAACGTTACTTTAGCATGCACGCTAATTGGTACTACTCAACGAATAAAAAAGAGACTCTTGAAAAGAACAAGATTTATTTTTTCATAACTACGCAGAAGCGATCGGTCAAAAAATACGTTTCATTCTAATTACTTGTAAAAAATATTGACCAATTAGATATAACCTTAGTTTTTCGTTCATCAGCCAATTAAAATCGATCAGCTCTGAATTTTAATAAATGATCTTGCCCTAGATTATTAACATTTAATTTTGATTGTTTGATTTATGAAATGAACTTTGATTCATGTTTACCATCCATAGTTCTTGATAAATATCAAATAAAGCTAAAAGTTTCATCTTAATGGGATCGCCTGACAATTAATAAAATGAAGATTTGGTGCTGTATTTAATCTCAAATTTATAGGGTATAATCAAGGGAATTTTAAATTGAACCTTTACCAAATTATAGTATTAGCTCATCGAGTCAGCACTTTGGTTTCACTAAAAACTAAATTTGTTTTAATTTCTCACAATTTGGCATTTAAAATTCACTCGCAGAATTTCCCAAAGATGCTTGAAAATTTTTGAACGGCTTTCTAATTCGTTATTGCTTAGTTATACAATTGAAAAAAGAAGGATATTTTTCTTTCAAATTGCATGTATATAAATAAAATTTTATCTTTTTTCACACATTGCGTGCGTGTATACAATCCAGTATACCATATGTATAATATATATAGAAATAAATAACAAATAATAATAATTCAAAATATTCTTTTACTTTGATAATCCATAATTCTTTCGTGTTTTATTCGATAGATTGCAACTCTGGGGTTATTTTTATTTTCTTTTTTAGTTTTTGAATGATTGAAAGTAGGTTTTTTAAAACGTATAATGGGGGACGGGCTGTGTTGTTTTTATTTTATTCTCGTTTACATGAGAAGATATGAAAAAATATAGAGGATTTGGAAATTGAGGTTTTTAGGGACCTCTCTCTAGGTTTCAATACTCTTTGGCTCATTGATAATGAAAATCAATACGCAAATAATGATTATGGCTAGGGCTAAAAAATACCATGAGATAAAGGTTAAATTGAATACGTAAACACCAATCATCAGATTATAAATGTCAACCGTTAGCAGGGATAAATTGACAAATACAGCATTAGTGTATTTTAAACTCAAAGACATGGCAATATACAAAAAGAACATACTGAGGGTGTAGCCTAGAAAGCTCCATTTCACTTCAGATGGGACAGAGTTGAAATTCTGGAAGAAGTGGTCTATTCGACTGTGCTCGATGCTGCCAGTATAAATACTATAGAGTATTGTTGAAATTATTGATGTTAATCCGATAAAATTGTTAATTCCATTCTTTTGAGTCAAATGTTGTTGGATGACGTTGTTTGCACCATACATAAAGGCCCCCAAGAGGACCAGAAAATCACCGAGAAGAATATATTTATTAAATCTGAATTCTGAACCAGTATGAGTGTAGAGAATGTCTGAAAGGATCATGATGACAGTTCCAATTAAACAACCTATTACAGCAAGATAATGAATGAGAGTGTAGCGAATTTTGAAAAAGATTCTACTCAGAATCATTGCTGAACCGATGGCCATGCAGTCGAGAACTTGAATGCTAACAATATTTGTATAGCGATAAGCAGCAACTAGACACCAATTTGCGTGAACGTCAAAAATGGCAGCCAGTAGGTATTTCCACCAATTTTTGCGCAATTCTGCTGAGTAGAGGGTTTGGACATTTTCACTGCACTGACTTTTGCACTTTCTGTAAATGATAAACTGACCAAATGTGAAAGCTAATAGACCAGAATGTGGTAGATTCTGACCAATGGGTATTGATGTATTATTTTTAGCAATGAAGGAGGAACAAATTCCAGTGCAAGCAGTGAGAAGAGCCAAAATTTGACCGATTAGAATGGAGAAAAGTAGAGTAAAAATCCTCTTTTTTCTGAGATAAAATATTTTGATTTTCACAAAACTAAATGGAATCTTATGAATAAGGTTGATATTCGACTGGTAGTTTTCATGCTGATCATATGTGAGACCTTTTTCAAGTTCCTGATGTGACATCTATCTCTTGATTAAAGACATGGACCTAGAGTGGGTTTGAAATAAAATATATATAAATGATATATTTAATGGAAATGATATTTAAATGAGAATGAAAAATTGAATGCATAATTTATAAGCTGTTTATTTGATGAAGAATATTAGAAAATATTTCATCGCCGACTACATCTTGAATATTTTTTTCAATTGTTTCTCTAGTGATATCGGAAGATAGATGATCAATTGAGAAACAAATTGATTCAAGTAAAGAATTCTCCCATCCTAAAGATTGTATTTGTTTTGTGTAATCCTCGGTCAACAGGTTATAACGCCTGACTAAAAGAATAATCCTTTTAATGATTTACTGGCTGCTAAATCATCCTCAGTTAATTGTTCAGCTTTATAATGATTATTTATTCCACCAAGAGATGATATTCCAAGATAATCAGACATTTCTTTATCAGTTGGTAAGGCATCTAGTGATAAATCTAAACTCAATTGATCGGTCATGATTAAACTTGAGCCTTGGGAAAACAAAAATTGACAATTTCTTAATTGATTCTTTATCTCTTATTATACCGAAACAATTTAATTTAAATTTTGGGCAAAGAATAGTTCATAGGGAATTTCAGAAATCCAATTTCTCAGCATGTAATGAGCTATCAATCAGAGTTTAGATTGCTCTGAATCCTAATTTATTGCTTAATTGAGATATTAGTAAATTCCAAATATACTATACTAGTAATATAATCTCAATTGAATTGATAAAGATATAAGGCTTAAAATTCTTTTATTAAATTAATACAACAAATTTGGGTTTTGAAATTGGAAATTTAAATGTAAAGTTATCACGAATTGATACGCAGAGACTTTTACGAAGCAGTAGCTGTCATATTGTTACCAAGAGTATTGCCAATAGAAATAACCTTGTCAATAGCATTTCTGACGATTTGTGGACATGATTGATGAGATTGCAGGTACTGGAGCGTTACTCGAAGTTCGTATATTACCAGCCTATTGTAAATGATATATCAATTTTCTTACTTGCAGTATCTATTTCTTTGTGAGTTGTATCTCATTTTGAGAAATTGATAATACAAAAATGGCAACATGAGATTTCCAGTTCCAGTAAAAATTGAGAATATACAAACTCCAAGTAGCATCACTTCATTGAGTGCAGTAATTTTTAGTATATCTTGGTCTTTTTGTTGTACAGTTCCAAGAATTTTGAGCAAAAAAGCTGATGAAGCAACAAAGGCATTCTTTTGGATCTCAGCACAAACAGAACGCAGAGCAAGTAGAAAAACAGGAGCTATAGCCACTAAAAAGATATAGAAATATGAATGATTGAGAGAATATTGAAGTAAATTATGTAAATTAATCAAAATAGATTTTTGACAATGTACTTGAAATTTAATTTTGTTTCTATTATTTCATAGGTTACATTTAGATGAGTTATAATATTCAACGAAATAAACGCATGTTGATCTTATCTGGACTTGAATGTAACTGAAAGTTCCTTTCAGTATTTCCAATCAAACCTAACAGAATAATTCAATAATATTGAATCAATATAGGATTACATTCATAATATACATTAATTGCATAATACAAAAATTTACTTACTTCTTACTTGGCCAATTAACATGAAAAGGATCGAGAAAAAGAAATAATGAAATGCATCTTCTCTCGTCAAGTTGGACAGCATTGATCTGTTGATAACGTAACCTGCCATGCTCATTCTTTGATGTAAACGGAGAGCATATGTTGCAGCGCTTGCCATGAATATTCTAGAATACCAAGAGGCCTGAGACATAGGATGAGTCCCAAGTAGGGGACTCAAGAAAACAAGTATAGAGAGACAAACTGTCGCTGATCTAGATATGAGAAGAAAGAGAGATATTTTATCCATATTGAGTGCAACAAATGATTATATTTTGATGATTAAAGCAAATTTTAATCAATATTTAAACGTGGTATCTTGTTTAAACAAAACTTTTTTGCTCTAAATCAAATCTGATTTGTTAAAATCGGTTAAATTCTCTTAACTTTTGATCCTGAGGATTTAATATTTGAAAGGATTATCCCTAAAGCCCGTCAATCCTACTTTTATTTTGGAAATTATTATATTTTTAGATACTATGTCTTCTAAATCCCATATGTACAATCAGACAAGCAACTCTAGAGTTTCAAATCAACTCAATCCTGATATTTCCTTATGTGAAGAGGAGGACGATCCAGAATACTTGGTTTTAACTTTTGATAATAACCCTATTCAGTCTACAAACCAGTAAGTAGAATAAATTTTGCTTCTCTTGCCTTTGATTAATTTCTTCGCTAGATTTTTTACGATTAAATAAGGTAATTATTTTGTTGTCAAATGTGTTGTCAAATTTCATTTTCATAAACTATATTTTCTAATAATTTCTTATTTATGAAGTTAGTGGTATTTACTTAATACACAGCCTGATTCAATTCTGTAGAACATAAACGCTTTTATTTCAGTTCCCTCAAATTTCCTCAGATAAATCAGATTGATGTTCATCTTGTTTACTGTACATTTTGTATCCAAGTTCAAGGTTTTACGAATCATTTTAATTCAACATGATTAAATAGTTAAATTGTAAATTATGTCCACTTTTTTCATGTTGTATTGGAATTTAAAATGAATCTTTTCATGTTGTTTTTATTGATTATTTTCCTATTTGAAGTAGTATTTTTTCTTATCTGTTCTGGCAAATTATTTCATTTATCATGGAAATATCTTTTCTTTGAAGGGTTTGTTGTAAATTTTCTTTAACAAAATGTTATTTTTTTTCTATTGAGAACATGTGAAGTAAACTTTTAGTCAACTTTAGATTACTAAATGATTTTGTGTTTACTCAGCACTGCTTACTTGTCTTAGACAATTTTGTTGTCAAAAGTTCAAGAATTATCTTGTACTTCTCAAGCTGTATTAATTCAAGTCCATGCAGTATATGGACTATTCTTATTAAGATTGTTTAATATAAACCCTAAGTCAGCATAGCCTCGAAATTAAAAAAAAACATGATAATTATGATTCATTGATTATAAAAGAAATGACAACTCCTTCTAATCTCAAGGTTAATCGTTCTTTAACCTTTGACAGTGGGAGGGGTAATTAATACGGTATTATAAAAATTTATTAAATATTTAAATATATTATTAACTAATCACATATCCCTGAATAGGGAAAAAAGTTTTATAAAAAAAATAAATTCTAAATATTTTCTCTGTTAATAAAAATTTCCTCAAGGTTACAACCTAAAGAAAAGAAGCCAATTAAAGCTACAACTCGTCTAACAGCATGTCTCACCAACAGTTCCGTCACAGAATTCCATTCCAGAGAAAATTCTTGTGATCCTTTGTCCATCGAAAGCAATGAAGTTTGTTCTGTCATTTCAGAAGGCTCGTCGTCAACTGGAACTGCTAGTCTCCGGCCAATTACCTACTATAAACACTATTCCGAGCCGAAAGTATCAAATTCAAAAATGCTCAAATGTATTGAATGTGGAAAGTATTACAGGAATCAGTACAGTCTCCAGCATCATATTTGTCTTAAGCGTAAGGATGTCTGGAGAAAGGGAGACGTTCCTTCACGCATGGTTGATGGCCATTTAACATACTTTTGTCCAATTTGTTATAAACCATTTAAATGGCTGGGAAATTTGACACGGCACTTTTATGTTCACACAGGTCAACGATTCTTTAAATGCAATATTTGCGATAAGGAATTTTTCTCTGCATATCAAGTTAAGCGTCATATGAACTCACATACAGGGGTGAGGTATAAGTGTGAAATCTGTGATCGAGCATTTACCTGCAAGTATGCATGCGCCTGGCATACACGTCAGCATTACACATCTAACGATTCAAATTCTTCACCCAATAGTAGTACTGCTCCATGTCCCACTACCGGCCCCAACGATGCAGATTCTCACAATGAAAATTAATTTATCCTTGTTTATTTTGATTTTTTCTACAACATCCTGATAATCCCTTTGAATATTTTAGTAATGATTGCTATTATTATTATAGCTGATATTCAATTATGTGCCTTTGACAGAATAATTTATCTTTATCAAAATACCAAATGGATTTTATCTAATTTTCATATCAAACATTCCAAATGAATGAATTAAAATATTTCAAGTCAAATCTGATCTTTTCATTTGCTGCAAAACTAGATTTCCGAGTAAGTAATAGACTCGCATGAACTAGACTTGAGCCAAGTTATTTACTTCAAGTAAATCAATCAATTCAAATTTGAAAATACTCTTACAATTTAAAACTCAATGTAAAACTTGCACTTAAAACGAAAATGATTTTTTAATGCATCAAATTTCAAAGTTTAATTTTCAAATTTTATTTTCTAATATAATAGTTCTTAATGTTAATCAGTTTCGTACGAATAGTCTTAATCGCATTGAAATGTATAAATCTTATTCAAGGAATAGATTATTTCCCTGAAATTCATGGAATTCTTCCCAGAGAAAGTGATTCTGTCAAAGAGAATGAAATCAACTTGCCTGGAAATAAAAATGTTAGTATAGAAATATTTGGCCAGAAGCTGGACAAATTTACAATAATTGGATTTTCATTGATTTCTAAATCTCATTCCAACTCGTGTGATATTGTTACTGAAGAGTTTCATGTTAATTATATCCGTGAAACTGTTCTACATGTTGATTTTATTCTTGAAAATCCTTATCATGATTATTACATTTGCTTTAAAAGGAATAACTCTTGGATTTACCCAGTCTACATTGATAATGATGTTCCAATCAAATTTACGATTCAAAGGCCTCTTATTCCCCTCTGGCTGCATATCATTTTTATCATCGTTTTATTTATTTTATCAGGTCTTTTCAGTGGATTAAATTTGGGTCTAATGTCCTTGGGCTTAACTGAGTTGAGGATACTAGAAACAGCGGGCTCCTTCACTGAACGACATTATGCCAAAAAAATTAAGCCTGTACGAGAAAAGGGTAATCTCCTTTTATGTGCACTATTGCTGGGAAATGTTTTGGTAAATACCTCCTTAACTATTCTCATGGATGATTTAATTGGGAGTGGCATTGTTGCTGTGATCATTTCAACTTTTGGCATTACAGTACTTGGTGAGATTATTCCACAAGCTGTTTGTTCTCGTTACTCACTCGCTGTTGGAGCAAAGACAATTTTTCTCACTTATTTTGTCATCATATTAACCTTTCCGATTGCCTATCCAATAAGTTTCCTTCTAGATAAGATAATCGGAAGGGATATTCAGCTTGTCTATACCAGGGATAAACTAAGCGTTTTTATTGAAGAACAGGTGAGTGAAATTTTACAAGTACACAATATCTTTAATCATTTACACAGTCTTGTAAAAACATTTTTGCATTGACATGAATGATAAAAGCTTAAATTTATGAATATGCTTTTTTATGGTTAATTTTTTAAGATTTGAATTAAATTTTCAGTTTGATCAGAAAGCAGTTAAAAAGCCTAGTTTTTCACCGTTTTTGGTTATTTTCGAGACGTTTTTCCTAATTTTCAGAGCAGATTCATAATTGTCATGTCAATTTAAAGAAATTCTCCTGGACTAGTCCTAACAGCTTCAAAGAGATTTGAATTTTTCCCTTTAGCTAAAAAAATTGAAATTTGACAGATAATATTGAGCAAAGCTTCTAGACCAGAAGAGGTAGCTCAAAAGTTTGAGGCAACCAGTTTTTTTTTTCTGTTTTTTTTTTGAATTAAATATAAACATTTTAGAGCCAAAATAAGACCTAAAATTCGATAAAACACAAATTCGAATATTTCTCGAAAACTACAGACTAAAAGTTTAATCAAATTTTCAGAATCTTATGAACATACTGCCAAAATCTTTTAAAGTATATAGAAAAAGGGTTATTTTGCTAGAGACCAATTTATTAGAAAATCATCTCTATGATCCATGATTTGAATTGTATTTGTATTTCAATTTGGTTTTGATTAGAAATCAGTTAGGTTTAGAATAAGAATGTTATTCATTTATCGAATAAATTATGAGAGAATATTGACAGGATTATCTTTTAATAGCTACGCATCCGAATAAAATTAGGATCAATTTTTATTCAAACATTATTTTAGCTGGTTACCAAGTATTTTTCATTCTAAAATTTACGTTTTTTGTAGTTCAGTACATTTGTAATATAAAGGGATAATTTTCTGAAAAAAATTATATTTTCATTATTTATATTGCCGAAATGATTTCTCATGAAATCAATTCATTTCTGATAAGAAAAAATAAGAAGGTGAAAAAAATGAAATTTCAATAAAATAGATCTTTAACACCTTTTGTTCAATGGTCTTTTGACTTGAAATTTAATATATTTTTGTCCTAGAAGAAGAAAAAATACAAGTTTCTGAGACCTCAAAATTTTTAAACCAAATTCACTAGCATATATCCTAATTTCAAAGTTATACATTGATTTATTTGGTTAGTCTTACTTTTTAAAACAAGCTCTCATGTGAAAATGATAAAATAAGCCAATAGGAATTTTTTTTGATTCAATTTGAAATCTGAAATGTTCTTTGAATATTTACTAATTATTAAAAGTAGTTTAGTAAAGGTAGGCTGTATTCTTATTGAATCTACTAACTAAAAACTTATAAAAATGAACAGTAATGGATATTTGTAAACTAATTTTAATTGATATTTATGCATATCAAATTCTAATAGATAATTTCTAAATCATAAACGAGAAATACAAAGATGGGTAATTATATCGTTGGCTTTAAAATAAACTGAAGAAGGTTAAAATGATAATTTATAGATGATATAAACGAATTTACATACTACTCATCTGAGTAATTTGAATATCAAACGTATAAAATTATTTAATATTGCAAGAATTTGTAATTTTCAATTGAAATATCCGATTAAAATTTGAAACATAAATTTCTTTTCCCTTTTTATCCCATATTTGAAATGAAAGCATCAATTCGAAGAGTTGGCTGATCCCAAAGCAGTTTCATTAGCCGCTAATATCTTGATTAAGGTCTTTAAAATTATGACCTGTGAATTCTATGTCCCAAGAAGTTCATCAAATTGTTTGAGAATAGATCCCTATTGGCTACCTTAACATGATGGACTTTTATTTTCTTCTAGGTGCCTTTATCTTCTTCTCAAACACACTGCTTGACGGAGAGTCAATATTCATGATGTAATATTTCACTGGAGAAATGTTAACTTTTGAAACTAAAACTTATTTTTTTCACTTTTAGCAATGGCATCAATGACATTTTTAATCTCTGAGCAATTGATATTACAGGTAATTGACTTTTGCTCTGTTAAAGTATTCTCTGATCCTTGGTCAACCTTTCTTTTCTCTCAAAAGCTTTCTTGAAGCTCAATAAAAGGAACGTTCTTTTACTCGGTAAAGATTGACTGTAAAGTTGTTCGCTTGTTCGTTGTCTTCTGGCTTGTAATGGTCTATTGTATATAGAAAAAGAAAAGGGTGTTGTATTTCTTTTAAAAATAAGGATAATGTATATAATTTCATCACTTGAAGGAAAATTAATATTTTAATTAGAATAATTTAGATTATCCTGATAAAAAACAGTTAGGAGTCACACAATAAATATTTCTTATACAAGGTTTTAAACTGTTCAATGAATGGTCTGATCTGATCAGTTGGTCTTAAAGCTGAACTTTCTGTGCCAAATAAAAGTTTCCAACTAGGTCTTTTATTATAATAAATCAAGTTATTAAATATGCTTAAATCAATTAAAAGAGGCCTTACTCTCTCTTTGTGTAACAATGGAAATGTTATCCACCCTCTTTTCAATTTAATTTTTTTATTTCAAAATTCTGACCCTCTTTCATAACTGGCATCACATGAATAATTCAAAAAAAATTATATAATCTATTATTATTCTTATTATGGTGTATTTGCAAGTTTCACTGAATAAATTTCTGCACAAAGTCTGTACTCTTTAAGCGGGATCATATGAGAGTTGAAAAAACTGTTTAAAGGCCAATTATTTGAGCTGATAAATATTATAATAAGTTATTATTATTAACTGACAATAGAGAACCGCTCTTCTTCAAAAAACTAGCAAAATTAACTGAGAATTTGTTTAAAATGTTTAGAATCTGAGCATTTTATTCATACCAAAATACTGTTATCTAAGAAAGCTAATTTCAAAATTTTGTGAGCACCATACAAACTGTACTAAGCCGATAGAAATTCCATATCTTGGGAATATTTTTATCTTTTTAATCGGGATCCGCAACATTTGAGCCTTTTAGGTAGTAGATTCATTTATACGAATTAAACACGTCTGCGAAGAAAAGTAGTGCTCTACCTGACAACCAGGAAAACATCCGAAGACATTTATCAAGTTTATTTGTCTAGTTTTGATCCTAAAATTAACTTCAGATCTACCTCTCATTTTGAAACAAACAAGAAAATGAAATTTGGCGCCAAATCGAAATAAAAAAATCTCAAATTTCCCAGTGGATCTTGAGAGAGCTGTTCTGGATTTATTGAATTTCTATCTGACTATGTTTTCTTCTAGTTTGTACTGGCAAAGAATTAGACAATGAGTTGAATTATCGAAATTTCATTGATTTTCAAATAGTGAAAAAAACAATAATGAGGTGAAGCATTAGAATAGTTTTAGAATAATTGATTTTTTCTGTTATTTTGATCCTGGAACTTTAATAATTCTTCCATTTTTCAAGCTGAACGCTGGCTCAGTTAAGAATGATGAAATGAAAATTATGACCGGAGCTCTGTCAATAACTAAAAAGAATGTCGAATCAATTATGACACCAATCCATAGAACCTTTATGGTGGGTTATAATGACACCCTCAACTTTCACACTCTTACCGACATCTTTTACAATGGCTACTCGAGAATTCCAGTTTATGACGGTGATCGTCAGAATATTGTCGGTGTCATGAATATGAAAGATTTGGCATTTGTTGACAAGAACGACAATGTATCAGTCTCTACCATTTGTAAATTTTATAATCGACCTCTAATCAAGGTTCCGCATACAACTCATTTGGATGTAATGCTCAAGGAATTTAAAATGGGTTGGTAAAAATACTAATTGGTATTACTTATAAGTAATAAAAAAAACTTACAAAAGGTAGAGTTATTCTGAATAATACTCAAAAAAATAAAAAAATACTCATCTTACTGAGAATCATGGGAAATTAAACAATGAATCTGATTGGTTAATTAGATTAGGTTTGGGAATATTCTATCCCAAGCAAATATTCCCTATATGACCTATCGATATGCCTTTATAATAAAAATGACGTGTATATCTCTTGGTAGTAGTTTTTTGAAAATAATAAAAATATTCCAAGTAAGATTAGCATAAGTAGGTGACTTATAAACTTGATACAAGATAGAGTGTATTCAATATTAATTTCTGTTTTAATCAAATTAGCCTCACGGACAGATCTTTTGAGTGTGAAAATCATAAAAACTTTCCCAAGGGTAATTATTGCTTAAAGCAAGCTAATAGTATTAAGACGGGAATCATTTTTTCACCTTGAAAGGAGTGTAGTTAAAGTATATCCAATTGTATATAACCGAATGGATTTACTTACTCATTAGACGACTCTTTTGCCAAAATCCAACTTTCCCACACCTTTTCGCAAATCTTGTTCTCAAAACATTTATAGATTTTTATCTTTACTCCAAAAGTTGGAGTTTAAGTCAAGACTATCATCTTTCAACTAGTTTATTCACCATATCTTGAAAAGTATCATTGGCCAGTTTTGTTAGAGTAGGGTGAAAAATTCGTGAGTTCAATAAAGTTCATTAAAATGACGAAAAGACTGATTTAAACGAAGCTTGCCCATGTAAAAGCTTATCAAGGCAAACTAAACACTGTTTGAATTAAGAACTTAAAGATATGCTACACTGACCCAAAGCTCACCAGAACGATCAGGAAAATCTCAAAAAATGAGCAAAAAAGACACTCCCTACCCTCCTAGTCAAGATAAAAAATATGTAGTTTGAATATATTTGGATCCGAATCTATCTACGATCAACCAAGCATAGAGAATGCTTCAGCGAAAAAAGCTCTTGAAAAAATATCTAATTGATATTTTCCAACCTAGAGTGGGGGTTGGGTTAATATCTAAATATTTGGTATTTTTACTTCATTTTAATTTTAATTATAATTATTCAATAAATTGATACATCTACAAAGACCACTATTTATTTAATAAGATAAAGAATTCATCGTCTCTACCCAGGTCGTCCACATATTGCTTTTGTTCAGAAGCAACAGCTTAATCAAAACAACAACATTATCGGTATTGTCACCCTGGAGGATGTTATTGAAGAAATTATCCAGGCTGAAATTGAAGATGAAAATGATCGTGCTAGTAAGTTGAATAATTCTAAACTTTAATTTGTCCACAAAATTATTACGTATAGTTTTTATTCAAAAGAATTTGAATATTTCGCTAGGAAGGGAGGAATATTTGACTCCCATCAAAATCTATCATCCTTTAATTAATAAGCTTATTTTGAGGGTAGAATAATTATGGAAATCATGAATTTCCAAATTGATAAAAGCTCAAATACTAATTACTTGTAATCACTAATGTATTCTCATCTCTTTCTAGGAGAGTGCTCTAGGAGTTATCGCAAATTGGAACGAAGAAACGATTTCAGACTGTTTAACTCTTGCGACACTCAGAATGCCAGACTATCACCCAAACTAAAAATAACCGCGCTGCGTCATTTAGTTTCAAGTGAGAATTCAACTTTTAATCATTCAAATTTGTTATATTAAACCTAGAGAGGAGAAATGTCTCATGAGTAAGGCGGTCAGAAAATAGCAATTTTAGCAAAATTATATCTCTAAAATAGCAAAAAGTAGGATAAAACCTCAGACCTCGTTGAAATTCGAATTTTTCACAAGAGAAATAATTTTAAACTTGATAATTTTGAGTTAGTAATCAATTCTTATATTGTTCTTATTCTAGAAGTATTTTTCCGGTTTGATGCAATTTTTCCAAATTATTAATTTTATTTTGGTGATCAGTGATCACTGATCAGTAGGGCCTCTTAAAAGTACAATTGGTTTATTTTTACTCTAGACAAAGGACTGGCTGAGCTTTGAAAATCTGAAGAAAAAATCTGCTTCTCTAATACCATTTTAAAGGCAGCTGGTACTATTTCTGTACTAAATTGTTTCCACGATACTTTATTGTACTGCTTTTAAATTAAATCTTGGAAAATAGGACTCCTCAACTAGTAAACGACGATGAATTGATGACAAAATTCCTGATATAAACCTTTCATCATGTAAGATCATCTAGATTGCAGCTTTGAGCCATGATGGAAAATATTCCTTCCAGATTTTAAAATTTCAACTAAAAGGATTTATTTTGCAAAATATCTGCTATAGCAGTTTAACGGTCTTCTTTTATCTTGAAAAAAAATTGTAACAAAACTCAGAAACTTTTTTATCACGAGATATGAATTCTACAAAATTTTACAAGAATTTACAGGTAAGTACTTTTTTTACTCAAAATCCCTTAAATTTTCTTTAAAGTACATTTTTCTATTTATTTTCCAATTTAAGAGATAAAATTTTTCATTTTATTCGGTACTGAGGCCCTATTGATCAGGGATAAGTGATATTATATCACTGATATAGTATTTTATTATCTTTGATGCGAAGAAGCCACTCATCTAGTCTCAAAGACTAGACTCAGTGTGTATCTTATATTTACACCTAATTAATATGAAGATGAGAACTTATGCTTTTTACAAAATTATTTATTATTTCTTCATCAAGAAATCGAATTTGATCAAGATTTTTTGGAATCTAGATCGTAGGTTCCACTTTCAGGATCTGAAGAAAAAAAATTTGAAAAAAATCAAATTTTAAGAAAGTTATGGCATATTTCAAATCTAGCAATGGCGCCGAATTCCCATTTTTTTGAACTTTGAGTTGATAATTTTTGTTGATTTAAAAGTGAGAGAGTGATCAAAAGTTGATTATTAGGATCCCGATTAGTCAAAGAAACCGATTATGACCATGAATTTTTTTTAGCTTTATAAGCTATTAGTAAAGAAACAATCCAAAAATGTATGGCAGGCATAAAGGCGTTTCGTTTTTAATCGTTAAGATTTTTCAATATACCGTAACCGAGAATCGAACCAAGGTGAACAATGCAAATCCAACACACAGACCAGCGAATCCCTCCTTTTGTATTCTTGGGATTATTTTTGTTTTTCTGTCAAGTATTTTATCAAGCACTTGATTACTAATCAATAATTAGAATCTTATTAATTAATCTACTTTTTGTAATCTTATATCATCTTCAAGTCACACATCTCTTGTCTTAGACATAAGACTCAGCGTTAGAAAAATATCATTATACACGTTTTGTTTTTTTTGAAAGTTAGGTTGGCACAATTATTCGATGTACTAACTCATATTTTACACCTAACACACTAGGTGGAATCGGTATTTGATTATTTTAAAATACATAGGATACTTTAATGTTTTACAGTAAACAAGAGACTTGTTTCTTTTTTTATACGAAATGAATAAATTGGCTCTCATATGAAAATCTCTACAGTAATCTTTCTTAATTATGTCTTTCCTTTATTTCTTGTTTGTGACCTAATTAGTATTTTAGTGTTTATAATTGATAAAACTCTTTCATCAGTAAATGTTTTTAATACATCAGCCTTTTTCTGTTTATGTAAATTATTAATTTATGGTTGTGTAACTCATCTGCATCTTAAGTTGTTTGAAATGGCTTAATGCACACTGTACAGTCAACAGTATTATTGTTGATACGAAAATTTTGTTCAGAAAAATATAGATTCTTATAACCAGAGCTGCAAAAATGCCATTTAAAGAACATAGGGAGAAATTTAATTCCCTCCATTTTTTTGTATCATAAATATTTCATGGTGAAGCATAAATTTGCTCAAATTTCAAGCAAGTTTTTTTGGGTTATCATCTTTTCATCTCCGACCCTGGGAATTTATTTATTTTAAAAATACGATTGGAAATGATAATATTCTGGTTTTCCGCTGTTTAAACTTTAAAGTCCCGCTGTGCCTTTGAAGGCACGTACCAATTCGATAGTAAATCTATTAATCTCCTGGAATACGGAAAGATCTCAGCCCCATCATTAGTGAAACACATGCTATACTAATACAAAGGAAGTTACTTTTTTTCAAAACATTAATTTTTGTTTTTTTTAAATACAGTCAATTTCACATGATGACTCAAGATAAATTTAATTTTACACGGTGGTTTTGATTTATACCTAAATTTATAATAGTTGACTAAAATAAATGAATTGGTATCGAAGTAAAAATAATAATTTTTT
Organism: Gyrodactylus bullatarudis; assembly: GCA_012064415.1. Taxonomy (NCBI): domain Eukaryota; kingdom Metazoa; phylum Platyhelminthes; class Monogenea; order Gyrodactylidea; family Gyrodactylidae; genus Gyrodactylus; species Gyrodactylus bullatarudis. Next base: position 297,718 of record SSNU01000101.1, on the reverse strand, counting down.
CCCTCGATCTGTTTTAAGAAATCAAAAATTCAACTTTTTAACAGATTAATGAGAGTTTCATTTTGTTTCCAAATTCAAAATTATTGTTTTCTCTTATCGCTATAGTGTCAGATATCTCACAAGATCACATAAATAAAAAATAAAATTGTACCTCCATAAAAGCTTTATCACTCAATATTTACTCTAAATCCTCTTAGAAATGAATATTTCTATTAAATATATAAATAATATTGTACATCCCTTGCATTTTCCTTCAGTCAATCTTGATGAAATCGATCGTTTTCCAAGAAATCCCAACGAAAATTCACCCAATTCAGTAAAAGCATTTCGAATACATAATTTAATTTCTAATTTACCTCTTCAAGAATACTCGTCCGTATTCGATAATAATATTATTGATTCCATACTCATTTGAAGTTTGATTATATCAATAATAATCGGAAACATTTTGTCGACTCTTGTCAATGTTAATACTGATGCAAGAAGTCCATTATTGTCGTAAAATATATTTGAAGACCTCCCTCCGAGAATGCTGATATTATGCTAGACTATTTTTAGATTCTTTGAAAATGCATTTTAGCCAAACTCTATCAATAGAGGTATTACTAATCGATTCTGAACTGAATTGTTTTATCCCTGAGTCATGAGTATTTTTTTCTTCTTTAGATTTTCCCTGTTTCAGTGATTCCTATCTAAATATCCATTTAACCCAGAATATCCTCAACTCAGAAATAGTTATACAACACAAATTCAGGTGAGTTCCAATGAATTATAACTATAGTGGTCGCAAAATTTAGGTTTTCACTTTAATTTTTCCTTTAACTTCCTTATTTTAGATCCAATTCTAATAAAACATATACCAATAGAATTGTTACAGCCCGAAATCGGCTACTCACGAAAGATCGTTTGAATGAGCTTTTTGAGCGCAAGAACCGAAATTTAAGCAACCGAGCAATAGCCAAATTGCTTTGTTGTTCGTTTACAACCATCAAAACCTTCTAAAAAAAGAGGTACAAGAAAAAATTATTTAAGCGAGGTCCTAAGCCTAAAATTATTAATTTGATGTTGGGAAATATCAAAAGAATGATTGAAAAAGATGGGAAGAATTGTTCACAGATAAGAAATGAACTGAATCTCAACATTAGTTTACGAGCACTCCAAAATACTGTCAAGAAAAACCTTGAATGTCGTTGGAGGAAGACAAAACAAGTTTGTTTCTTATCTGAAATTGATAAATCGAGACACCTAGACTGGGTCAAAGGAAAAATAAGAGAGAAATTTGATTGGAAAAGAGCCATATTTACAGATGAGAAGAAATTCAATTTAGATGGCCCTGATGGCCTTAGTTATCGTTGGAAACCAAAATATTGCGTTTTGTATCTTAATGAAGTATAGTATTTTTGAATTTTTCAAATACCGTTGAATGAATTTGTAAAAATAACATTATCAAAATGTTGTATGGGCTGTAACAATTCTATTGGTATATGTTTTATTAGAATTGGATCTAGAATAAGGAAGTTAAAGGAAAAATTAAAGTGAAAACCTAAATTTTGCGACCACTATACTAAGTGCAGAAATCGTACGTATCTTGAAATCAAAATTATATAACTACTCATTCTTAACATTAATTAAAAATTCGTAAAAAATCTTTTTGGAAAGATTTGGAGACATTTTTATTTTTCATTTTTTTGTGATTTTTTTGGTTGGAATAGATAAAGAGACTAATTATCATTATTCAATTTTTGAAAGAACCATATTTTGAACTGATCTAGTTTATTAATTTTCAAACAGCAAAAATCTCAACGACCATTTTTTTCTTGTCTCTTGATGATCCTGAAAACGACCTTTGATTCCCCTCTTACCTTGAAATCACCTATCAAAATGTTTTATGAATGGATAAATCAAAACGTCTCCAAATGCTTCTGAAAACATTTTTTACGAAGTTTTATCCAAAAATTGGCAAAAGTGTGCCTTTTACCAAAAAATCGTCAGAAAATGTTGATACCTTGATGAGAATAGTTTTATATTTCAGCTCTCATTAGTGGGAAGGAATTCTCTTTTCTCCTCTCTACTATTCTATTTGCTTACCTCTTGAAAATTATTTGTTTCTCGATTTCAATGGAATAATCATAACCTATTTCTTGAAATAATGTTTTGCCACAACTAAAGATTTGGAATTTATATATGGAAACAGAATTCTTTGATTACCTAAACTATCATTGTTTTTCATCTACTCTACAAACTTGTTGAATTTTTTCCTCAATTCTTTCAACAACAATATATATGTTACCGTTAATTTTGTTACTCTTGGTAGTCTTGAGACTGAATGAATCTGGAAACTAATTTTAGTCTTAATACTCCCTATTCTTGAGATTTCCTTGAGTTTCTAGACTATCAAAGATTCCAGTTTAGCTAACCAATCCGATAGTCTTAAGACTATCAAAAATCTTGGTTCAAGAGTAAAAAGATTAATGGTAACGTTTACATGCTACAGTTAATCTGGAAACTAATGTTAGCCTTAATACTCCTTGTTCACGTGTATATTCGTTAAGAGGTCTTTCAATAGAATAGATCATGCTAAACAAGAATTTTTGAAAAATAATGGTCTGAATTTTGATTTGTGTAAATGGATTATCTAAGTTCTATTAGTAATAGTTGTGAGAAAAATATCTATTTATCTCTTTCTGTTTTTTTTTCTTCATTCAGAATTTAAGATTTTAAAAAACTGAAGAGTAAATTTTTTGGGCATTCCATTTAATGAAATATTGTATTTCCTACACCATACTCTGTATATGTAAAAGGCTAAAATTTCATTTTTGACATTTTAACTCCAATTCTCTATAAAATATAAATCCCAAAGGATTGAAAGAACTAAATCTTATATTTATTGAAAAATACTCTGAATTCTCACCATACTCTCATCTTTGGTCTACAGCCTCTTCGGTTTTGCATTTTCTCATAATCTATGATTTTGAAAAGAAACCCTTCAATAATTCCTGTCCCCCACTGTCTTATGCTGAATCTAAACTCTTTTATCTTTTTTAATAATATTTTTTTCTAGTCCAAAGGAGCATGAGAATTACATTCTCGAAATGAATAAGCCCTATAATGGTTTTATCCTAATACTCCAAGGTTATGCTAATGTAAAATTCAACTTACAAGAAGATTACGTCTTCGAGGTTGGCCCGTTCTACAGTTTTGGATCTGAGCCTATAAATCGTGAGTTTCCTTCCACTAAGGATGATAGTTTGCAAATTTTACCAAAGTTGAAACCTTCACTTCTCTCGTAGGGATTAACAAAGTTGTTGCCAATTACATCACTAGCTCCACAATAAACATTGGCGAATTTCAACTAGCCATCAAGGATATAAAACTGATTCCCGACTTTGACGTAAAGTCTGTAAGAAATCTGGAATACCTAAAAATTTCCTATGAGCAGTATGCTTTTGCTAGAATCATTCATGACGCCATGATGAATCGGAAGAAAATTGAGTTCATCAGCACCCAAGGTTAGTTTCGGATCCGCGATTTCGGCAAAATATTATATATCTCATTTGTGTTGTTCATTTTTATCAAGAATATCTACACCTAGTTGATACGAAGATGGGAATTCGTAGTTTCTAATCGAGAAATCGAATTTTATCAAGTTTTGTTGGAATCTAGAATCTAGATTCTAGATCATGAGGTCCACTTTCATGATGAGAATGAAAAAAAATTTGTTGATTTAAAAGTGAACGAGTGATCAAAAGTTGAATTTTAGTATCGTATTGGGTTGTTTCAAATATATTAAGCATTTTTTTTAGATAAAATACGAAATAATAGCAGAAATCAATTTCAACTATTATACATTTTTAGACAAAATTTTTCAAAGAATTCGGTTTTATTATTGAAATTTTCAACTTTATACAACTTTACAAATTATTATGCTTTAACCTGGTAATAGGTTTTAGCCTCTGTAAAAAATGTGGAACTAGAAGCAATAATCTTTATTTCCTATTTTTGTTAAACCCAATATATATCGCATGTATTATAATAATTATACTGAGGAGTATGCCCGAAATAAAGACACTTATTTGCGAAAATTTTGGCATCTCTTTCTTCTGCCCTTGAAATAAAAAAATTATAATTTAACTCAAAGTTATGATTCATAACATTGTATTTTTCTAGAGTTTCTAACAAATAGAAAAAAGCCATTCTTTAAACTTGAAACATTGGCAAATATTCAGGACCTCTTCACTATCACGAATTGGAATTTCAATTATCAATTCTTCTCATACGAAAGATTTCGAGTTAAACTACCAAAGAAATTGTTCTTGATAATTTTATCAATGTAATGATTATACTTTCGTAAAATCGATTTAGCAAGCTAATTAGAGCCATGAGTATATTCGACTATGGAAACTAATTTATTTTCCTATCCGTATAACATAGCTTGCCTCTATATATTTTTATGATTACAAATGCGTAGATACTAAGAATATACAGTATTTCCCTTCACATTGATCAACATTTCTCCCTTCAACTATTTTTCTTTCCTTCAGAGATATTTACTTCTTCTGACTATTTACCAAGTTGATAGGAAATTATAAGTAATCGAAGAATAGGGAAAGCCCTCTCACTTGTCCTTCTTGAAAGTCAAAATGACACCATACACAAAATGGAACTTGTGATCTGTATATTTTTCTAAATTGCCCTTAAATCCTATTTTACCGGTTGGTTATGATTTACAACTTTTTGACTATGCTAATAAGATAAAGGTATCTGACCCCTTGAATTGATCCATCCAAGTATTTTTTTTGAAAACTTTCGTTGGGCCGTCTAAAATACTCAAAAAACCACTATTTTCTCTTTGTTCCTCACAATGATTTTATGAAAATGAAATCAAAATATATTTTGAGTTTTTTTCGAACACCTACTTGCTGAGGTTTCAGGAATAAATGACATAACTGACTATCGTAGTTGTAGAGTTCAAAAAATAAGTGCCAGCCCGTTTCACGTTCTGGAACCCGACCGATCAAAATACTCATGAAAAATGAGAGAAATTTTATTTTTAACTATTGAAAGAAAAATTTTCATAGTATTTATGTAATTTTTTAAGCATTTTTGTAAGAAATAAATTATTAAAGAAAGAAGCATGAAAAGCGAAAATTGGTGGGATATTATTATCAAAAAACTTAAAGATTAAATTTATCGATAAGCGATTTTGGTAATTTTTGAAAATTTCGTCCAAGTCAAATTTATATCAAGTTGGGAATCTCGATTTTTTCATCAAAAATTCGAACTTTGAACTGAAAATTTTTATTTATTTGAAAGTGGGAGGATCAAAATGAATTTTTGATGAATAAATCAATGTTTTCGTAAAAACCATAGATTCCCAACTTCATATAAATTAGCTTTATATTATCCATTGACTGATCCATTCATTCAAATATTTATAGGAAACAAAGAAAAACGCCTTGAACTCGATATTGATCCTGAAAGGATAGACCTATTCCAGGAGCAATGGAATGAATATACCAGTTTCTTGGATAGCCTCAAGAAGCATCACTAACTCTTTAGCCGCTTGCAAATACTGTTTTCTACTCCCTTAAAAAAGAATCTATTTTTTTCAATTCAATTTTTTGTCAAGAAACTTTGATCTTTTTTGTCTAAATTTCAAGTATTATTATTTTTATGAATCGAATAAAAGTGATTTGAACATTCATTTCGTATTAATTGATATTTTCAAGTCAACTGATACTTGGAAAAAAGAGTACACCTATCACAACATATAGGGATTTCCGTCTTTGTGGGATTTTAGCTTGTGTGAGTTTCGGAAAAATATGATACTATACCAGTGCTCGGGTAATTTTGGATTTTTAGATTCGTTTCTATCAATAATTGTCTGATTGATATCCATTTCTATTCTATCTACCCAGAATACTATCACATCTACAGTTGTTGGAAATATGCCACGATCAATATAAAGCTGATTGATTATTTCAAAAATCTCAATATTTTTGCCAAGAAATCAAATTTGTTAAAGATTTTCTTAAATCCAGATTGAGAGGCCATTTTTACCATTTCGGAAAAAAATTTAATTTCGTTTTTGCGCCAAATTACCATTTGCAGATATGGTTACAGTGGTAGGCCAAAATAAAATTTTTGGTAGCCTTTTTTACATTTGATCTAAGAAGATTTAATTCACTTTTTAGTTCCTTTTTGTATCCTTTTTAGAGTCAATTTATACTGTGTTGAAATTTAAAAATTGCAATCATGGTTAGTCCTCGTAGCTATCAAAATCAGATTTTAGAAAATTGAGTCATAATTTATGTACAATAATTGTACAACAATGTTCAAATAAACATAGATTTTAGCTTTGAAGTTTGAAAAAAGGAGAATTTGGCTCCATTGATGACATGTGGTTTCTATGATTATTTTTTGATACTAAACTGATTTGGATAGATAACTATAGCATTAAATACTATCTATTCTTACACCTTTCTGTCCCTTTCTCATAAATTCAAATTGTATCTTTCACTGATGCTTGAGATAATTTTTTGATTAAAATCTATTATGCAAATATAACATATCTTGGTAACAGGCCTTTTGTTTTAATCACGATTGCATCACTATACAGTTTCCCAATATTTTTCCTCACTTTCACTCTGATTGATTTTCTTCATTCGCTTTTTCATTCTTTTCCAAGCTTGCATTCTGGAAGAATGCAATCTACCGGAAATCATTTTTCAATTTCTGTTTAACGAGAATAGAATAAACTGCCTTGAAGGACTACAGAGGATCTTAGGTCAAGATTCTTAGGTTAAGTTTTGATGCAAAATGACCGCATTAAAAATTTCCGAAAATTAAACTTGTATATAAATTTATCCACTATTTTATTTATGAATCTAATTTTTGGGAAAATTCCAGTAAAGAAGGAGGACATTTTCTTGAACAAATCAATCGATTGCCATTCACTTCTAATGTCTATAGTTGGCGAATTCGTCATTTTCCCCTGATGATACAGTCAAAAAGCAAATGAGTTTAAGGAATAGAGTAATTAAAAATCTGACGTAGAGTAAAGAATAGCGGAATTATTTGGTAGGTTATTCCTATTTAGGCTATTTTGTAGTCCTAAAGTTCTAAACCATGTACAACCTCAAGATTACAACCTCATTTCTAAACACTCAGTTTAAAAGAATATATATGTTACCGTGAGTTTGGGAAATCATTGAGTGTTGGTAATTCAATAGTGTATGTTGGTAATCAGTGTGACTTTAGTGAATCTAGCTAATAAGTGTAGTGATCTTAGTAAAGTTAATGAATAAAAGTAACGAATATAATGTAATTGTATTCGAATAAGCAAAGAGTGGGGAGAGAATAAAACAAAAGTAAATATAAATAAATAAGATTGTTTAAAAACACGCCGAAGCATTTGGCAGTCTTTTTGATTTCAAAGCGATATCATGAGAGAACAAACTTCTAATGATTTAATTCCTCACCCAGGTCCCACCGAGGCAAATAGGGATTCAAATGTTGCCGTCAGTGTCCTACCTAATGAGATGAAAGACCGGATCATCAATGAGTTATCGGAAATGTTGAAACGGTCGCAACATAAGCCCTTATTACCCAAACTCACTGAGATGGTCAGTGAATTCATCAGCTCAACCAATTGATTAAAATTAATGAAAAAAAAGAATAATATATTTATTGCCACAAAGAAGAGAATGATGGCATCTTGAGTTACATAAAACTTGATTCTTTTTATTGTTAGATTCTAAACTCATGTGGAAGGTTAGAGAACAACAATAATATTCTTGATGAGGTTCGACTATATTATCGTACAAATGATTCTTTTTACATTTACAGATGAGTGTTCTACTATTTCTAATGCAATTACATTTGAATATTCCTTGTCCATTTCCAAGGGAAAATTTTGGACTCTTCATATTTGACCAAAATACTTTTAGAGAATTTATGTCCTTATTGACAAACTCTCGACCATTATCCCTCTGAAGGATGTCAGGGGAACCAAAAGAAAAAATTCTTTTTAGAACCTCAGCGACGCTTTCAGCCTTCTTATTCCTGAGTGGATAAATATTCACGAATTTAGTCAAATGGTCTTGGTACACAAGAATAAATTTATAATCCCCATCAGGATTCGATTGAAAATCGATTAAATCAACTTGTGCTCTTGAATTGAAATTTTCAAAAATGATTGGCTTTACGACTAATTTCTTATTGCGGGAACCTTTTGACTTTTGACAAGTGATACACAGATTCAAAAACTTCTGGAGAGTATGTAATTCTTCCATTTCACTCTTATATCGTAGACCATTCGATCTCGGCCACCGTGTCCAGTTTTAAGATGGGCCTCATAAAGAATATCGAAAATGTCTTCTTGAGAAGCATATCTAATCACCTTTGAATCGGTTTAAGAAACCTTCTTGGTTTAATAAGAAACCTCTTTCCCTCTTCTTCTAAATAGTCGTATTTTTTAAGAAGTTTAAAATCCTGTGGAACTTTGGAGCATGAGTTGCTTTTGAGAAGCAATATCCGGTCGATCATGGTGTCTATTTCTAATTTTGACAATAGAGATGATAATTTTTGGTAGATTTTATTTCTTCTAAATAGATATTCGTCGAATTTCAATCGCCAGGCTTTGACGTCCATTTTTAAACCGATTATGTTTCGAATGAAGTAAATTCATTGAAAAAGTGACAATACCCTCGAGAAAGCCAATTAGCTAGATTCATTAAAATCACAATGATTACCAACAATGTTGGTCCAACATACACTAGTGAATTACCAACACTCAATGATTTCCCAAACTCACAATAACATATATAAAGCGGTTTATGATCAAACAAGGGGATATATTATATTTAATAAAAAATTTAGTTAAATTTGATGCCTTACAAGTAGCCAAAATGATAAATATTTCCTCTATAAAGATATGGTCAAAAAAACTTTTCATAACAGTTTCATGATGAAACATTCGCTTCTTCGGAATAGAATTGAATAATATATGTTTAACGAGAGGATTTAAAGTCAAGAAATCCTTTTTTGATTTTTAATTAGGTCGTATGGAGTTCAAAGCTGTGTACGCTAGTTGAAAAATTAATTCCCCATTCAAAATTCTGATTTTAATTTTATTCATATTAAATGAACGAAATCGATAGGGTTTCAAATCGAATCACGAGAAATTTCTCTACAAAATGAGACCAAAAACCGAAATAAGGTGAACTTCATCTAAAGTATATAAAATATTTAACCCATGTACTAATGAGTAATGTGACGAATTTAAGATTTTTTCCTTTCAGGTCAATAAACTTTGAGTGCTTCTATATTTCAAGTTCAAATTTGTTGAAAAATCGAATATGCCATCCATGTCTAGCTCTCTACTACCAGAATGATTTTCTAAGTCATATCTTTAAAATAAAATGTATTCACTATTTTGGATCCATTAAATTTAACACCATTCGATGCAAAAGTTGAGTCAGCTGGGTAATTTCCATTCCAAAGTATTGCAGTTGTAATCGAAATTGAAGCCAGTTTCTGATTTTTTTCAACTTATTTCAATTTTTTTGGAAAATCATTACGAAAAGTCGTTTTCACAATTGAGAGAATAACAGAGACCCGTCTATTCACCAAAGCAAAAAATTACGTCATACTCTTCTCTCTGAGTAATCGTATAGCAGACTCCCTTTTTTCCTATTTCACTTAGTGAGAATAAACACTGGAGACCCTAATCGATGGATTCATTATTTGGAAAACCCCTCTTTTCGAATGTGAATTGTCACGTGAAATAAACTAACTATAGCGCAATATTTTTGAGAATTATCCTTATTTAACGATAATCATCCATCACAATCTAAATAAATGAGTAGATACTCATCAATAAGGCAGTAACTCAAAAGGAATTTTAGAAAAATAAGAAAGGAGATATCTTCGATCAAGTATGAAAATAAAATTTTTGAAATCAATGGATAAAACTTTAAACGGTGATTGCCTGAGTTGAATATTATTTGACTCCCTTATGAAATTGACACGTGCTTATCCGAATTCTAACATCTAGGTGTTAGAGTTCACATGAATATTGTAATTACGAGTGACTACACTTTGCTAGTAGGTTTTATGTCTAAAATTAATTTCTACCTGATTAAATTTTTTCATATTTTCATTGGGGTTTTTCCAACTTCCAAAAACTTCTTATAAAACGTTCAGGAGTACTTTTATTCGAAGCGTTTTATCCACTGACTACTTCAGTACTGAAGGGCCTGAAACAATTACTTTTCTCGTTGTCTTGTTTTATCTCTTGCTAAGATTTAGGTTCATATTATGAATAATTAAAACCGGAACATACCATGGTTTAAAAAAAAAGAAATTTTTCAATAAAATTTATCTTGGATAATCTCGTCAAGAATGAGTAGTTTTATAATATTTTCAAATGATTTGTTTAATTAGAATGATAATATCTGATGATAACAATAATTGCATTGATAATATATGTACAATGTGGTCTTTTTGGGTTTTGTTTTCTTGGATTATATATTATTTTAACATGATATTTAACATCATAGGATATTTAATTCAACACACAGGAAAAAGGATGTATATCATAGAATGGTTTTCCATAGTAATGTATTGCCTTTTTGTACATATGAAAATTTATTGAGGATAATTATTGCAGTAGTGATATTTGACAGTCCGATTAAGGTTATCTATGCTGTTTGAATTTGAAGCGGAAAGCTGAAAAAATGTAAAAACTATGATTAATCAACATGAAAAACAGATCCATCTTTTGTAATTAGCGTATAAAAGAAGCAACAATATCAACGTGGATCAGCTCATGCTATTAAGTTAACTGATCAATTAACTATTTTTTGGCTGATCTGTTTAAGAACTTTTTTCGCAATATCCCAATTGTAAATTAAATAATGATTACTAATCAATGATTAAAAAGTTTCTTGCATTACAGTTGATAAAAAAAGGAGATAAAATCAAAATCAGCTGAAGATCCCTTAGATTATATGGTCTGAACTGCTAGGTTCATTAAAAACATCATATAACACAAATATGTTCCTGATTTTCGGAGGCATTTTTGTTCTTATTTGAATCAAGCTATTTTTGATTTTATTTAAAAAATTTAAACCAAAACAAAACTGATTCTAAAATAAGTTTTAAAATAAATTTATCACTTTGAGGAATAAGCAGGCATGCCAACAAAAAAATCAGTTACTTTATTTTTTAATATGAGGAAAGGATAAAAGAAAACATGCAACTCTCAAGAAAGGAAGTATAAACTTACGATTGCTCAGATTCAAAAATGAATTCTATTGTAGTATTTAGAAAAATTATATTATGAATCTACTTAGAAGTATAGATCGAAAAAATAATTTCAAAGAATTTTTTTTTCTTATTTGTTTAGTTCCTAGGCATAATAAATAAATCTGGGTAGCTAAAACTCACCAGTCTTCTTGTCGTTGAACATCTGACATCGAGATTAGACGTTGCTTTGAAATCGGACATGAGTTTAACCCGTCTTGGTTGTTCCGGGGTTAAATTCATGGTTTCATACTTGATTATTTTCCCAGTGTTGGTGTACTCTTTACGCTTCACAGGAACTGACATTGAACCATTATTAGGGGTAACTGGACATCTTTCAAAATTACTAATCGGACTTGGGATATGTTGGCGTCGTTGAGTTTTTACTTCAATCGGTTTCAAGGGAACATTGTTGTATTGGACAGCTTCTAAATGTTTAATTACATTGAATTCTCTCATGTTTTTGCCAAAATTTTATCCCGAGATTTTATCACTGATTCTCGTGAGGTGTTGGGTAACCTTAGTTTAGAGCTGAGTCACCGAAGTTATCATTTTAAAAAATTAAGATGATGCCAAGCGTTTCACAAATAAGGCCTTTATTTCGGGCATACTCATCAAAGTTGGATATCAATTTTTGTAAATTTGTACTTATCTGGCATGTATCACACTGATGAGTATGCCCGAAATAAAGGCCTTATTTTTGAAACGCTTGGCATCATCTTAATTTTATACACCGATTTTCATTGAGTACGATGTTGATATTAAGAAAGTTTTATGCAAAATCTGCACTCTCAAATTAGAATTTTTTCCACAAATGAAAATTTTTCTTTATTATATTTTTGGATTTTTATCAATTTTATGAAATAAAAATATTACGTAAGATTATTTAATAATATTTTTCTTATTTTGACTTTTGAATACAATAGATTTAGAATTTTTCAAAATGAATGAATGAATTTAAAAAGTATTAAGAACGTTCAAAATTTGATGAGCAAAAAAGTAATCTTATACCAGAAGTATTTTGAAAATCAACTTCGTGAAGTATGTTGGATTTTTTTTTGAATCTCACTCGATTTATTTAAATAAATACTCAGAATTTTCAAATTTTGCTATCTAAACAATGTAATTCGCGCAACCACACAACAACCTATTTCGTATTCCGTACAAGTTGGAGTGAGAATTTGGCCGTTTAGTTTTAATCATAAGTTAAAAGAAGAAACTGTTAATATCAAGTCTTATTTTTTTCGATTCAAAATCTAAATCGTTTCATTAATTCTCAAGTTGATTTGAAGTTTTCATCACGAATTCAAATATGTTTAAGATTTTTGGGAATGTTATCAATTTGAAGAAAAATTATTCTAAAGTAGGGTGGGTCCCTCCATGATTCGTAAAAAAGTTACCCGACTTTTCATAATATTTAAGGAAAGTTGAATCAGAATATGGGCTTGATTTTGGCCTAACTTGTTCAGAAATGCTTTTAGAATTTTTGATGGTTCAGAATCTCTTTACTACTTATTAGAGATTACACAAACGACGAAATTCATAATGACACATAGAAAAACGTTTTACAGTAAATTCAGAGTAAAATGATGGTTCCTGTGACATTTGAGGAAATCAAAACTTATTATGAAGACTCTTATTAATAAACCTAACCTTGAAAGCTGCAGCTGAATATTTTGGTTTAAATAATCGTTTTAAATAATCAAATTATCTGATAAATAATCTGACTAAGAATCTCAAATGCCCTACTTTTACTCAAAATTTAAAACAATTTTTTAAACCAAGGTAATGTGAGAACAGCAGCTTAAGTAATATTCTTCAATCAATTTATATCTCATATCAGGAAAGCGATTGATAAAATTATTTTAAAATACATTTTTTTAACTAAAATTAAATTTTTATTTAATGGCTAACCTACTTTCAAATAACCATATTATACCCGAAGGTCAAGATTTCCAAAAGCTTTCGGAAGCATTTGAGAACTTTCTAACTTGAATTTTCTTAATCTACGTGTCTAAGTTAGTATGAAAACTCGAGTAACTTTTTTTAATTTTCAAAATTAAAAATTAGGGAGCCACTCTATGTAAAGGAAATATGGTTATTTTACAGAGTTTGATTAGATTTATCAAATTTTGATTGATATGAAAGTGGGAGGAAGTTTTTCAGGATCAAAATAAAAGAAGAAGTTCAAGTATTGCCATTAAAATTTTGACAGATGGATTTTGAATTATCGAATTTTTCTCGATTTTCAAGCAATCGAAATCAATCTTTAAATCAGATTCATGATAAAAAAACTAAATTCCCATTATTTTGAACTTTGAATTGAAATTTTTTGTTGATTTCAATGTGAGAGAGTGATCAAAAGTTGATTTTTAGGATCACGATTAGTCAAAAAAACCGATTATGACCATAAACATTTTGATAAATTCGTCATTTTCAGGGATCTTAAAATACCACATTTCATCGACTTTCAAGTAGGGAATATGATAAAAAAATCAACATTTAATTTTGACACGATCATGGGGTGATTCTCAAAACCAGATTTAGCATATTTAATTTCTTTGACTAATTGTGATCGTTAAAATAAACTTTTGATCACTCTCTCACATTGAAATCAGCAAAAATTTTTAGCTCAAAGTTCAAAAAAATGGGAATTTGGCGCTTCTCCAATATTTCAAATTTGCCGTTTTTTTTGAAAATTGATTTATTCTAAATTTTCTTTCTCCGTATCGTTAAAGAGGGCCTCATGATCTAGAATCCAAAAAATCTTGATCAAATTCGATTTCTTGATGAAAAAATTGAGAATTTCGTAAAAACCATAAATTTCCATCTTTATATTACAAGGTAACTAGGTGTAGATTGAAAACTGATTTTTTTCGATTTTGATGAAACTCCCATTTTGTCTGTAAATGAAAATCAGTAGAAGTTTGTAACTGAGGTTAAAGTGTATGCTTTCTTTTTTTTCATTAACCTTATTCCCTCCTATTATTAATGTACAATTTTCAACAGAAGAATCATTACGGCAACTGACCTTGGTTAATAAAACATTAATGCTACTACATACTATAAATAATAGATCAATAATACTAATCAGGAGAGAACCTTCACTACAAGAAAAGAAAGATTGATCCAAAAAGAAGCAACAATTTACACTAGGCATTGGAGAGAGCTCAGTATTTCATCTCAGCTTGCTGTTAGATTGAAAGTAAATTATCACTAGAATTTTGCACTTATATATATATTTACACTTCAATTAGAAAACTAATTCTTTTATCAAGTAAATATAGAATGCAGCTTACCTCTCTCGATGTCTCTGAGTAAATATCAGAGAATAACAAACCTTTTTTTGATAGGTGAACAAAGTACGCTTGATTATTTCATTAGGTGAATTAACCCTTGTTTTGAAATTTCACATTTTTTTCAACTCAAAAAACTATTGTTTAGAGATTTATTAGTTTAACTAGCATAAAGAAAACTTGGAGTTTTCACTTCTGTAAATTATACTATTTTTGCTTTAAATTTACTTACAACGCATCATTGTGGCTTTAAAAATTATAGTCCCTCAAATTACTCCTATCTCCATTGAAATCTAACTTAAGCCTTTCGGGCGATTATTGAAAGTCAGATATTCTCTCATAATCTCCACCTAGTTAATGTAAAGATGAGAAAATCCTCATTTTTTCATCAAGAAATCGAATTTTGATAAAGATTTTCTTAATCTAGATTACTTTTACAATAGGAAAAAAAGTTTTTGGAGAATTACGGCATATTTCAAATCTCGGAGTCAGGCCAAATTTCCATTTTTAAAAACTCCATTCTCATCTTCATATTTACTAGCTTTATTTTAAAATTCACGCTAATCACAAATCTGAATAATACCAAAAAGTCTCAAAGAGATATCTGAATTTGGATAAGTTAATTTTTTCGATGAAAATGGGATCAAAATAATCCTTATTGAATAGAATTCCCATTAGAATTTCTTTTAGAATCGTTTCATATCAATTTTTCCTTGATTAATTTTCTTATCTTCTCGATAGGGTCAATAGGGATTATCTTCCTAGTGTTAATTTCATAAAAGAGTCAACTCAAATTTTGATTTCTATAGAATTGTATCAAGGTGGTAAGTATTTCTTAAATATTATGAGATGATTGAGGAAATTTCAGTACACACATGAAACAACTTTTTTAAAGTACATCAGAAAGAAATCTTGAGAGATGGGGAATTTGTAGGAAAGAATAACTATAATTTGACACGATTCTCTAGCACAATCTTAATACCCCACCCCTTCACTATCTCGGTTACATTTAAATTGTGGGATATATACCCTTGTTATGCATTTCATACTTTACCTTTTTCTCATGTCTTGGATTGAATCCTATCAAAGACATTGATTGAATAATTATTATAAGCAAAAGAATATTCATAGACCTTGATAGAAAATACCAAAACTCAAAATGATCAGTTTTCCAAAATTCTTTAGTGAGCCTTTTGATATGGCAAATCTTTGATTAAATTTCACCTAAACATACAAGTTAAATAAAAAGTGTATATTCTTCTAGCTAAAAATTTTTATGTGAAAAATTTCAGTACCCTGTAGTACCAATGTAGCGATATGGAACAGGCCAAATCAAAGATCTTAATCGTGAATTTTGACTTGGTATTTTGACATCTATCAGCCTTGAAGATTAAATGATGAAATTTTTTTAAAAATTACATGAAATTTATGGAGTTTGCATTGAAAGGGTGAAATAAGACAAAGAAACCTACTATTTTAGACATTAAACCTACTAGCAAAGTGTGGTCACTGGTTATTACTATATCCATGTGAATCTAACTTGATGGAGATTGTCTTCTCACACCTAGATGTTACAATTCGGATAAGCAAGTGTCAATTCCATAAGAGAGTCAAATAATATTCAACTCACGGTGGCAGATGCAGACGTGTTTCGTCCATATTAGGACTCGTCAGTACACCATAGCCGGGATTCGAGCCCAGGTTTTCAACGTTGTGGGGCAACGCTTCTAACCACTAAGCCAGAACCCCCGTTCGAGTCCTAATATGGACGAAACACGTCTGCATCTGCCATCGTGAGTTGAATATTATTTGACTCTCTTATGGAATTGACACTTGCTTATCCGAATTGTAACATCTAGGTGTGAGAAGACAATCTCCATCAAGTTAGATTCACATGGATATAGTAATAACCAGTGACCACACTTTGCTAGTAGGTTTAATGTCTAAAAACACTGTAATTTCTACATCGTACTTATTTACAAAAAACCTATTATTTCCTATAAATCTTCGGCAGATCTTTAATAATCAAAACTTTCACGCAGTAAAATAGATCAAGAAATGTCCTCACGAAACTGATATCCTAGCATACCTGATTTTCTCGTCTTATTATGATCCTGAAAAAAACTCCACTTTGAAATCAAAGTTCAAATCAAATTTGAAGTTAAGAAAAATTTTAAAATTACAAACTTCACATAATCAAGCTTCATGTAGATTTGCTATAGAAATCAAATTCCAATAAATTTTATTCCTTCTCCTTCCACACTGTATTACATTTGAGGATCTGATCACTTTCCCTCTATGTTACAGCTAGCTCTTTAATCTTTTTCTTTCATTCTTATTATAAACATACATATAATAAAATATCAATTCTATAAAAAGTAAGAATATACACTTTTAACCCTTGAATTTAATCTATTCTTTATCTCTTCCCACTTCCTTTCTTTAAATGAATCTTTGTACTTTTTCTTATTATCATCATCATCATCATCATCATCATCGAAAATACCCCTTATTAAAATGTGATTGATAGGTTTTAGCAATACTCAATGCCTATCATTGATAACTCCTTCTATCTTGATGAACAATGTATTCCAACTTTATAAACTGTCCTCTTAAAATGCATCAAGAAATCGAATTTGATCAAGAATTTTGAGGCCCTCTTTTACGATACAGAGAAAGAAAATTTAGAATAAATCAATTTTCAAAAAAAACGGCAAATTTGAAATATTGAAGAAGCGCCAAATTCCCATTTTTTTGAACTTTGAGCTAAAAATTTTTGCTGATTTCAATGTGAGAGAGTGATCAAAAGTTTATTTTAACGATCACAATTAGTCAAAGAAATTAAATATGCTAAATCTGGTTTTGAGAATCACCCCATAATCGTGTCGAAATTAAATGTTGATTTTTTAATCATTTTCCCTACTTGAAAGTCGATGAAATTTGATATTTCAAGATCCCTGAAAAATGACGAATTCATCAAAATTTTTATGATGGTTTTTTTGTCTTATTGGGATCCTAAAAATCAACTTTTTACCACTCTCTTACAAAGTTCAAAAATCGGAATTTGGCGCTTCTTCAAGATTCCAAACTGTGATGCTTTTTAGTATGTATATATATTTTTCCTAAGTCGGTGTAAGGTCTAAAGAGAGCCGACGAAAATAAAAGCTTTTATTCACCTCAAACCTCTTTTCTTGTCTTCTATCCAGCATAACTGATGGTCAGCAACCTCAGAATATCTTTCAGGAAATAAGGCAGCTAATGTCCCTCAAATATGTTATCAATTTTTAATTGATGATTTCGAACCTCAGAATCAAATGAGATTCAAATATAGATCAGTGAATTTATTTTTGTCGATTTTGTGTTATATAAGCGATAAAACATAAATTATGAAAATGTCTATTCTGATTTTAAGAATTTCAATTCAGTTTCAAAATAACAAATAATTTTAAATTCAAAATTTTAATCCAAAAAATGAAATTTTTTTCACATGAAAATTTTCATATGTTAGCGAATTGTTTCGAAATAAACCCACATGAAAGGAAAGTAATATTTTTCCCAAACAAACCTGAAAAAAATCAGTAAAAATTCTTCTCCCCGGAATCTTATTTCAATAGCATATTTGTGGTTTGAAACGTGATTTTTACTTGAAATTTTGTAAATTTATGAAACGAATGAAAATCATCTATACTCCTCTCGATTTCTATTGGTTGAGATCATGGATGAAATTTATTGGTTAAAGGGACACCATATATGCAAACTAGTTAACACATTACCAAATATGTAAAATATATCCTGATTTTGATTAAACTTATTGATTACAGGTGTGGAAAAAAAGTTATTTTTTGTTAAACAAATCGTTTACCTTGAATTAAAATTGACAGACATCTATAAATTCATAAATATAGTGAATATAGATTTGTAATCTTCTCTTGGAAGAAATACTCTTTAATACAAATCTTAAATGTACAGCAAACTGTTTTTTTATGGTTAGTACAGAGTGTTATTTCTTTTATTTCATTGGATAAAGGTTCATCTTGATGTTTGAAAGAGTAACCTGCATGATCTAGTGAAATGCACGTCTAAAAACACTCTCAAAAGATCTGATAAAGAAAAACTAGACATTTTCTTCATTGAATTAAACTTTTATCGTTTGTTTTTTCAACCACTTTGTAAAGTCTGTACTTTAAGAGTTGAAACTGCAATGACAGGTGAAAGACTAATCAAATTCTCTAGTTTAATTCTAAATTTTAGGGAGAAAGAAAGATGACTTTGCAAATCAGATCACAGCATAAAGAATTAGCATTATTTAGCTTAATTTAACGTTAAATAGTGACCCATACCTCTTTAGATTAATCGGATCTGAAAAAATAATCAGAATATTTGTAATTTTGGATGTAAATCCGGGAAATAATTGAATTTGCTTGTGGTATTTCAAAATCATTCAACAAAGTGAAAATGCGCTGAAAATCCAAAACTTGAAAATTTTGGACGTCGCTTAATTTTATTCGATTCTGATTGATTTTCATCTACAATGTAAATTCTGCATATCAACCGAGACTTTATTTATCCAAGCTCTAATGTTTCTTGTTTGTTTCTATCCATGATTCAGAGAAGCATTTATTTTTTATCACCTAACTCATCGGAAGGAAGCAGGAAGAAAAAGAATCCGAAAAGCAATTAAAATGGGGGAGCTATCCAAGGGAAGTTACCAACGTGGTAGGTATATCTCTGAGACAAAATTAACAGACTTTTTAATTGATCAGTGAGCAATGCTCATTTCTATATTTTTGTATTTTTGATTAAGCATTTAAGATACTTAATTTAACTTTTTAGTGGGTATTTTTGGTGACGAGGGACAAGTGCTTAAATCTTTTAATATCTCTTGGATACAGAGAGGTGACACATCTTGTCTGCGTGTATCTAATTTATAAGCTAGTAAAAAATGTATGGCTGACATAGAGGCATTTCGTCTTTATTGAGACTCTTCAGTTTACCGTAACCGAGAATCGAACCAGCACTTATCTCTCGTCACCAAAAAACCCACTTAAATCTTGAATTAAGCATCTAAAATACTTGATCAAAAATACAAAAATATACAACACATAGGGTGCAAAGGGAGTATCTAATCTATAAAATCTCTAAAGTAATATGATAGACATGGGAGGTTTTTAGAGGTGAAAACTAGACAGAGAATTTGAATAAGACTATAGAAGATCCAAAAACTTGTCGTCAATGTTAGAAATCTGACCATCTAAAGTAATCAACTGATACGAAGGAAAAATTAGCTTTTCATTCTATAGTTCTATAGTGTGTAGTAGACTTATACGAAATTTCTCTTATTTTTCATGAATGTTACAATTTAGATAGGTCAAAAAACGTTCTAAATTTAAAAATTTTCACAATTATGTTCATCTTATTCCAGAAGCATGGAAAGGTATTTTGAAGCGAAATTTGTTAGGATTATATTTAAATACTTGAAGATTAGTTTTTTTATATAGATGGGCGATTTAAGTAATTTTGCAAAATTTGGTCCAAGTCTAGGGTGTAGAATAAGGAAATAGAAAAATTGATTTTCCAAAATGGAGCTTATAGGATTCCCAATTCTATAGAACCCTCTCATCGAGAAATTCAATTTAATGTCAAGTGCTTCCCTTTTACATTATACTGTATATCCTTAGTGGATAAATTCTCAACTCTAACTTATTCATTTAATGGAAAGATTGTACCTTAGATATGAATTCTATAGAATCTACCAAGTAAATCCCTAAATATTATAATTATCACCACTATTGATTTCGATAAAAACATATTGGAGCTAGTAATTATGAAGATGGGAATTTATGATTTTTTTAATTTCTCAATTTTTTCATCAAGAAATCGAATTTTATCAAGATCTTTTAAAATTTAGATCATAATTTCCATACTCATGAATCAATTTTTATAACGGTATATTTCAAATCTTGAATTATGTGCCGAATTCCAATTTCTTGAACTTGAATTGAATGTAAATTTTGATTACAAAGTGAGAGTGTGACCACAAGTTGATTTTTAGGATCACGATTAGTCGAAGAAATCAAATATGCTGAATCACACCCATCATCGTGTGAAAATCTAATTCTGTGATCATTTTTACTGCTCAAATTAAATTTTTTATTGAAAAATTTTTATAATTTTGTTTTTCATATTATAGAAGCATAGAACGATATTTTGTCGGATGATGTTTTCAATTAAACTCTGTCAATATTTATGAAAGCTATATTTTTTAATCTTTGCTTTTTTGTGATTTTACTCTCGGAACAGAAACTTAATAGCCATATATATCGACTTAACCTTAAATTTTCCTCTTCTCGAAAAGTTTTGTTGAAAATTAATAAATTTTTGATGATTCAAGATCCCTAAATATTATGAGTTAATGCATCAATGATAACCGGTCTTCTTGTCTCGCAAAACTTTTGATCTCTATTTCAACTTAAAATTAAAATGATGAAAGATAGCTCATAATCTAGATTCCAGAAAAACTTACGCCAAATTCGAATCGAGAATTCTTGGGGAAAATTATAAATTCCCATCTTCATATTATAGCTATATCTTCAATGAACGAAACATCTACAGTATTCATGAACAACACTATCATCCTAGTAGAACAGAATTGAGAATATATTATTAGAACTGAAAAAAAATCTATATAACTGCTGACTTTATAGCTATGGTTCAAGACTGAATAATACAACCAATCCTTACTAGACTTAGATGTAATCAAATTAATATAGCTATTAAACTTGCTATTTAAAATTCAAATCATCCCTGTAATTTTAGAGATTAATTTACTTGTCTGAAATGATTTTAACTAAAAATAATAATAATAGTATCAGATATTTTTATAATTCAACAGACTTTTTATCCTGTCATTAGCAATAGAGACAGTAATACTAAGATGGGGGGGGGTAAGTGTTTTGAAGGGTAAAAAAAGATGAATTTTCAGACATGGCAGAATTTTCAGTAATTTCTCGTTTCTTAGAAATATCCAAAAGTGATACGAATCTTTGATCAGAAGCCTATATGTGGGTCAAAATAATAAATATAAAAATAAAGATCCTATAACTACAAGTTACACGCTATTGAATTACGGTTCGGTCGCTTGAAAGTAGATAAAGAAAATGAATGGAAAATTTCGAAAGAATGATAATTAAAGAACTTATTCTTGGTCTTTATATATTTCTGATATTTATTCTGATTCCAAATATTTTTTTATATCTTAATTCAATCTCTGAAGTCATTAAAAGGATTCGGAGCTAAAAGGGTTAAGACTGTTGATGACCTCTGTCCTATACGTTGGATTTACATCTCTATGAATTCATTTAACCTCCTTAAATCTAACGAAAATTCTTTATTCGCGAATACAGTTAAAGAAATACTCATCAGAATGTTCAGCAAGGCTAATCCGTATGATTCACTTTACCTAAGTAAAGACCCAAAACTCAAATTAAACAGGTTCATGTAAGTTATACTGTCAAGAAATAGAAAGAAGACATTCAAGTGTTGCCGCAATGCTCAAATAATCCATAATTTTCCATATTATAATTGTTTTGATGCATGATTGAAATGATCAGTAGATTTAACTAGAATATAACAGAATCTTAGCTTTAGAAGTTTCAGTACTGAGATTGTCAAGAAATCTGATCTTTCTAATTTTCTTAAGATTTAAATTTCATCTAAACTCAACAGGCTCTACAGTAGGGTAATATAAAATTTTATTTTCCCCTAACAATGTTCCATGTCTTAATCAAAAATTGATTTTTCAACCATGAAAAACAAATTTTTGAAAATCAAAATGAAAATTTTCCATGTTCTGATATACAAAAATCCCATTTTCTCTAAAATCATCAAAATTTACCTAATTTCATAGGGATTTCTTTCAACAAAATACTCAATTTTCACTATAAGCCCTGTTTTTATTCAAAATGTTGCAAAAACTATTCAAAAAATCATAATTTTGTCCCTTTTCGTAGTAAAATTCAGTGAAAAAATCTTGGCGCTTGTTCAAAAATTGTCATTTTTAATCGAGATTTTGTATACTAGAACAAACTCGAAAACGTAAGGTTTTATAGGAAAAAATGCTTAGTTTTCGATCATCTTCAAAATGAGATTAAGAATGGGAAAAGTTGAAAAATTTGGCGTACTCTAATCTAAAGGATGTATCTGGTTTTATTCATACGGAAAAAAATATGTACTATGTTATTAGATTTATCATTATTAGAACTCCCAATTTTAATTATTATTTAATCAATTATTCCTATGGGTCCAGATCCGAAAAAAAAAAATTTAATAAACCTTAACTAAACTAATCAGATGACCTGTTGAAAAATCAATCTTATTGTTTCAAAAAAGACATGAATTCAAAAAAATCCTTGTTTAATTTGTCATTGCTATTAGTGTTATCAATAAAAGATTCTTCATATTTCCCAGGGATGATTCATTCTCAAATTTGTCAAGAACCCATTTTGTTGTAAATGTGAAAATATTAAAATAAAAAAGTTATTCTTTTTCATACATTAATTTGGAAGCCCTTTCTGGAAGAGAATCATAGGCTTCTCTGTTGTTTTGTTATTTTTTGTCAAATTTTGCATATTTCAAACTTCAAAATATCTCAATGAATTTGCATTTCTATCTATCTCACTTGAGGTGATTGACGATGACGAGTGTTTTCGCCATTTGACCTCAGGTTAAACTGAGAACCATCAAAAAATAAATGCACATACCCACCCACCTCACTGTTCGTTAAGACTGGGTATGGGGTGGAGTCTTACCTTCTGAACATGAATCTAAAAGAATTTGCCATAATTTGTAAAATATCTTTATTAGAGATTTTGAATTGAAAGATGTCGCTCGTTAGTCATTCCATTGGAGTGAATACTCTGTTATTAGCAGTATTCTCTTTGACATTCAAAGAAGAAATTAGTGTGAAAATTCAAGAGAGAATCAAGAAATAGTCTACCATTTAACCCTTATAGTAACACACATACCACTTCATCAGCAATTCATCATAATAATTATTATCTAGGCCTAAGAAAATAATTCGTTTACCACCCATTCGTCAAACTAGTCCTACTAAGAAAGTTGAATTTTTGTTTACTTATTACCCAAATTCATAGATGAAAATATAACAATAATCGAGTAATCATACCCGTATAATTTAAATACTGTTTTATCTCCAAGAATGAAATCTCAGCTCTATGAAATTTGAAAATAACTTGAATAACTAGCATGACTAGGCATTTTGTAACTACTAAAATTGAATTCAAATTGAAACATATCAACATCTTCTATGGAAGGAAGTTTACTTGGAACCATCTAGGTCTTTCTATTATGACATGAAAACGAATTCCTTGTGGTGAGCCCTCAGTTTCATTATCATTCAGATGAATTACTGCAGAATAAACCAAGAAGAGAGTGCACTAAAGATTAGTCTCAAAAGTTTAACCTAAACCTTTTCATTCTGTTCCAATTTTCCTCCTTCTAGTGATGAGCTTCAACGTAAAACAAGATCAAGGTTTAAAATAGGCTTGAGATTTATTATTTACCATCTTCTAGACCTAGTATAAAAAGATGCTTCGTTTATATTAAGCAATGAGGGATTGATGAGTTCGAAATGAATCCATTTGAACGAAGTTTATCGAAAATATTTTTATTTGGTTTTAAACTCTAAAAGGAAGGTTTGAGAAAAATAGGGTATATTTGAGGGATAAACGTTTCCTCTAACCTTACTTCGCATAATACCAAGGCCAATCAGATCTATTTTCATCTATTCTTGTAATTTTTTGTATATGTTACAGTGATTCTGGAAATTTATATCTGCAGACTCCCTGAAAGTCTGTAGACTTCCTAGTGAACCAGGGAATCTACAGACTTTCAGGGAGTCTGCAGACATAAATTTCCAGAATCCCTGTAACATATACAAATCTTGCATGTAGAAGCTGATGAGTATGCCACAGAATAAAGCTCGACTATTTTTTTTTAAATAAGCCTGGCAATCTTTATGAATTCTTCTATTACTCAGATAAAAACGGAGGTTAATCAATAACGAAAATTGATTGAATCACTTGTGATTTCTTCTGGTTGACAACATTATCAGAGGAAAAAGAATTTCTTGATAGGTTTTCTCATATAAAGGAGACGAAAAGTTGGTGACTTAACAAACTACAAACTAAGTTCATTCCAGATTCCGCACATATCCAACAGTACATTTCAATTTAACTACTACAAGTAATGATTGATTTTCTTTCATACATTTACACAATAAATTTTTGATATTGGGGAACTATCTGCCACAAACCTATTTGTATAAATACAGTTTATCTTTTACACAGAGGCGAGAGGGAATTAAAAGTCTTTTAACAAATTGGTAATTGTAAAAAGGCTATTGTTCCAATAAATCTTTTGAAATGCTTCAGGATTTTTACTACTGAATTCATTTTCAAATTCTATCCTGCGATATTTAAGAAGTATCAATTCTTTATTTATCAGATTAATTTCCTGCAGAAATCCTTCTTACGTAGCAAAACCAAAAATAGCATAGAAATTAAAGGTTTACTCTGATCAAACTTTGA
This sequence comes from Gyrodactylus bullatarudis, assembly GCA_012064415.1. Lineage (NCBI taxonomy): Eukaryota > Metazoa > Platyhelminthes > Monogenea > Gyrodactylidea > Gyrodactylidae > Gyrodactylus > Gyrodactylus bullatarudis. The sequence continues at coordinate 272,508 of SSNU01000101.1, read as the reverse complement.
GCTTAAAATTTTAAAATTAAATCCTGATAATTCGGATCAGCGCTAGAATTCAAATTTGTCTAAAGAAGTGAAACAATGATAAATCAGAAGAAAAATTCGAATTCGGCTATTGAAGTTCGTGGAAACTGATCATTGAATTATCTAATTTTGAGTTTTCTATAAAATTTTAATCTTTTCATAAAGTAATTAGTTAATAATTGATAATAGCTAGAAAAATATAGCTTTTCCTTAATAATACCTGATGATTTCTATGACTTTTTCCAAATTATCAAGGCTAGTTGAATAGACAAAAGCAAAATACAGAATTTATCGATACGCAAAAGTAATTTAAATTCATCTTGATTACATATAAAATTTTTATAAAAGACTCACCTGTTTCATTAATTTTGGGAAGGTTTTTCCTCCTTCGGATGATGGCATTTTGGTCCTAAAATTATTGAGATTCATTGAAAATAAATTGTATGAATAGTAGGATAAAACAAAATTTTATTTTCCCCGAATAATATTCCATGTCTTAATCAAAAATTGATGTTTTAATCGAGAAAAAAATGAAAATTTTCCATGTTCTGATATACAAAAATCCCATTTTCTCTAAAATCATCAAAATTTACCCAATTTTCTGGGACTTTCTTCCGACATGTGAAAAAAACTCAATTTTTACGATAAGCCCTATTTTAATTCAAAATGTTGCAAAAACTATTCAAAAAATCATAATTTTGTCCCTTTTCGTAGTGAAATTCATTGAAAAACTCTTGACGCGTGTTCAAAAATTGTCATTTTCAATCGAGATTTTGTATATCAGAACAAACTCGAAAACGTATGGTTGCTTAGTTTTCGATAATCTTCAAAATGAGATTAAGGCTGGGAAAATTTTTTCCTACTCTAATGTATATGTTACCGTAAATATAGAAACTCCCCAGTGAGTATTGAAACTAAACTAAATTTTCAAATATCTATCAATTTATTTTGAAATAATTTTTAAAGTTGATATGTATCTTGCTACTATAACTTTTTGTATGTATTTATCCAAGGTTTAATAGGAAAATTGTTTTGTTTCATGATGGAATCTGAAATCTTCAATAAAAACTAGTAAAAGTAGATTTAATTGGGATATAACCATTATTGGAAAAAGGTTGGTTAATAACTTTAATGGTTATATCCCAATTAAATCTACTTTTACTAATTTTTATTCAAGGTTTATTATTATTTTCTCTAAAATATAATCTAGGCCAGTTCACATGAAATCAAGTGTAAAGTAAATGTATAAATTTTTATTTTGTAGGTAATTTGGAGTCCTACATTTGTAGATTCCTTCAAATCTTATTGGTTAATAACCATATCTTAGAAAGCTGAAAATTTCTATCGTATCGGGACTAAGCATGGAATAATAAATGGATGGTTCTCTGCCGATGAATTTACTGTTCTTCAAGAGAAATCCATTTCATCTAATCAAGTTCCCGCCTAAGAATGTTTTTTTAGAAAAATTTCTGGATTCGAGTCAAAATTTGGTGGCTAGCGTTTTATTAAATGTGATTGCAAGACAAATAGATGCAAATGCAGGCTTACTTTGTAACTCGAAGTATCATAACAGTAGTCCTTGTAGTAATAGAAAGTGATAATTTGTAATGATAAAAAGTTATTATACTAATATTTTTGATTCATATCACTGAGGAGTTTAAGTTTTTCAACTTCGAAAATTATTTCAAAATAAATTGATAGATATTTGAAAATTTAGTTTAGTTTCAATACTCACTGGGGAGTTTCGAAACTCACGAGCTTCAATACTCACGAAAATATTCGTGAGTTTCAATATTTACGGTAACATATGGATTGTATAGAATGTTCATATGGAAGTCTTTCATAGAAAATGACTAAAATTCAAGTGTATAATTCAGAGACAAATATATATTTTGTATTGTACTTGAATCAAAAATTTTATTGGTTTCTCATGAACTCATGAGGAAGGTTAGTGAATCCATATTGTGTGAGTCAAAACTATTTTTATCAGGGTAATCTAAATGATTTTATTTCTAATCTTAATCTTTTATTTTTCTTCAAGTGATGAATTTTATTCTTTTTCTTCAAATAGACCCATACGTTATAAATCAATCTATGCCGAAAAGCTTCCTGAAGAACTACTTGGTTAAAAATTATGATTTCTTAATTACCTCAGAGTTTTGAGAGTTCTCATTAATCACTTCCAAACGGCTATTGATGGCTTGCGTCTTTCGGAGATCGCAGAGTATGGATTCTGCCTCCTTAAGGTTTTTTGTTATGTCATCATTTGCATCTTGGATGTCCCTCTGAAGAAATAAACTTGATTAAATTGGCTAGAAAATCAATGAGATGATAACAATAAATCATCTCTTTCACAAGAAATTTGCTAGAAAATGCAAAAGTCTCAAAAGAAAAGATAATGAATAAAACTCTAGCATATTCTGTTGCAATACCAAGATAACATTTTTAATGTAAAAACCCCAACTCCAATTTAATAGATATCCAGATTTTGAAAGATAAACTAAAGAGCGAGACATTGATGGTAAACAAACCAAGTTAGAAATAAAGCAAGTTTTATAGACATGATAAAGTAACTTCAAGTGTGTAGAGAATTTTATATTAATTGATATTTTCCTTGGAAATTAAGTCAAATTTCATTGGTTCCCTTGAAGCTCGAGTTTTAAAAAATATTTTCATGATTTTCAAATCTTTTTACAACTGAAATAGATGTTCATTTTAGTCCTTCCAAAGTCATATGAATGAAATTTTTGAGCAAATTTTCTATATAATTTATGGATTTTTTTGTAATGAAAATGCTTGTCATTCATGTTTGAAAATACGATTAGGATCCTATGAAATTGCTAATGAACACACTTTTCTAGCATGTTTGATCTTGAGCTTGTTGATATAAAGCTGAGAATTCTAAAAAACCTACAAAAATAATGGCAATTTTGAATTCCAAAAATTTTGTAGGAAAGAATTTCCTAATTTTAAATTAAAAAAAATTTTTTAATGATAGAAATATCGTTTTTATTTATGGTATGAAATGATTATGAAAATTAAAGGAATGAAAAAATTTATATTTAGAATAAAATCAAAACACTTGAAAGTAAACACTTTAAGAAAACTATAATAAAAAATATCATTGACAGATACGCGTGCTTCTCTTTCACAAAAGGAGGGAGTTTCTTTTTGACGCAACGATCGAACTTTTAAGAAAAATTCATTTATATTCACTGAGCATTGCTCAGGTTTGATGAAAGTTTGAAATCCCCGACTCAAGACATTGCTAATTTTATTTGGATGTTTTTAATCGGTGAAAGTGCGCCTTTTTTGTAAATCTTAAAATTTGATAAGAAAATGAAAATTATAAATTGCTAGAAATTCATTGAGAATAGCTTTATTGTGATTAGTGAATTCAAATAAAAAAGAATGATAATTTCATTCATGATTCGGTCAGTTGAATTTTCGTGTAATTTTTCATCTTTAAGTCTATCCAAGGTAAAGTAGCTCCTGACGAAATGCTGATAGATAATAGAAAAATGTACAAATGTATTATAATAATAATTATTAAGATTATTTCTGCTTTAACTAAGCTTAATTTAAAAGTGAAGTGGAAAAGGATACTGTTTAAACAAAAAAACTTTCACGTGGGACAAAGAATTTCTTTTCCTCCCATGACTTTATGCATTGGAAAAATATGAACTCAATATTTTTGCTTTTTGCATCAAGACAAAAATAATAATCAGTTTTCATCCCTGAATTTACCAGACAATCATGAGATTATGTGATAATGAATGGAGAAAAGTAAACTTTTTTAATGCAACCAACATAAACATTTTTTTTAAGATCCGAAATTCTATTGCCTTTTAAAGATGTTACAAGAAGGAATTGTTTTATGATGACGTTTTGTTTATGTAAATTGCTGAATAAAGGAATAATGATCAGCTGGGATGGGGTTTTCATATTAAAGTTTAAAATGATTAGAACTTCTTAGGACCCTTTCAAACATTCTTGATGAGTCCAGAGGTACAGACCTAATGAGGAAGAGAAATTAATTTTGGAAAGATAGTGAACCTTGAGTCGGAAATTCTCATAAAGATCAATCAAAAGTTTTTGCAAATCTTTTGCGAAATGTAAGTTTAAATTAATTTTTCAGACGTTGATAAAAGTTTAAGGGAATTTGAAAAATACGTACAACTTTATCTGTTATAATATCGAGAAGTAAGTCAACATTCTGACTGTTCTGGCTAACCGATAATAAAGAACTGGAATTTGAACCGGCTTGATAAATTTTTGAGCTGCTATAAGTTGCCTCGTCTGAACTATTTGATTGGCGCTGGTCATTCCGATGGCAGTTACAATCTTTTGTACGTATTGGGCATTCATCTAAGTCTGTTGTTAAATGTTTCTTATTCCTGTATAGGTGAAATAAAATGAGATAATATTGCGTGAAAATAAATATTTTTACCAATAATAAATCTAAAGTAGCTCCTCTTTGTAGAACTCTAATTTCTATGATATACTTTTGGATTCTAAACTATAAAAACTGCTGTTAAATATACTAATCAACAATTAGTAGCTATTACGGACAATAAATTTTATTTTTCAGCTCTTCTGGCTCATTTCAATCGATTTTGACCTCAGTAAATATTTTCCTTATCCCTAATCTCATATGAGATCTATTAATATTTTGGAATCTGAAAAAGAATCTGCAAACAATCATTTACTAGGATAAAGTTTGTTTCTTTGAAAACTATTCCTAAGGATCACAACTTAAGACTCGTTAGTAAAAAGCAAGTATGAAAGATAGCTACTGAACTGAAAATAATTGCTTTGAACTGTAATTCTAGATTCGTAATAAGCTTATCTTTAAGCTGCATTATGGTTGTTAACAGTTTCTTATTGAATTTAAATCAATTTTGATTTGACGGACAATACTTTTCTTTTGGAAGTTTGAGCTTTCAAAGTGTAAGGGTGATCACGATTAGAGTAGAGAGCCGATAATTTTCTCAAAAGACCCATCTAAAAGACAAGAAATTCAATCTAACCAAAACTTAATATATATCGGACATAAGTTGTCTGATTTCCTCGAAAATTACTAGTCAGCAACCTCCAAAACTTAATAACCATATCACTTTGAAATCAATTTAAAAACCGATTAAGAAATTTAACTTTAGGAATTTCATATTTTTCCATCATGAAATTTTGAATTATTATCAAATAATTAACTTGGTTGGAGTGAAAGAATGTTACATTTCCAAACCCCCTTGTTGTTTAGCAAATTCCTGCCTTAAGGTGTGTGGAAAAATATGAGCGTGATCTTGTTAAGGATATGTATATCAAGAATAATTGCAAGTGTAATTTATTTCAAGACACCTTACACAACTTTTTGATGAATTGAACAATTAATTTTGATGTATCTGAATAATTTTTCTCTTCTACACGCTGAAAAAAAGTTGATCTAGTTCCCGAGAATATAAAACCAACAGGTGTCACAGATACACAAATTCATGTCTGTTTGAAATATTCTTGAACTAGGTTCTATTCTAGAACGTATTTAGATTTTCCAAGATTCCTAAAATTGCCTATCGATATATATCATCATATCATATATGATGAATATAATCTCCAATTGATTTAAAATCAGTCCACCAAATTTCGCTTCAAAGTATTTTTTCATGATTCTGTAATAAGATAAACAAATTTATGAAAATTAAAAAAAAAACGTTTTCAAACTTTTTATTTTCATAATTTTAATTTGAATTCGCATTATTTCTTTTTCAAGAGTTGCAAAAAAGATTTAAATCCTTTTAAATTGTTTTATCAATGGTTAAAAATGAAATTCCTCTTATTTTTCATGAATATAACAATTCTGATCGGTATTAATTTGAAAATTTTCACAATGAAAATATATTTTGAAGGGAAATTTGGTGAGGTAATATTAAAACACTTGAAGATTAATTTTATCGATGGGCAATTTCAGTAATTATAGACCAGATTTTGCTCCAGATGTTTACAAAGATTCTTAAAAAAATGATGTAACATTTTTCATTGAAATCCTATATCTTATAACCGCACTAGTCAAAATCCTCGAAATTCGTGAATGATTCTATGTGAGGTTGAGAGTTGGTTAATGGTGAAGCTTCTTCATATCTTTGGCAGTTTCATGGCTCGAAGGGGTTGAAAAAATCCCAAGAAATCATTTAATATAGTTTCAGTCATGTGATGTATTGAGACCCAATCCAGGATAGACCTTTTTTTGGTGAGATAGATTAAGCGTTATATTTCAACTTACAAAATAGAAATCATTCTGACTATTTATTGACTCAGTTTAAGTTAGCATTGGTATGAAAATGAACCCTCGTAAACTTCCATCAAATAAGACAGCTCCTATCAACCTAAATGGGCTTGTATTCATTCGAATAAATGTAGAAATCTACATGAGAATCAATCAAACCAAAATTTTAAAATGATTTTTCAATTATATGAAATATGTCAAAAAAAATTTATTTTCAAAATCTTAAAACTTGACATGTAATAAGTTGATAGGTACAAGAGAAGAAAGTCATTTACTGCATTGATCGAATGAAGAAATAAAAAATCCAAGGTGAAATGACAGATTACAACCCCTATTCAGAATCTGATGAAAAAAATATCTCCTTTGATTTAAACTTGGTTTTTTCGAAAGACATCTAATAAAGCTAATTGATGAAGTTGGGAGTCTATGATCTTTTGTAGGAATCTCAATTTTTCATCAAGAAATTGAATGTAAGACTTTTTGGAATCTAGATCATGAAGAAAAAATAATGGTCGAAATTTGACATTGATTTTTAAGTCGGAAAGTGGTCAAAAGCAGTAAGGAATGTGAATTATACAAGAAAATCAATAATGTTAGATATGATCTAATGCTATCGTTTGGGAAAATTTTTTTTCTGAAAATCTAACTGTTGATGAAAAAATTGAAATTTCTGTAAAAATCATAGATCTCAACTTTATATTGTGTGCGGATATAAAATACTACATATTCATCTATATTTATGTTTTTACAACACATAAAGCAATTCCATGGCTTAGGCTAGAACTCACTCCCAATATCTAGAAAAATTGGTAAAAAATTTATTAATACTTAATGGTCGATAGTGTTGAAAGACAGGCCATCGTTTTGACGACTTTAATAAGTCTCGGTAAGTGATTGAACAGGCCACTCACAGTTGATTACAGTTCACTGTACTATCAAAAAAAATTGGACTCAAGTTTCAATAAACCTCATTATAAAACTACTCATTTTTCATCTGCTTGATCGATTAAAAATCCGAACACCACCCCTATTTCAAACTTATCGTTTGTTCTATTTGAGACAGAGAACTTCAGAGAGAGAAGATGGGTTATGCCTGATAAATTATTAGTTATTTTTCAATAGTCTCAATGCACTCGTAGGAAAAAATGAGATTTTTGTGATCCTATTTCATGGACGAAAGAAATTTTTAAAATTTCATCAAAGAACATCTCTACCATATCAACCAGGGGCTACACATGAAAATTAGGCAGATTTTGAGGTGATCAATAAAAGAATATTCTATCCTTTTTTTCTATAGATTATCTTCATTCAACAGAGTAATTCAAGTATTAAGAATTATTATAGGAAATCAGATATGCTGAATGAGACCAATGAAGCTCATCTGAATATCAATTTATTGATCATTCCTACTGGTTGAAGATTGAATGAATTTTCGATGACTCAAGATCCCTGAATAATCACGAATTTATCAAAAGTTTTATGGTGATTCCCAAAGTCAAATTCTTTTTATTCTTATGGTAATGAACCAAATAAAAGCATTTTATTCATAGTAAAAATTTAAGCATGCGGAAATTTGTACATTGTAATGTAATAACCAATGGCCCGATACCAACTGTATTCAAGTTCTCGATGAAAATATTCAGATTTTTGTAAAAAGCATAAATTCACATCTTCATATTAACCAGCTCTACAATTGAATTAATTGAGTTAAGAACAAACTTCTCAGCTCAGCAATTCAACTTACGATTTTATATTCTGATCAATGATGAGGAAATCTTGTAGGACTTGAGTATCAAGACTTGCTTCACCGGCACCTCCTGACAAATCAATTATTGCCCTTTGATTGTTGTAGTCACTAGCTGAATGAATAGTTGTTGGGTTGGGATAGCTCGAGTACTGTTTCCTACTATCACCTTGGTATGGGCAGATGAGCATTCTGAAAAATCAATTCAAAATTTGAATATTGCATACACATGTAACTGAATAAATAGAAATTTTACATTCTACTAATAAGTAATGAGATAGATTAACGTTTTTTTATCCAGCAGAGTTTTCAGTTTTTTTGCTTAGCAAAGAAAGCTTTTAAATCGTAGAAAGATTTTAACAGGCTTTAATCTTAATAAATGCTTAAACCAAAATTAATGAACTCCAAAGGTGTTTAACATGGAGTCATGATAGATATTAGAGAGGTAAATTTTTTAACATCCAGATGTGCAGAGCTCATTTTAAAGAGAATTTTTCAACGTAAAAGAGTTCCTTTTGAACCATGTATTTAAAATTTTGCTTAGTTACCCCAATTCGCAATAGAAAATACCGATTTTTGAATTAGCGCCAACTATTTTCAATGAATTTTTCTACTACAATCGATTAAAACTTAAATTTGAGCCATTTGAATGCAATTTTAAATAGAAATAGGTTTGTAATGTATTTTCAATCAGCACTGCATATTCTATTAGTAAAGAATTCCGATTAATTTTGACATATGTTGAAGATGTTTGGGAAAATGGATTTTTGGTATCAGAGAATGAAAAATTTTGAATTCAAATTTCATAGATGGCATTTTCTAAGTTGGATTTAACGGATTCGCATTGCAGCCGAAATATTGTTCGGAAAAAATATTTGACTCCCCTATTAGATATACTTGAAATTAATTTCTCAGTTATAAAAATAATGTAAAGTTTCCTATTTCAATACAACACCTTTTGAATGCAAGAATAAAAATATATTCTGATAAAGATTATTATCGAAAGAAAATCTAAACAGATCCCCCTTGTACTTTTCTAGTGATCCTAATAGAATGCCTGACCTTTAAAATGGTAACTTTAAAAATATATTTTTTATTACAAGCAAGTATCTAGACTTGATTTTTCTGATAAATAAAATAGTAATCTTATTATAGTAGTTCATGTTTGATTTGCTTAGCCCTTTTGGCTGGTCATTCTTTTCAATAATCAAAATTTCAGTGCAATCATAGAGACAAAACCATTATTGCTAGAATTATATTGATTGATCTGGGAGAAAGTTCATTTGATTGACTTTCAGCTTAGATTTCTGATGACGCTATACGAGTTGCTAAGTATCAAGTCAAGGTATGCGACGATTATGACTGGTTTCAAGATCCTAACATTTTTTCAGAACCCAATAAAGCTTGAATTCTAACTTGATACATAAAATAAGATATTGAAAAACAAAAAAAACCCTTTCCCCAAAAGACTTACGGCTTCATACAAATTAACATTAAAGTACTTTTAAAAGGAATTAAATTTTTTTAAATCTACAAAGTCTATTTGATAAATTAATTTTGCCGACAGGATATGTCTGATATCCAATGGGTATTATCCATGTGTATTACGAATGGGATATAATAAAAACTATACATGAATAATTACATTCACAGATCACAGGATAAGTTGGACAAATGCTCCTCCTTTAAACACAGGGCACTGTTATATCGTCTGTTAAAAGCTTTTGATTCATGTAGAATACAGGTTAAGGATAACTGAATAACATAGCATTTGAAAAAAACAAATGGTTAGTTCCTTGAAGTTTTTTTAAATCTATGCAACAATTGTTCCTTGAGCACAAATGAAATAAATTCACAGAGATGCAATATGACCCAGACAAGAAATTTCAAAAGTTTCTAATAATAAATACAAGTAAATTTCACTTATTTAAATTGCTTCTAAAACCTTGATTGTACTGTGTGCACAGTACCCAAAAGATAGCAGTTCTATCTACTATGACAACTACAACAAAACTCAGGATCATAAAAAAATGAATTACAAAAAGGGGTATTTGCAAAATTGTTGACTTGGACATTCCCATTTGCAGATATGGTTACAGTAGTTGGCCAAAATACAATTTTGGTTATTTTCTACACTGGATTTGAGGATCCCAAAAATTTAATTCACTTTTTGGTTCCATTTTTAATGCAAAATTTTTAATAAGTTAAAAGTAAAAGGTAACAATCCAAAAGCAATATTCAATAATTTTGCATTATAAAATGGAACCAAAAAGTAAATTGAATTTTAGGGGTCCGAGTCAGCAATTTTGCTCAATATAATTCAAGAGAATGAGCCTGTTTGCTAACAAAGAAGATCGATTTAAATTTCATACTTTAGCAAATATATTTCCCATCAAGTATTTTGATCATTATCACTGATGGTTTCATTCATAAATTTCTAAAATATGATCTAATGTAGCTTTCATGATAACATTTATTAAAGTTAGGTCAATGTGTTAGCATTCTCAGCCATTGGTCATCAGAATGTTTCGATGGTTATTGTCTTCTTAGGTGGTACGATGAGCTCATCAAAACCAAAATACTATTCATATATTTTTCATGATCAGATTAGAGAATTGTATATAATACAAGAGTTTGGCCCACGATAATAAATTATTGATAACAACTTCGAAACTAGGAATAAAATAAACTCAAACGACACATCAATGGAAAGAATGTTAGATTTACAGTTAAAAAATTTCTATTGAAACCTCTTATTTTTATTGAAACACGAATATTTACCCCCTAATTAAGTATTATTTATGTCGACCTATCTAAATGTATAGAAATCACTTGCTGCATTCTGATTGGTTGAGACAATACTTAATTAGGGGGTAAATATTCGTGTTTCAATAAAAATAAGATGTTTCAATAGAAATTTTTTTACTGTAACATCAGATTTGCTCTGGAAATCTAGACCTTCTTGAAATATATTTTAATTGATCTATTTATTCAAAAGTTTTTTCAAGATAATTTTACTATCTTTCGACTTAGCTCGCAATTTTGAATGCTCTTCGAAAATGATAAAGGCTCTGATCTTATGTGGTACATGTTTCTACAAATTTAGCTTTTTACATTTTCCCAAATCAGAATAAACATTCACTTATGAATTTTATATCTCTATTGAATTTGGTAAAAGTAACCACTACGCTAGGGTGAAATTTTTTTTCTCCGAACAACTCACGATAGTACTTACTTTTCTGATAAATTTTAGTACTCAGATCATGTTTTGCATATTTTTAAAGCGTGAAAGTCATTCTCCATTATGTCATTGCCCTTTTTGCCCACAATATCCCACGGACATGATAAGTTAAACGAAATTGACCATGAAGGCCATCTTGATGATAAGATTACTATTTTTGAAGATAAAACCTGAGAAATTCATTAAATGACCTAGATATTCCGGATTTTAGTGATTGCATAGTAAAAATTCATTGAAAATTGAGCGGCGATTTGAAAAATTTTGGATTTTTAAAATCGAATGACATACATGTAATGGAGAATCATTTTCGACTCATGCTTCAATACAAAATAATGCTTAGAATTTATAATTGTATCAGAAAAGTTGGTCCAAATATGAGGTTGAGCTCCATGAAGTTGTTTGCAAAGTTTTTTTGAATGAACTAAGAATTTAAACCACTTCAAAATTGATTTACATCTTTTTTCGTTTACCTCTAATTTTTAAACCAAACCCACTTATTGAATATCGATAATACTCATTTTCACTATATTATTATTATATATTTTCTGAATGAACCTTGTTGCTTTAAAATGAATGCACCCAGAGAAACCTTAGCAAAACGGTGTAAAATTATTGAGGTCATTGAATGCGTGAATGATCTCCATTGTAAACTTTTACATTGTAAGAATGATAAATTATTCTCTTATAATAAACGCCTCGGCTTATTTTTCATAATTTCTTCTCTCAACAGAATTCATTTTTGAAAAAAAATATCCACAAAATGATTAATACACCTGCATTATTCTAACAAGTTACTGATCGAGATTAATCAATTTATACATGATTCCAAACTTTATTCAAACTCGATTCTACATTCTAAGACACAAAGGTTAATGAAAAAAGTATGTTCTGAATTAGTTATCAGTGATAACTTATCACTATTAAAAATGTAATAATAATTATAATGATACACGATAATTTCAACACCCTTTTCCCTACTTCTGAAAATTGTGCAATGCACGTATGATAAATTATAGATTATCTTGGATCTGAAATAATTTGGAAATATCAATGGTGGAATTATGATCTACGCGCCAGTCTTTTTACTGTTTCAATAAAGTTTCCGATGATATTTCAAAATGTTTTTTTTTCGATCAGAATAATTCAACCTTTTTAATTTTGCTTTAACATTGGACAAGTCTTTCAAATATAATTGACTCTCTTGTACTACAGTAACTCGAGTCAGGTGTGATAAAATGAATTCTCAAACATCTTAAGAGTGCATACGAGTTTCCATGTATTTTGGCTTGACGAGGAAAACATGTGCAACTTTATTTACAGAAATAAGGCAAATGTGTTCCCGTTAGTCGCTAAAGTTGAAGAAAAACTTTATTTTCAATTTCTAAAACAAAAAGATAAAAGATAGACGGAGAAAAAATTCATGTATCTGGTATTTTCTTTAGAGATAAACGTTCGTATTCGCTAAAGAAATTCATATCAATGATGGAATGCAAGACAGGAGAAGAACAAAACCAGCCAAAGTTTGAAGAGAATAAAAAAAAAACAATACAAAAATTCGTGCGAGAGGTTGAAACGATTACGAAATTCCTTTTATTAATTCTGTCTCAAGAGAAACTGTTTTGATTTTTCCAAGTTTAATTTTTTTCATTGTCTTGAAACAAAAGAAAAATTGATATTAGAATAATAATTACCCCAAGAAGAAGGAATAGAATCAAATAAAAATATGATAATATAAATATCAATTCTTGGCTACATTTTTATAGTCTATATTTCAAAAGAAAAACTGAAAGATTCAATGAAAACTATAAGGTCTACTAAGGTACATTTTTAGAAAAAATCAAGTGTAGGTATCATTGATAATGGTTGATATTGCCATTTTTGGTTCTTGCTAACTTCTGATAGGCGATTCCACTTTAGACATCTACAATAGGGATATTTTTCTAAAATTAGCAAATTTATTTGCCAGCTTTTCCAGGTGGTTCTAATCATGTACAACAATTTTTGATTCTGGTTAATCAATAGAACATTTGCCCCCTCTTGTTTTGCAGTAATTTTTCTGAATGACAAAGAGACTAAGAAATGAAATGAAAACGAATCCCTTGCGGTGATTACTCTAATAATTCTGATTACTACTAATATAGCAATCACTTAAATTTTTATAATCCTTCCTTTTTTCCTACACTTTTTTCTCCCCTTTCTTTTTTTACAGATAGACCAGCCAGAAGACAACATAGCTATGTAGCAAGTGAACAACGTTATAGTCAATAAAATTAAAGTCGAAATTTGAAAGAAATACACTCAAATTTTCTAAAAAGGTTAAGTTGGAATAAATTTATTTAAGGACATATTTTTCATTATTATGGAATAATACTTTCTTATCCTATTGAAAAAGGGCGTATAAAAATTTTCCAAAAAAATTACTAAAAAAGTCCGTTGCTTGGACTTAAGACAACTAAAAGAGAATTATCATTATTATTGATACTGTGTTACCCACTTATTTTTGCTCACTATGCTTTGGCAGATTTTCTTTGACTAAAATGAGTAAATCATAGCTCGATTCTACCGACAGAGTTATAACCAAATTTCCTAATTAATTTCAATGCCCTGTGACAGTGAATGAAATCAACAAATATATTGGCAGTTACTGAAAGAACCCACTTCCATGTTGCAATATTTTCAACTTTGTTTTTATTCATGGCTCGGAATTGTATAAATACGAAAATATTCAGTCTGGCCAAAATAAGACAATTGAAAATTCACATTTTCATTTTCATTTTAAAGATTCTATTTAATTAGCCATAAAAGCCCCAAAAGATTTGTGTTCTTGATATTTAGGAGAAAAACTGTACCATTTTCTTATCAACTCTAACTTTACGTTATGATCATCTTGTCTGATGGCTATAAATTTTGAATCGGTTGAAATTTTGCTGAAAATCTTTTATTTGAACTACTCATTAGTAGAACGAATTTCGCAAAGGGTTTTTCATCTAGATTCAAGAAGATGGGGAAGAAAGAAATCTGTTCTTTTCTAAAGTACAAACTGCATTACCTGGAGGTCATATATATGCTATTTGATAATTTACACAACAAATACTCATTACAGATAGAAGAGGGGTGGGGTACATATATTTCCCTCTTTTAATAGCTATAGTTCCTTCAAGAGGTTGATTTCTTGAATCTGCGCAATATATACACTTTTAGTTATTTTTCGTTGTGAAACAAGTATGAATGATTTTCATTGTTTTGTAAATAAAATACTAATAATAAGCAATAAACAAATGAGGAAAAGTTCACGCATTTCTTTTTTCAATTATAATTATAATTGCTAGGGAATTGGGGTTTGTGTGATTTTTTGTCAAATAGAAAAAACAAATGGCATTTAAGGAGAGACAGAGATTAAGAAAAAACCTCATTTTGAGTTTATCTTTATTTGACCCATTTATTTTGCTTCTAAAATAACTTTCAATCCTTTATTGATTAGAAAGGCAAAATTATGAATATTTTAAAATAAAAAACCGTTCTTTAAAGTTTTCATGATTTCAGCATTATTTCTCACGCTCAAGTTGTGAAACAGATTTAAAATTATTACATTACATGTATTAGTTAAATATTCACGTATACTCAAGTATACAGTATTACCTCCGTAATCGATGTGGAAAATTAATCCCCTATTCTCTCTACCCCTGAATTTTATAAACATATTCTTTTCATTACTTGAAAGTAGGCATAATATTGTGTTTCAACCTAAAAAATTTAGTTTAAGTTGAATTTGAGACCATTCGATAAAATTTTTTTTCCTAGATCAAAATACAGTAGTACGATAATCTGCATATCTTTAATTAGAAATATCATATCATGAAATTAGGAAAAAACTTTATTTTCATTTTTCCTCGAAAATATCTTGGGTGTGAAAAGGGGTCTGCTCTACCTCCAAAACAAACCTATGCATCCAAAAGAACCATCTTCATGACTAGCAGTTAATTGGTCCAATTAATTTTCTTCTCTATGCTTAAACAAACCATGAATGGAGAAGTTTTTTGGTTTTTCATCAATTGGAAGTTTTGTGAATCAATTTTGCTATTAACTAACCAGGATTAGAGATTGATATGACCTGGCGAAAAATATATTTCTCTTATATAAATCTTCTTATAAATATTCAAAATGGTTTTTTGATTCATTAAAAATAGAATTTCTCTTATTTTTGAAGAATATAAAAATTCTGATCGGGAAAAAAACGTTTTTAATTTGATAATTATCCCAATTCGTATTCTTTGTCTACTGCTGATCTCGAATATCTGCACTTATCTGCTTCAAATCTTTGAAATCCATAATAATTTTGGATTCGATAGTTAAAAAAGTTGAAATTCGAAAAACGGCCCAATTTTGGTCAGATTGAATTATTTAAGAAAATTTAAGCTACTTAAAGATTTTCCTATTGCTAGTTCAACTCAGAAACAAAATGGAAATGAAGTCGGAGTAATTGAACCCATAGAGCAAGTAGTTGAAACTACGTCTCATTATAATCAAGCTTTATAACTAAATATTCACTCGTCTTCTAAATCCTCTTAATGAATAGTTCATTAGAATCAGAAAATTTTTCAATTTCCACAACTTCTTGGCTTATTTTTTGATGGAATTCGAAAAATAAATTTTTTCCTGACTTTCCGGAGAAAGATATTGAGTTTTTTGTAAAAAAGGTAAATTCTCATCTTCATGTCAACTAGCTTTAAAAGAGAATTATCATTATTATTAATACTGTGTTACCCACTTATTATTGCTCACTGTCCAATGCTCAATTTTTGATTCATTAAAAATAAAATTTCTCTTATTTTTAAAGAATATAAAATTCTGATCGGGAAAAAAAACATTTTTAAGTTGAAAATAATCCGAATTTTTTATTGCAGAGACATGATAAAATATATTGAAGCGAAATTTGGGGGGATCATGATAAAATACTGAATGAAGATTGAGAAAGACAAATATTTTTTTCTGAACACTATTCTATTTGATACTTCAAATCGATTGTAAAACTAAATTTTAAACTCCAATGATCTAATAGGATAGCTCAGTCGGTAGAGCATCAGAATTTTAATTTGAGGGTCTAGGGTTCGTGTCCCTATTCGGACGTGACGTTTTTGCCTGGTGTGGCAAAGTGGTATCTCTCTCCCGCCTCTCATTCGGACTCCCTTTCTTTCAAAAACCCTACAAACCGGGCACATTTGACACTCTTTACCTGTTCTGTTATTTCACAACCATTAATCTTTATAATTCTGTATATAAATAAAAATGTTCGATTTCAAAAATAAGTGTGAGAAAATATTTGAAATTAATATGCATAAATCCAATTCTCGTTTTTTTTGCTAAATTGACTGGATTTTTTCAAGTGGTATTCGGAATATATTTGATTTAAAGAGATCATAGCGTGTGCGTTAGTTCAAAATTTTATCATTTCTCGTAGAAATGGTGGGGCAAATTTGAAAGTTTGCCATCTTGAATTGAAATTATGCATACAATTCAAAACAAAAGGTTTAATAGGAACTTTTTCCTGTTCTCTTATTTTCTATCAAACGAACGCATAAACTCGAAAAGTTAAAAAATCATGTCTTACCCCGTTAAAGATTAATTTCATTAGTAATTTTGGAAATTTTCGTCTAAGAGTCTTAGATCAAGACTAGAATAGATGTTATCTGAATGATAATTTCTTATATTTTGCCTAAGGTAAGGGTACAGATAATCACTCAGCCCGTTGAAGTCCAGAAAAATGATAAGTTTATCCCTTGCAAGTCTTGTAATAACTTGGCACGTCAATCTTTTATCCTTTTGGTAGGTTCTAATCAGGAAATCTCGTGTATAATTTCATAATCTACACCTAGTTAAAATGAAGATGGGAATTTATGATTTCAGAGATTTTCAGAATCTAGATCATGAAGGTTCAAAATCAGAATATTGACAGAAATTTGTGTTTTTGTAAACATAGTTTAAAGAAATTCTAATTTTATTTTTTCCCACTTTTGGCTATACTCAAAAGTAGTCGTTATTAAGAAAAGAGGTCATCCTTAAAGTTTTGAAGAAGAAGAAAAAAGAAGATGAAAAGTTCAACTAGAGACCACCTTTCTTCAAATTATCCTATTTTGATAAAAGTAAAGAATAATACAGTTTAGCTGGTAGTAGGAGGAGTTATTGGACAATCAGCCTGCATAAAAATCAAAGAGTGTGTAATGATATTCTATTATTCTTCTATAAATTAACTACTATTCTCTTTCATTTAGTTCATTTAGAATCACATCACAGGTGAATTGAAAATAAACTTTATCTCGTTCTCGCTCTCTAATCATAATAAATTACTCATCTGAGAATTCTGCAGCAAGAAAAAACAATAATCTTTATTTCATTAATGTGAAATTTAACTTTTAATCCAAAAGTAAACTGAGTAATACTGAAAAAGTATAGTATTTTCATCATTTCTCTAGTTTATGAATGAAGAGTTGTAAAAGATTCTCAATCAACCTGAGTAAGAAAAGAAAATGAGATCTACAAATGACCAGTCAGATTTCAATTAAATCCATGAACTTTTTGTATTAGTTTGGGTAATAAAAAAGAAAAAATCAATTTCAGATGATTCATAATGCCTCCATCTCTTATTAAATCATTTGAATCTTTAGATCAAAAAACAAAATTAAAAAGGTTTGCCCCTGTTAGTAATCTCTTACTTACTTGGAGGGGTAGAGTTACAGGGTGGAGTTATCAGGAACAACAATTCAAACTATTACTGTGTTTGTAATAAATAGTACAAACATGAAGATACCTGTTTTTGAATTATTTTTATTTTGAAATTATTTTTTTTATTTGATAGATGGATACATATACTGTATTTATTCCCAACAAAAATTCTTGAGACAATAAAAAATCTCTTCTATTTTCTAGTAACAGTACATTTTTTATGATCAGTAAGATGAAGCGAGAAAGAAATGATTTTATGATTTTCACCTAGAGGTAAGGAAGCCTCATTTACAAGAAATCAAAGAATCATCCTAAAGAAACATACGACTTTTATGATAATGTAAATGATGATGATTTTTCCCAGAAATTCGTCTTGTCTGAGGGAACTCAAGACTGAGGAATTAGCAAGAATCTACAGGAAAATCATTTAATCCTGGATCTTTAGACTACAATCAAGAGGTGAGATTTGTTTTTCTGATAAAACCTGCAGTTAAGGAAGTTGTCGTTAAATTCAGAATTTCATGATTGGGATCTATCATAATTATGATAATAAACCTGTAGTTAATTTGAAGCTGGGATTTTATGATTTTCACAAAACTCTCAGTTTTTGCATCAGGAAATCGAATTTGTCCAAGATTTCCCAGAGATTCACATTCACCATATGGAGAAAATTAATGTTTAAGAGAATTATGGCATATTTCTAAGTGAGAGAGTGGTCTAAAGTTGATTTTTAGGATCAAGAATGGACAAGGAAATTGAATATGCTGAACCAGATTTCAAGATTAATTCATCTGAATGACATAGAACATTTGGGCTTTTTTTAACATTGATGACATGGGAATGAATTTTTTCTGTTGAGTTTGCATAGTCATAACACTTGGACATAAAAGTAAGAGACCATTTTCTAATTTGATTAATATTTTGGCTTCGATTTTTTTCTTGATTGACTTAAATCAATCAACGTTAGACACGTTTAGCGATATAACAGTAATTTTCATGTCTACATTCTTATGAAAGATTTCTTGAGAATTTCTAAAATTTTCCAGCTCATTATTATAATGATAATTATCTTGTGCTGAGGAGAGATATTTTACAAACTATTCCAATCAAAGATGCTTTCAGTTCTGAAAAACTAAATTCTCATTCAGCTGGATATTGATCGATTTCTTTATTTCTCTCAGAATCAAGAGGTGCGTTAAAAAGAATATCACATTAACTCAGAGTTATGGACGAGAAAGATTGGATCTTCAGTAAATATGGCTGATGGGGGGTCATTGAAGCTACATTTCTTGATTTAACTTAGTGATATTGGATCATTAAAAATGTGACTCGTCCCAAGTAATAATAAATTTTAAAGAAATCAATGTTTCTAGAAATATTTCGTTCTAGATGCTTAGGTAATATATCCCGAAATATATAGACGAAACGCGCGTATATGTCTACCATATATACTTGTATACTTGGATTATTTCTAAATGCTTTGTGAGTTTCTTTCGTACCAGTCTCGGTGGGATCCATTAGTAAGTTGTAATATTCAGCGACATGGGCTAATCCATTACCAAATAAGACGTTCCTGTGGGATATATTTCCTAAGCATCTAGAACGAAATATTTCTAGTAACCTTTGTAAGTATAGGTGCTGCACTATTCATTAGAAACCAATGTGTTTAACAAGGGAATTTCTTTCAAAATCGAGCAAAGGAATTGTCTTTACTGGATTAAATAGTAGTGATGATACGCAGAAATTTTTCAGAAACTAATTCAACACATAAAGGCTGAAAATCTTTTCAAATAATGAGAATATCACACAAATATTAAAAATCGACCAAATGAATAAGCGAATCAGCAGAAGATGCTTAAAGAAAGTTTCAGATATTTTGTCCATTAAATAGGAATTAAGTTTTAAATACGTTTTTTTCAATAAAACTTGCTGATTAATTAGGATTATTCTAGAATTCCTTTTCTTATCATGTAAGAAATACATTTTGATTTTTAATAAAAAAAAGGAAAAATATCTAGTAAAATAATAATTTTGAAAATTCCCAAAAGTTTATTAATAATATTTGGATATATTTTGCACGTGATTGCTCGATGAATCATTGGTACTGGAATTTGAGATTATCAAAAAAAAAGTTTCTTTATTCATGTAAAGAAATGGTGGATCATTACACAAATTGATTAAATTTTATTCTTCAAGATCTCGTTTGATGCTCAAGAAACCAAATGTTGATTCAAGTATTCGGTATGATATATATTTCCAGAAAGCGGAATTAGATGTCTGTAAAACAGGTATCAGAGGGACACATGACTACTGTTTAAAAAAATGCTTTGAACCAATAATTGTGCCCAAATATATAATCGTAATAGATGAATTAAATAATTCTAAATTAAGATTCATGAAGTTTAAAATTTTTTTCGATAGATTTTGAGATGAAATAGAAATCGTATTGCAATCATCTTTCCACGAAAGAATAAATTTAAAAAATTGTAATTTTTAAATTCACACCAAAATTTTTCAATGGATTTTTCTACTACAATTACTAGATTTTTTATAAAACTTTTCGACTAATTTGCTAAATCAAAGTAATATCCTTTTTCTACACATTATGATCTTTTTCCGATTAAATTAGCGTATTTGCTCTGGATTTTAATTATAATAATTACTAGGTAGTTACAGTTGTGCCCCAGTTTTGGTGTCTGAGAAATCGCACACTCCATTTTTCCTATGAAACATAGATTTTTCTCATCAAGACACTGGAACGACTTTTGATAGAATTCGTCATTGATTTTTAATTAGACCTGAAGATGTAATTAATTAATGAAGCTAACATGGAAAATGTTTGAAACTAAATTGAAACCCATAATTATAGAATATAATTACTTATTTATTTATTTTCAAGAATGCAATATGGCTTAGTGGTACTGATCGAATCAAGAGAAAATTCTCTTTAAATTGAGACAAAAACATATTCTGAAATTTTGGCCAAAAAATTATCTTTCCAAAAACTTGTTCTACTTTTAAGTAGACCTATAATAATGAGAAAAATCCATGTTTCATAGGAAAATTGGGGTGTGTGATTTCTCATACAGCTGTACAACTGTACTTTGAAAAATGTTATGATGGAACGAGAAAAAAAAAACTCACTTGTCTGTCAAGATTGGAAAAGTTGTAAAATCTCTTTGTATGTTGTATGAGTTTTATTCTTTCTTCTTGCTAGCTGGTGTAATTCGCAAGATATGCCAATAAGAGTTGAGAGAGATCGAATAATTTCTATCTTATTTCTATTATCAAGTCTTGTGTAGTTCTTATTTCATATGACGATGATGATGTATTACTATTATGTCTGGTCCTCCTCATTGATCAACAATTAGTTATCATCATATCTTGATTTCAATGAATGAGCACATTTGTTGAGCAGTGAAAAAAATTTATTAGATCAAAAAATGAAAGATATGCTAGCGATGATAATATTTTCAACATTTCACGTAAATATACATGCTCCATTTTAATTGGCCAGTACAAGGTTGACCAATAAAATTCCTGGTACGATAGTAATACTAATATTTTTACTAATCTTATCTCGATTAAACTGTGTTAGAATATTTCCAAGCCTTATTCTTCCATATATATATGTTCCTCTCTTTCTCTCAAAACAATGTCCACATTGTCCAGAAATGGTTTATTTATTTTTTTGAAAATTCTCAAAAATAGAATGTACCAACTACTGTAGTAGTAATGTAAAATGGTTCTGTATTAAATTTACTCTTCTCTGCTAGATTTTTATTGTAATTAATTCTTGGTAGGAATAGGAAACCACAAATTGTAGGACAGATTATTATCAACAAAAATGATCCCCGAGGATCATACATATTACAATGTATACATATTTAACGTATTATTTGTGCATTTCACATTGTGAATTGACCCCAGATATAAACCATTCTAAAAGTTTATTATTGTACTGTTATTCTATGGATAAGATGATAATATAAAACCCCTATATCACAACAGGTTATATTTTTCAGCGGAGCCCTATTTAAAAAAACTGTACTTTTTCGTGTAAATCCTAAAAGATCTCAATTTCACGATAAAATTTACAAACATCAAAATTCTTGATTCAAGAACATGAATATATTGGGGCTCTTTCGTGAAGTTCTGTTGCGCCAGTAATATTTTTTCATTACGGAGAAAAATTTCTTCTTCTATATTCTCAATAAAAAAGCTCCCGACACGCCTGTTTTAGATGCTTTAAATCTTTTTTCGAAATATTCTCGGGGGGTTTCAATACAAATGAGGTGAAAAACAACCCAAAATTTCGTTCTAGCGTTAAAACATATTGATGGAGAAACATTGAAAATGGAAAAGAAGTCAAATCAAATGGGTGTATTTCTGCTTTAACTGCTATTGACGTGGCTCAAGCGTTAAGGTAGCTAGGAGCTGCAACTTTCCAAATGAAAATTAATCAAGAGTCCAGATTGCAACCTGAGAACGAGAAGTCAAAAAAGTTTACTACTCCAAGGACAAAATGAACGTCACCAGATAATGCTATTCAATCTAAAAGTTTAAATACCCTTGCGATTCGTTGTAAAATTTACATTGGACGTCATAGGATTGATGAGCATCTCTACAAGGGTCAGACTGCTGTCAGAGAAGATTTAAGAACATTTAATGCCCGGTGTGGCGTAGTGGTATCTCTCACCTCTCATTCGGACCCTCTTACTCTCGGTCCTAGGTTCAAACCCTCCCACACCGGGCACATTTTTTTCCCTGTTCCCTTATTTGTACAAATCATTTCTATAAATAAATATAAATGTTTCAATTCCAAAAATAAAAATGTCCAAGTAACCCCCCCCCATAAAACTTTAAAATTATTTCACAGACCATCTGGGAAAAATGGTTACATCTTAAAAGCAGAAGAAGCATACCTTTTACACTATCAAGACTCTGATCTTGACAAAAACCAAATCTTCAAAAGAGCATGTGAAACCAATGAGCCTACCTAAGCTAAGTAAGAGAAATCCAACAAGATTCCAACCCCTTTCAATGAAGTGAGGTAAAGAAGAGGTAGAACGAATCATGATTTGATTAACACTATTGTGAAACTTATTTAGATCTATCATTATAACTTGAACAGTAGAAATTTAAACTACTGTATAATATTTTTTACCTGGTAATAGGTATTAGCCGATTGTAAATTTTGAACCATGACATCTTTTCTATTCTTCTTGTAAAGGCAGTATTTATATAGCATGTATCACAGGCCCAAAATAGAGATCATTCTTTGTGAAATAATCTGCCATCTTCTTATTTCAGATAGTTAGAGAATTTAATCTTATCAATTTGAATGTTAATATTTCTTTTCCTGATAAAGCTAATTGATATGAAGTTGGGAATCAATGATTTTTACAGAAATCTCGATTTTTTCATCAAGAATTCAAATTTTTTATAGATTTTTTGGAATCCTACTCATGTTGCCCACTTTTACGATTTGAAGAAAAGAATTCTGAAAAAAAATTATTTTTAATGAAAAATATGGCCTTTTTTTAAATTTCAATTTGTCGCCAAAATCCCATTTTTTCGAACTTTAAGCTGAAAGTTTTTATTTGAATAAATGATTACGAGTTTTACGGCTGTCTTAAGTGTATGGCCAACATAATTTTATCCTCTCTACTAATCATAAATCATATAGAATTGGGAATGTCTAAGAGACTTTCTTATCTAAACTAACTCTACAATTAGAATAAGTAAAGGCCTCTTTGCCTGTTCATGAGATAAAAAAGTGAATAATTTTTACATTTTAATACTGTATCGAAGTGAATCATAATTTTTTCTGTCAAAATTTTTGTGGATAAGAATTGAAAACATTATTGTTAGGTCTACGAAAAATAATCAATTCTTTAGCAGTTGAGAATAACGTTTTCACATAAATTAAAATAGGGCCGATTGATTTAAAACTTTATATCAATATCTATATGATATAAGTAAAAGTAGATTCCCGCTGTAAATTATAACAATTTTTTCATTGAAAAAAATCATCAAATAATTCATGTATTTACTTAAAAGTAACGACTGTAAATTTAAATAAATAAATATATATATATATTGTGGGACTCGTTTCTCAAGGAGAATATAGCAGCATAGAACTAAAAAGTCTAAAGAAGCAATCCCTAAAAACCAAATTTAGAGCTGAAAGTACGTAAAGATCTACAATTTTAAAATTTGTTTATTATGAAATTAGTACACATCAATCTTATTTATATTACACTAGTTTAATATAATTAAATCTTAGTAGAATAAGAACTTCTTACTAAGAAGATCTGAATAAAAATTACTAATTTAATATTATTAATAAATTTTATCATTAAATTTTATTTCAAACTTGAATTGGTATGAAAAAAACAGCCTCAAACAATAAAAATAGTAATCTTATTCTGTTTTACTACATCAGATTGATGAAATTCATATGGCGTATAAAATAGCGTAGATTCAAAAAATTAATGTGTAAACATTTTAACGAATCATAGACATAGTTACTCATGGATTTAAAATATGAAAAGAATTCATAAAACGGACAATAATACATTTAGAAATATATATTAAGCATTGAATTTACTAAAAATGTGTGATGTTATGCCAACCATAGCAGAAGATGGTAACTCGAGCCAAGGAGATCGAGAATCGCAAGTCAGCGGAGAAGGAACTAATGTTGAAGACATGCTTTTATCTATCCTGAATGAAAGGGATAGGCTCATGGAAAATCTTCAAGATGCTCAAGAGCAATTAGTTTTCACTCAGAATCGTCTATCAGAAGTTGAACGAGAGAAGAACTCCCTTCTTCGACAACTTTCGGATAATTTTCCTGAAGTAAGTTTACATAGAAACGGATTTAAATACAATTTCGATTATCTTTCTATCCTTCTGACTTTGACTGCATATTCTTAAAACTATTTGTACGTTGATGAAAGCTCAAATAATCAAATCCAAACCGTTTTCTCTTATTCAGGACTTGACAATTTTGGCCAAAGAAGTTCATCACCTTCGAGATCAAATCATGGAAAAAGAAGACGAAGTTGCTGACCTCAAAGCTGAACGAAATAATACTCGGGTGAGTGATGAAATTTTGAATAATTTAGTGGAGCTTTTAAATTAGTTTAAGTCTGTATACTACAGTAAATTTCATTGCTAAAAATAAGAAAAATCTAGTCTGCAATAAATTCAATTTGAAACATGACTTGATTGGAATCTTTTGAATGGATTTTTTATAAACATTTTTTTCAAATAGTTGTTGCTGGAGCACCTGGAATGTCTCGTTGCTCGTCACGAAAGAAGCTTAAGGATGACTGTTGTGAAACGACAAAACTCTTCAGGACTTGGTACTGGTGTTAGTTCAGAAGTGGAAGTATTAAAGGCCCTTAAATCACTATTCGAGCATCACAAAGCATTAGAGGAAAAGGTTCGTGAACGTCTTCGCTCAACAATGGAAAGGGCTAATGATCTTGAAATTGAACTAAAGCAAAGTATTGAAGATCGAAGTTCTCTTCGTGAACAACTGGCAAATGTTCTGTCAGATTTATCAAAGGATCCCAAATGTGAGTTTCGGTTCCCTGTAGTTAAAGTACAAAATTTAATATTGACCATTTGGAATAAAATTTAAATTGATAAAATAATATTGTCCGAGCTAGTTGTAGCATAAGCTGAAGAAATACACTTTAACCCTTCAAGAAAACAAAATACTCATAATCAACATATTCTAAATTAGATTCTAATGGAAATTCCATTTAATAAGGATTCTTTTGGTCCCTCCAAGTCAATTTTCTAATGAATTTCCCATCTACTAATGGTTGACTTTATTCGATAATTAGTTTAATGATATTAGATAAGAATATTCTTATATATTCCAAATGTCCCAGTTTTTAGAGAAATCCATTCAATCCACAAAATTATCAAATAAACACTTGAAAGATGCTAGGAGACAGGATTTTGAGAATACTAATTAAACATAAATTGTGAATTGTCCTTGAACGCTTGAGACAGATCATCACAAGAGGGATATTTTCAAATATTCTCTCTCTCTCTACTGTGTGATCCTGTCCCTTTTTTTATTCGTAGTAATTTTTACATTTCAAAATTGTCTTCTTACCACTAATGGCAGTAAACAAGGATTATCTCATGGATTTTTCTTCAAATGTCGAGGAAAATACCTGGTAAAACAACTAATAAATCCTCAGAAATGGTAATTCTTTTCTTCGTTTAATATCCTTGGAAAAAAAGCTCCTCAACATTGAGAAAATCTTTTTTTTTTAAATAATTACTGTGTTTTTACTTTAGTGTGGTCACAGGTTATTAGAATTTTCATACGCAATCTAACTTGATGAAGATTGTCTTCTCACACCTAGATGTCAGAAATCGGTAGCAGATGTAAATTCGTTACGTCCTTATTAGGATTCGTCAGTACACAATAGTCAGGATTCAAATCCCTGTCTTTAACCTTGTGAGGCAACTTACTTATTACAGTAGTAGTCAAAATCTAATAGAGTCAATGTAATTTTAAACTTGAGTTATAAGGCATACTCATCAACTTCTTAGTTGAGATCATTTTCCTTGGTTTTGAAGTCTGAAGAATAAAAATCTAGAAATAAGGTCATTTTTCAAATTCCCATTTATTCGAACATTGAAAGTGGCAGAATGGTCAAAACAGGATTTTTATGATCAGAATTAGACAAGAGAATCAATCTCATATCAATTTAGGGGCTGAATTTCGATTTCTTGATCATTTTCACTGTTTACCCTAGTTCTGGAAATGGGGGTGTATGCAGCCCCAGTTGATTTCTGAAACATTTCTCATAGAATTTTTTTAGTGAATTCATATGAACCCCTTACGTAATCTTAGTTTGTTTTATTATCAATCATGGATACTAAAAATCATCAAAATATGTTATTTTTCCATAAAAATGAAAATATTCTAAAAAAATTTTGCACATATGGGAAATGGGGGTTTATACACCCCCAGAGTATTCTGAGGATTATTTAGCTGTTATTCATCTCGAACAATCCTTTTATTGTTGAATAATATCGAGAATGTATTCATTATTTCCATTACTCCAATGGATACGGTTGAACACACAGTGCTTTCTCGCAAGCTAGTTTCAGAAATTTACAGTGATTCTGATCTCTCACAAACTTCCTCAGACGATGGTGACGCTATAATTTCCGATTATGCTTCTGATGAAGAAATAGATATTTCTACAAGAATTAAAAAACAAAGAAATTGCGATAATTTAAAATTCCTCGAAAATTAAATAGCAATATTCAGCTTGCTTGTCTAATACTGATCCTAAAAACATCTTTTGACCACCCTGCCACTCTCAAATCAATAAACATTACAAGTTCAAAGTTCGAAAAATGGGATTTTACCGCCAAATCGAAATTTGAAAAATTGCCATATTTTTCTTAGAATATTTTCTTCAGAAGTGGGCAACATCACCTGGATTTCAAAAATTCTTTTAGATATTCAAATTCTTGATGAAAAAGTTGGGATTTTTTGTAAATTTTATAGATTTTCAATGTATCAGTTAACTTCAGAATTTTCTGATATATTAATACTACTATATTCTAATGTATTGTAAATGTGAAAAGTAATTTTTTAAATTTAACAATGTTTTATAGAATTTTGAGTGATTTCAGCAGAGTATTTCCAAGTTAACTTTTAATATATTCTTACAGATTCCAATATAACATCAGAAAGTGATGAGAATATTGATTCTCTTAATACTAATGGGATAGCTGTCAAGGATAGGGGAATATTTTCCATTGCTGCCAAATTAGCCCGAGATTCATCCTCTAATGATAGACGTATTAATGAATTAAACAATCGAATTAAAGAGTTGGAAGCCAAACTTATCAATAGTCAAAAGGAATATTCTCGTGCTCAAGATTATGTGAGTACTTTAATTTTATATTATTGATATTTAAAATTTGATGATCTAACAGTGTTAGGCTAACACTGCTTTAGTCTATAGAATATTTATCCAGATATCTATTGTTAAAAATTTACATATACTAAAGTATTCCCAAATATAAATCCAGATACAATAGAAAGTTTTCATCAAAAATTTTAATTTGATTGAAATAATTTCCAAATGTAAGAAAAAAATTCTGATTCGGTGCCAAATTCCCATTCTTTCAAACTTTAAAGCTCAAATTTTTGACCATTCTAGTATCTTGATTTTGGTTTATATCTGTGAGCTCTATTTATTATCCTAATACATAGATGGAGTGAGACAAATAGATAATCTGTTATTAACTGAGACTAAGCTATGACAGTATTCATTAATAAAGGAAGACGATGTCTGAGTATATAACATAGGAGTTAGAGCTCTATTTCTTTCATACTCTTCATTCTTTACATGCCAAATTTAAAAATCCATAAATATACATTATTACACTGACTTAAGATAGATAATTAAAGACATAATTCAGTTGCATTTGTTTCTAAAAGAAATCTTGAAATGTTATAATAATGATGTTCATCTGGTGTATTAGAAATCATAATTCCAATACGAGTTCAGAATATTTCAATATGAAAGCAGGTTGATATCCCTGTTGAGTTCTTCAACTTTGCTAATCTTTTGTGAATCTTCTTCTAAATTGAGAAGTATCTAGGCTCAAAAATCAATGTAATTTCTTTTCATTGAGTTATGAGTCATACAATATGACTAAGCTGAAATTTCTATTCAGAAGGAATTTACTCTTGTCCAAATTCTTGTAAGAAGAGACAGAGTCTCATAATTATGAAGATAACATTTAATATTTCCCATAAAATAATATCCTAAAGGACAAGATGTGCACATATATATCGAGACAAATATTCTTACTGTTTATCTGACATTTGATTTATTACATAGGGATGTAATGCTATTCACATGTATATATTTTACCCTTTGTATAGTACTAAAAATGAATACTTGCTTGAAAATAAGGGGCAGATATGAAATGTTTGAAACATTAGACATAATATACTCTGGATTAGGTTGCTTCTTAAAATTAAAATGGGAGTACATGGGATTTGGGAATTTTGAACTAAACACAATGATCATTTTTTTCAACAGAGATGATTCATTAAAATTTCGAAAAATTTGTTTAAACCATCAGACACTAGTTGGTGATTTCACATAATACAGCTCAAGAGATCAATTACATTCAAACCAAAATGTTGCTTCTTTTCCTGAGATGACCAATAGGATGGTAGAACTTCAACATTCAACCAGATTCGAGAATTTTTTTTTCTATCTTGGGATGTGTTCAAAACAAAATAACTATAGAATTAAATGAAAAGATTGAATTATAGAATTCTGATTTTGAAATAATCAAAACAAACTTCTTTCGAGTCAGTTCACTGAAAGGTTTGTTATTATATCATACTCGTGTTATCATGGATCATCTTATATGACAGAATATTTGTCCATAAAATAGAAGAAAGTGTGTAACTATTACTTTGAGACCGAAAAAGATTTTGTTGTGAGTAAATTTAACGAATAATGTTCAATTCTGATTGGTCGATTAACATTTTTTATTGTAAAAATGCCAAACCAAATATAGAACTTGTTGAGTTACAGAATTGAAAGTGCAACCATTCGGAATATTAGTAAACATAAATCTTTAGTAAACAGTTTGGAGGAGTTAAATCGAGTTAAAAAGTTCGTCAAGAGTCTGAGCATAAATTCCTGTTGATGTATTAGGTATTGCAGAATGATACCAAGAACTACTGTAATTGAGTTTAAGAATAATTCCAATTTTGTCTATTTCTCCCATATTCTGTACCTAAAAATGTATTTCTTTCATTATTTCCGTGCAATTCTTGATTTTGAATTAGAATGAAATTGCAGGCTACTAAATCAAAGCACTAATTTTAGTTAAAGGATTTTTATCAATGTTAATTAATCAAAATGGTACTACTTTTTATTTTTATTCTCTGTTTTGTGATACAAAATTGATCTTTTTATATTTTAATCAGATAAATCAGAAGAAAAGATACTCTTCATTTATTGGTATCATAGAATCAGGAGAAAAAAATGATCAACTACTGGTGATCAGTTGGGTGGAGTAAAATTTTTAGCCTCAAACTTTTCTGATAGCATTGTTTCGTATTCAAGCATGTGTCGAAAATGCTTCAACATGAGTACTAAAATTCTATCAGAAAAGTACTCTCGTGAGTTGATCGGAGAGAAAAAAATTTCACCCTAACCTAGTGATTATCAAATGTTTTTATACTAAAAATAAGTACAAGACTCTCCTACTCGAGATGTATAAACACACCAGATTAGCCAGCTGAATATTTTTGTGTGCATAGTTTTAGATTCTTCAGATTTTGACCAAAAATTTTAATCTTTTGTATTCGTATGGAAAATTTTACTTTTTAGGTTTACTGATGTTATAACTTTTAACTTGAGAGTAACTGAAATTGTGTAAAACATTTAGTTGGTTTTCCTCTTTTTTCTCCATGGGATGTCATGCTGGTCTTGATTACTTAAATCGTAATAATTTCAATATTTCTATTCTTCCAGATCTGAAAGTAACCATTTAATATTTTGAAATATCTTTAAGATTATTTCTAAATATCTGTGATATTTTCCAGCTTCTGTGTGTGTAGATAAGAATAGTTCCCAAATCTACTTTTCATATCAAATGTATTCCTACACTCTTTTCTGTATATTTTTTCCAATGTAAACATAGCAATTCTGTATATACAGATCTGTAATTTCTTATTCCAAAATAAAAGTATATATATTTATTTGATCAATCTGTACAATTTTTTTGTTATCAAGCTGAAATTATCCCAAAAATTTTAACTTTTACCTAAGAACATAAACTTTTGACATGAAATAATGGAAAAATCGCGCCTACTTATTCTTTAGGGGTCAGTAACTGATCTTACCTTTTAGTTGTGCAGACTTCATTATGAAATAATTATTATTTACCCCGAGTGAACCCTCTAAATATTATTTGATTCCAATCAGAAAATGTTTGCAAATACAAAAATACAATATAGAAGAAAAAATTTTATGTCCGTTAGCAGTCAACTTCAAATTCATCAACATCATGCTGATTATTATAGGGGTATAAATTTATAATAAATGTAACGATTTGTAAGAAAACAGTACAAAAAGTAAGATGGCTAAAAAATTGAATTCGCCGATTACAAATCTACAGTTGTTTTAAACAAATCACTTTTAATTCAAGAGTTATCGAACAAAAGTTTGGTCATTTTTTGATCCATATCTGAATTCTACTTGGTAAAAGTAATCTTAATTTTTATCTAAGACTCTTAGAGCGAGTTAAATATTTTTTTCCGAACAATATTTCGGCTGCAATGCGAATCCGTTAGATCCAACTTAGAAAATGCCATCTATGAAATTTGAATTCGAAAGTTTTAATTCTCTGATACCAAAAATCCATTTTCCCAAACATCTTCAACATATGTCAAAATTAATCGGAATTTTTACTAGAATATGCAGTGTTGATTAAAATAACTTTCGAACCTATTTTAAATTTAATATTGTATTCAAACGGCTCAAATTTAGGTTTTAATCGATTGTAGTAGAAAAATTCATTGAAAATAGTTGGCGCTAATTCAAAAATCGGTATTTTCTATTGCGAATTGGGGTAACTAAGCAAAATTTTAAATACATGGTTCAAAAGGAACTCTTTTACGTTGAAAAATTCTCTTTAAAATGAGCTCTGCACATCGATGTTAAAAATTTCCGCTCTCTAATATATACTTTTAACGAGCCTTAGATGAGTAACAATGTGTTGTTAAAATGGTATGTGATAAAAATAGCCCAGTGGGAATTTATAGGTTAAAAGAAAGCTCAGTGTAGAAATATGGTCGTCAAGTTGCCTTGAATTAGTTTCAAAAACCACGCAAGAGAATCTTACTGTGTGCAAATCCAAAGTTATTGATCAAGACTGTATTTAGTGTAGAAGATTATATAGTTTTTGGATGACTCATCAAAATCTTTATTTTCAAATTGAAATTCTATTTTATTCTACGGATGAGGTGAAAAATAAACCCCACTCTCACAGTAGCTGGAGTCTCTTTCATTTGTCTTCAACTTTTATTTTGTGCACATGTATTTGTGAATATATTCAAATCATTCAATCTATTCATAATACCTCTAAGAATTTTTCAAAACCTACAAGTGTTATCTATCATTAGATGAATCAAATTAAGATGGATGTTAAATGAACAACTCTGAATAAAATGAATTAAAACGTAGATCCTAGAAGTTATATTGTCGAAAAATGTAAATTTAAGTTAACTATAGTCAAAAATAAATCTGGAAAAATTCTCAATATTAATAATTTGACTATAGTCAAATGTGGAAGAAAGTATCATTAGAATCATCTTATCAAGTTCTACAATGCTTGGCAAAAATATCTAATTCCTCAAAACTATCCATTAAAGCCAATATAATTCAGCCTCTTACGAATTGAAATTAATCTCGGTCTCGACAAGTGCCAAAGACCTGACCTAGCCAGGGACAGTTAGAATTTTAACCTTGGTGGAAATCTGCTCATATTTTCACCTCTGGGAATTTTTAGACATTACATTATTTATATCAAAACTCTATACATTCTCCTCTTTCTAATTCAATCACTCCAGATCATTGGATAATCTAAAGACTATATATCAACAAGGTATCAGATTTTTTTATTTTGAAACACTAAAAAGTAGACCATGAAATTTTCAAAGAGAGATTGATTTAACCAAAGAAATGAATGCTTTACATTATTATATTCTATCTCAAGATAATAACTAATTAAATAATCTTTTCGAATAGAATAATCGTTTGCAGAGAGATCTCCGAGAAATCGAGTCTCATCGTGACGACCAAGAATCTCGAATTGCCGCCATTGAACAACGCTACCTTGCGGCACAACGAGAAGCGACAGCTGCACTTGACAATTTAAGCAGAGTTCACACAGAGTTGATTACCAAAGAGTCTCAACTGGGACAAATCGACGACAAATACCAAATCCTTCTCCATGACATGGAAAATCTTAGAATGAAAAATATTGAACTAACTAAACAGGTGAATTCCAATAAACAAACTGAATCCAATAGTCATTACCAGAGTGGCCATTCCCATAAGGAGAATAGTGAATGTAACGGATCTGACAAGTTACCGAATGGAATCCAAGAGAATGGACATCAAGATGCTGATACAACCACCTATGATTCACCCGATCAGACAAAAGACTCAGGTGACTTTGATTTTAAATTTATAACATCAGCTCAAACATCTTGTATGTTAGTGATACAAGTTATATTCGCCGAGTCTCTTGAAGCCTCTACTCCTTGGTCATTAGTCTGAGTTGAGGGATTGAAATATTTTCAATTTTTCTTTAAATTCTGTTTAGATTTATAATAGCCTTATAAACCTAGTCTGAGTTTCTTAAATATATCTATTCCTGATTTTAAAGAGTTGAAACAGACATTTAACTGGCGTCTGTGGTTTTTGAGCTCTCTCATTCAAACTTGGTCTTACACCGAAGCTCTTTTGTAAAACTTTAACCAAAAGATCCTGGATTACTATCAATAGTTTATTCGTGATTTTTTATGCTGAATAATAGTTGATTAGACATTGACTTCAAGTTACTTTTTTCGAATTCTCTTTTGCTTTAATTTATTCGAAAATTGATGATTAATTTTGACGAATGGAAATTTCTTTAGGAAATTTATCATTGCAATCAATTGACAGTCAATTGTCAAAGGCAGAAGAGGTCATTAGAGAAATGCAAATGAGCCTTCAAGAAACCAAAAATGAACTCTATCGATCAAAGCAACGAGAACAACTCAACGAAGAGCATAACACGAGGTTGACTGCTACTGTAAGTTATCCCAAAGTATCTATAAATTATCCCATACCTAAAAATATTAGAAAAAAAGTTAGATTTAATATAGTAATAAACATTGACCAAACATTTGCTATTAGGTTTCTAGTATAAGAGGTTGAGCTACTTTAACTTTCTACTTCTTGCCGAGAAGCTTAATAAATTACTACTCAAACTATAACTATCTTGATAATTTTACGAATTAATTTGAATTTTAAAAACTAAACTCAACTAAAAGTAATCGATAATGAAGCATTGGATGAATTTATTATTTTCAAAATAGGTCGATAAGCTTTTACTTGAGTCGAATGAACGACTGCAGACTCATTTACGTGAGAAAATGGTCGCTCTAGAGGAGAAGAATCAATTGAACTCGGAACTCGATCGTCTTCGACGTCAGCTTGAATCTGCACATAGTGAAAATGATCGCATTCTTAATGAGATGGAAAGCCGAAAATCTCTTGCCAATACAACCCCTTCTTCACCAAGTTACAAGAGTGAGTAAACCATAAATTTTTGTAGCTGTGTTTCCTTGGATTAATTCTTAATTAGGATTTCTAATCCATTTTCTTTAGATTTTTTTCCCTTGTAATTACTAAAGAAAAAATCTATAGATAAATTTAAACATGAAAAGTATAAGATATATCACTTCCCACTGTAAACAAAAAATATTCTTGTTTATTTGCGATAAATAGCATCATTACAGTATAATGAAGGAATTCTTCTTTTGATATCTCAGATGTATCCAATGCGAAGATATTCTTCTGTATTTATTGCAAATAGGAGTAAAACTAAATAAATAAGTTTAGGAGTTTGAGCTTGTACGAAAGAACTGTGGGAAATTCCCTTTTTACCGCATACCAGAATGAATCATTACTTTTTAAATTATATAGAATTTCCCTCATTTCCACAAATTGTAGACCCTATGACATTTCAGTTTAATAGAACCGCCCATATAAAATTGATCCAATCCGAGTGTTCTTTTTCTCCAAAAAACTCACTAAAGTACCTACTATTCTACAGTATTCAATGTAGTATCAAGATGATGTTTTACATTTTCTTGAGAAGAGAATTAACCATCTCACGCTATGAAAAAGGAGCATTCACCTTGAGACTTTTCCAGTATAAATGATATTTTTAGTGATAACTGATAGAATCCTTGTCGTGGGCCATAAACCTCTTTTAAAGTATAAATTCAAGTTTATCTATAGGCTTTTGCAAGTTAAAAAAATTCCTTTATGAAAGAAAAGCAATACTCTGTTGGCTATAAAAACCATTAAAGTGTTCTTATAATAAACCTAATAAAAGTAATAATGTATGAGCATTACTCACTGATTGCATTGCATCATTATTGGAGTGAGTCAATCAGCCTATCCAAGTAGGATTCCTACATTTTTCTCTCATACATACGTACAGTACATACCAATAAACGAATAGCCTGTCAATAAAATTTAAATTTTTATTTGTTTTTGTATTTCAATGATGAACTAAGAGAAACAGAGTGAGGTAAGAGTATTGATTTATATACATACACATATATATAAATTGGTCTTTTGTGTGAGTCTCATCACCTGATAGAAAAAAAGCGAAATGTTATGTGAAATTTAGTTGTAATTTATTCATCTCGGATTGTAATTGAAAAATTTTCGATCTTAATTTCTTCAAAACCCTTGAGTTTTATTTTTTATCAAAAATATTCTGATTTTTTCGTAAGCCTTGACAGAATAGTTGGAAAATCACTCAATTTAAGGTTAATTCAGTTATTATTTTGAGAAGGACTCCTTATTAGAAATTCAATTTTGGTGATTTCAAAGTACTCGGCCGTACAATTTGTTCAATAATTATTAGCATATGCCAGCAGATACTTTTGGGAAACTTTAAACGACCATAACTTTTCACCCCAGTAATGTACGGAAAAGATGAAAGCAGATTTGAAATGGCCGTAAAATTTTGCGTCTAGTGATATTAAATTCGATTTGATAGAAATTTTAGAAGTGACTAAAACACCTATTTTCATTATTTAAAGGCTTGTCCTGGCGATTTGATTGGAGTTACGAAATTTAAAAATAAACAGTTTTATAGGAAATTTATTTGGCTTTCGAATGAGCCCTTATATGAGTATTTTACTTAAAAAATAAAGGATATAGCCTGATTTTAGGAAATCATGAACCATAAATTTTCAGATTGAGCTGTAGATCACAAACAATTTTTTTTCAAAAATAAAGCCACCATTGAACTCAGCGTGAAAAACTGTATCTAGAGTGTAATTTTCATTCGAGTACAAAAAAAGTTGATTTTTGCAGCACCGTGTAAGGTGTAAGTTAAGCAAAAATAGAGTATCCATATGCACTGCTCTCAGATTGTATGGGCCATTTAGTTCAGAAGTGTAAAACATCACTTAGGTTGAGAGGCCATAGTAGACTAAGTAAGAAATATTCAATAGTTCCTTATACGAAAGAGGGTCGTAACATAATCTTATTTAGATTTATTTCATTCTTTCAAGCTTTTTAGTAGTACTTACAGAAAGATTACAAAGGATTTTTGAATCATTAGCAGGTTGGGTAGAGAACCTTAAGGCAGGGTTGATCACATATTTCCTTCTGAAATAGCTTTGGCAACGGTTAGATTGAGATACATAGTGAAATACAATTTAAAGTTGCTATACCTTGATTTTATGCGGTATTGCAGATGAAGTGTAAAACTGCTTATAGGCTATAATGAGTGCTTAACGCTGATTGGCTTGAATTTTCGATCAGAAATTAATGTGTTTTCTCTTTGGGCTTGAACTTCCTTCATTTGTGTCATACTCATCATTCTCTATAACTAATAATCTAACTGTGGAGGTTTAATATTTTTTATTCAGTCTTGATAGTATATCGAATATTGCTTTCGATTAGATAATAAAAAAGCTTGGATACCATTTAATCTTGTAATACTGAATGAAAATGATTACATCTTGAAATAAACCCTATTTTTTATTTCTATTCAACCCTAGAGTACTTTAACGAGGATTACACTAGGTGTTTATATATTGGTAACAAAAATCTGAACATCGATTGAATAGTATATTCGTTATTTTTATACTTTATATAAAATATATGTGATGCTAAATGCCTTCCTTCGAATATAATAATTCTGACACATGCTAACTGTATTATTACATAAAAATTAGAAGTTGAATTTGCTTACAGCATTGATCAACCGATGGGATAGGCGTTTATTTAACTAATTTTTGGCATTATCTTTTCATCCAAACATGGTTCTATTTAATACTCAGATCTAATTTTCATAAAATTATTTTAACAAGTGGATGCAAGTTTCCATAGAAAATCGAGTTTGTCAAAAGAGATCCAAAGATATATCTTGAGTCTTTTTTCTAACTTTTGTTACTACATTAAATTACTTCCATACTCCTATAAACTATTCGTTAAACATTTTTCAATGTAATTTTTAAACTTGTTCAAAATTTATTCCACTGCTATTGATTCAATTTTGATAGATTTTATTTTATAATGATTGAATAATTTTCATTTGTAGACGATACATTTTTCCCTTACATAAATATAGTATCGTTAATATACCTCCTTACAATCTCAACGTTACAATCTTGAATAGACTCTGAGCAATCAAAAAGGAACTTTGAAAGATTATTATTTCAGTATTATAATTTCCTAGAAATGTATCAATAGTTTAGTTTAATGAGAACTGATATTACTAGAGAAAATTTTTTTATCTTAGATGAAGTAATGACTGAGAAAAATATCTTTATGTTACCGTAAATTTTTTTACTCTTGATAGTCTCAAGATCAACTGAAAGTCAGTTAAACTTGTTACTCGGCTCCAAAATTATCTGATAGTCTCAAGAATACCGGGATAAGAAATTTTAAATTTCAGTCAGTTTATTTGCTTAATAAACACCTTCAATTATAATTATACTTATCTTAGTTCAGACTTGGTAGAAATTTTCAAGTTTTCAAATCTGTTTCTATATAAATATACATTGTAATAAACCTCCCCCCTTTCACGACTTACAAAACGAAAACAGCTTTTGATAATGAAAACAGGCAATTCCAAATTTATTATCCTCTAAGATCATTCAAGCTCAGATAGAAAAGACTTGTTGTAAAAACGCCCCTGAAACGCCGATTAACAAACAGTTGTATTTTCCTATTTCAGATGAAAAATTGATGCGAGTCCAACAAAAACAGGTTCTCTCCAGTGTCCAGCAGGCATTCCAGAATGACGTTGACTCGAAGTCATCCCAGAATCGACAGACATCTCCATTGTCAGAAACAACAAAGGAACCCTTTGAAAATGGCGCTGAAAGTATTGAGAATGGAAATTCTCGTCTGAGCAGTTCGACAATGATGAATAACTCTGGGACAACTGATGCCCAAACTTTGGCCATGATGATCCAAGATCAATTGGATGCCATCAATAATGAAATTAAATTCATTCAGGTAAGAATTATTAATTATTAATTGTTCTATGAAACGAATCTTTTGTTGTTTTCAAATTTTCCCTGTCGTGAGTCTTGGGAAAATTATTATAAATTCCCAGTTACTAGGTAAATATAAATAATTTCCATTTGAACTATAATATTGTCGAACTTCATCAAGAATATTTGAGCTTATCCCACAAACATATTAAAACTAATTGATTTGAAGCTGGAAGTATATGATTTTTACAGAAATCTCGATTTTTTCATCAAGAATTCGAATTTGTTAAAGATATTTTGGAATCCTACTCATGTTGCCCACTTTTACGATTTGAAGAAAGAAATACTGAAAAAACCTGTTTTTATGAAAAATATAGTCATTTTTCAAATTCTCATTTGGCGCCAAAGTCCCATTTTTCAAACTTTGAGCTGAAAATTTTTGTTTGAAAATCAATGAAATTTCGAAAATTCGAAATCTCTAAAAAATGGGTTAGCTGTCAATATTTTGACGGTGCTATTCAGTTTTCTTGTCTAATCTTGATCCTGAAAATCAACTTCCGATCACTCTCCTACTTTCAGCTCAATAAAAATTTTCGGTTCAAACTTCGAAAAATGGTTTTTTTGGCGCCAGATTGAAATTTGAAAAATGGCCATATTTTCCATAAATAAGTTTTTTCAGAATTTCTTTCTTCAAATGGCAACATGAGTAGGATTCCAAAAAATCTTTAACAAATTCGAATTCTTGATGAAAAAATCGAGATTTCTATAAAAATCATATCAACCAACTTTAGTAAAAGTTAACTTGATCGAAATATTGTTAAACAATAAAATATTGTCTATTTCATAATTTAGGCTAAAATCTCAAATAGATTTCTAAACTTTGATAGAAATATCACGAATAGTTAAATTTCTTTCATAATTAACTAAGTAGAGGAGAGTTTTTATTGAAAAATCGTATTTTCAAAATGGATCAAAAGATTGCTAATAATAGCATGAATTGCAATTAATTGTCCTCAAAGACCACGTTTATAATAATTTCGACTCTTTTCTTATCATCGCTTGATAGAGATTAGGTTAGGGCTGAAAATTTAAAACTCATTTCCCTACTTTCACGGTAGACTATGAATTCTAAGCATTATTTTTTGTTTTGAGAAATATCTCTAAAATGCTTCTCCTTTATATCTGATAAACCCCGAATATCTTTGACGTTAAATCAAATTTCAATGATTTCATTTTTCTGTGGGAAAAATGGGCATTATCATAGAATATAGAATGATTTTTTTTACCTTTCAAAATTGTGTCAAACATTATCTGCGTACCAAGTTCTATGAGACTAGTAAGTGAGTTGTTCGGAGTAAAAAGAATTTCACCCCAACCTAATAGAGAGTTTTAACACCAAGTAAATCAAAGACATGAGACTAAACACTTGATATTCCTTCGATATGAATCAACTTGTTAATATTCTCTTTTTCCATTGAAGCTGGAAGTAAGATTCAATATGGGATATGTATCTTAAAGTGTCTTTCATTCTGTAACCCTGTGTGGTCTATGGCTTTTATTTTATTCAATCAAACTATCCTAAAAAAATTTTTGTCTTGAGCCTTTCGATAAATACAAAGAATTAGTGAGGAGTAAAATCCAGTTGGAGATTCGAAACGATCAAATAGTGATACAGCAATAGAGAAATTTGCCTTTTTTAAATTTCCTGATTTTTGGTCATTGACGAATTTCCTTGATCCTAGATTTAATCGCTTCAAATCTCCAGGTTTAACATTCCATTTTTCTTTATCAAATATTGGCATATTTCATATCTCGAAGTAGCGCCAAATTCCAATTTTTTTGAAATTTGAGTTTTTGTCTTGAGAATTTTGTAAAAATCATAAAATCCCCTCTTCATATTAACTATAGCTTTACAATAAAGGGGTGGGGCATGTAATTAATATCCTCCCTGATAAATGTACGAGAGAATAAAATAAATCTTTTTGGCTTTTGTTATCTCTAAGAATAAAAATAATTATTATCATAATCTTTAGTCTTTTATTCTATTCCATTAGAAAGACTAATTTTTTCGATTATTTTTTTTATTTCTATTATTGCTGTATTCATTATTACTATTATTATAATCCTTAATAATAATACACATTTATACATGAATTAATAATAGAAATACATCCTCTGTTTATATATATATGAATAGAGCAAGAAAGAATCTATACAGTTTTGTGTGCATTTTTACAAGAAAAATCAATAATTATGAATGATGCCCTTAGAGAAAGAGAAAGATTAATCATAATCTCATCAAGCACACACATTTCTATCTCTTTACCCATAAAATAATAATAATAATCAGTATTATTAATAAAGGTCATACAACCACACACAAAAAAATGCACAAACTCTTTTACTATTCTCTAATTGGTTAAAATAAAATCCAACGATGAATGAATCCAGTTGTAATTTTCGTGAATGAATCTGAATGTTAACTGTAATACAAATACATACCATATATATAGAGGGGTAGAATCAAATGAGTAAATACAATGAATGAATTATTACAAACAAAAGTATTACATTTTATACGATTATTCTTTAGTATACATGATCAACTTGATGAAAGTGTACATCGATGTTTTATATTTTAGTTTAGTAGGGAAACATAAACAACAAATGAATGAAAGGAGGAATTTGTATTCCTCAGGGACATTTACAAATTTCACTATGGCTTTTCTGTTTATTTCTCATCTATTGCTTTTATTTCTGTTGGGGATAGAAAATATTTTTTCCATCTCTCAGTTGACTCAATTTGTTCTACAACTGGCAACATCATCAGAATTTTATTTTTTCGAGGAAAAGTTTCGTTTTATTACAATTAAATTTCCCTCAGTTTTTTATTCACAAAAAATATTAGATCTAGAAACTTGAATTTCAAGATTCTTGTTGTGTTATAGATGAAATTAGTTATCTTCTTTTTGAAATTATAGGAGGAGAAGCACAGTGCTGATCAATTAGCCGAAGAGCTAGAATCCCGAGTTGGATCAACCACAAGGAGAGGTGACAAATTGCATGGTGAAGATCCTTACCAGAGACAAATCTACTCAGCTGGCCTTGATTCCTATGGGAAGGACCCGAATAGCAAGCAAATGATGCCAATGATATCCAGTCTTGGTCCTAATGGTAAATATTTCCCTGAATTATCCTAGAAACTGCCATATATAAATACGCCAAATTTTCCACTTTTTAAAAGATTGAGCTTAAATTTTTTCCAATTGATTATAAGAATGTAGCGCTTTTATTTCGATAAAATTTGTACAAAATATTGGGTTTTAAATCTGATTGGTCGGTTTTTGGTGCGCAAATCTCTCTATTGTACATGGGATATATTTAGTTTCGAATCTACTATACTATGACTCCCCCCACCCTATAATCGTAGTTCAACTAGAATCAGAGATCCAAACGTTTCTGTCTCTTAATAATTATTCTATCGATTTCGAAGATTTAAAGCAGTTTAATGCAGATATTCTGGATCATCATTAGTCAAAGAATTCAAAACTTCATCTCAATTTTCGTTATATATTAATAGAGATGAGTAGTTCTGTCGCATGTTATGTAAAAGTTTATTTAAACAAAATGTTTCGATCCTTAACTAAAAATACATGTTTCAAGTTGACAAAAAGTACTTTGAGTATTTAAAAAATAAAATTTTTGGTCATCATCAACAGGTAAGTGACAAAGTAAGTGGGAATCAATTTCACAGCAGAATGTTGTTCTATTCCTTCCACAGAATTTCAGAATTTTACTTTTGTCTCTTTCTGAATAATTCATAGGAAAGATTATAAATTATTTAATACCACTGATAATATTTAAAGTAACTGACTGCATTAAATGAAAATTAATATTTGGGCATTCACAGATTGACCGGTGTTTCTCCACGAACCAATACACCAAAGTTTATTTTTAACAATTTAATTGTGTAAAGTGTACCAATTCAATTTTTAATAATTTTGATTAAATATTTTGTATCCAAATGAATAACCCTCAAACCACAAAGTTAGATAGAATTGATTTGAATCATGTACCAAATGCAAACTTTCCTCTGATTGGCTGGTTAGAAAGAAACTTAATTAGAGCAAAATACAATCAGTTATTGATTCCATGAATTCTTTTTCCAGATTATCCCTTTGATAAGAAAATGTAAACCATGTAAAGTGCTTCAAAAGATTTATCTAAATCAAAGAGTGTTATTGAGACTCTTACCAGTTCAATATTTTAGAAATGTCGGTAACCATAATATACACACTTTAAAATATGATGTGTCTATGATATCTATTGAAAGAAGCTCTTGGATTTACTTTTAATATACATGTATGTATAGAATAGACCCTTCAGATTGTTGACAATGATGAACATATTTTTCACAAGGTGTTTTTTGTTAATAAAAGATATCGTAAAAGACTATCCCAATGAAGTTTGTTTCATCCAATATGATATGAGTTAAATATAAAATTTGTCAGAATTAAACTTGAACTCAAGTTTTTAGGATTTGAAATCAATCAAATAAAAATCAAGAAATGAACTCTTTCTTATTCATAATAGGTTGGTCTCCTCCCCCCTCACCCATGAGTGGTCGATCAACACCGTTGGCCACCACCTCTCTCAATGGCTATCATTTGCATCATCAAAATGCGAACAAGTCCATTTCCAACTCACAATATCTCGATCCACAAAAGAGTTCCCAATCAAAGTGAGTTTAAACTTACAGATTTTGTAAAAATTCTGAATCTGAAATGTATTATGACCTTTGATCTAATCAATGATTAGTAATCATTAATAGGATTCTATTGGTTTAAGACCAATCAGATTCAAATATACTCTGATACGAAGAGTTTCAATTGGTTCATAATACAGTATATTTAGAGCCCAGTAAATATATTTTGGGTTATATGATTGATTAAATATTTTGCTTATGAAGCTTATACAATCTGGAAAATTATCCCCACGAAATGGGCAATCCAAATCAATATTCCGCCTACTATCAGAATAATGCCAAGAATCTTTCAGTCAACGGCCCCAACAATCCCACAAGCAGTTCCAATTTTATGAATAGACCTGGCAATAATAGGAGTCTAAGTGCCATGAGTCAACCCTACAAGCAGTCTAATGAATTTCAAGTAAATAAAATTGTTACTGAGCAATACCCTAGTCTAACTATGGGACTTTGAAAATTCATTCAAAGATTGTATTCGGTTGATTCATTATTGTATGATAATCAAAAGTATTACTTTTTGATTCTAATCGATACCGTACGTGATTATTACTACCTTCATTTGAAGCATCAATTAACCAGTGTAAATTCAGTATTCCCGCTTTCCTTTTCGTACTAAATTCATGACTAATCAATTGGTAGGGAAAAACATTTTTGGATAATGAGATAAAAGAGGGAATATGCGTGTTAAACTTTATTTCATTTATCACCTTTTTTAAAGCTACAGTTAAATGAAATTTAAGAATTTCTCATTTTGTTAAAAGAATAGTGCTTTGTTCTATAATAATCAGTTATTACTAATAAGTTACTGTACTAATTCGATAAGCGATAGGCCGATTACAGGTGACTTTAAATCAAACTCTGATATTAAAAGCCTTAGAAAGTCACAATTTCCTTTGCCTTGCATAGGGCTTGGAGATATGCTGATTACGAATCTAAAATTTAACTCAATTCTTTTTTAAATTTAGAAGATTTTCGATCGAAAATTGGGTTATTTTTTGATCCAAATAAACAATAATGAGTTGCTTGTGTGATTGAAAAGCCAACTAAAGTTGAGTGTGACGTTCCAAGACCGAAGCTAATTGTAGCGGGAATTTTTAGCATTTATTCATTAGCTATCAGAAGAATATGTTCTGATTGAAGTATTATTTGAGATGAAAAAATA
This sequence comes from Gyrodactylus bullatarudis, assembly GCA_012064415.1. Taxonomy (NCBI): domain Eukaryota; kingdom Metazoa; phylum Platyhelminthes; class Monogenea; order Gyrodactylidea; family Gyrodactylidae; genus Gyrodactylus; species Gyrodactylus bullatarudis. Next base: position 228,246 of record SSNU01000101.1, on the reverse strand, counting down.
TTTCTCCACGGAAAATTAAATTTCAATAATTTAATTAATTATGAAATATATCTTTGTAAACTTGCTCCTGAAAATCCGCCAACCATTCCAACTATGTTCTCAACATGAGGTAATGACTAATTCTTCATTGATAAAGAACCCTTTGGTTACGATAATGATAAAACTTGTTGAAACCCCGTGATGACAAGAATAATTTTCTTAATTCTTATTAGTAAAACAAGACTCTTGAATATCAGGTTGGCTGATCTAAATGGTGATAAATCAGGTTAAGAGAATTGACTATAACGTTGTTTGCTTGCTACCTGACTATGTTGACTTGTATTGGCCTATCTGTAGAAAAAGAAAGGGGAGAGAAAGGCGTAGTATTTCTTTTTCTACAGGTAGACCAGTACAAGCCAGAAGGCAACATTTTCAGGTAGCAAGCAAACAACGATATAGTCAATCTATGCCGAACAGCTCCCTGAAGAACTACTTGGTTCAAAATTAAGGTTAACCCTCGCCCTGGAAATGGGGTCCCTGTGGATCCCATTTGTATTGATTTTCCTATGTCATTTTTGTCATTTCCAGGGCGAGAGTTAAGAGAATGTAAAATAACAGTTCTTTTATACATGTTTAGTTGATAGGCTACTTTTTTATCTAATAATGAATATAATTTAAAGTTGAATCCTGAAAATCCTTATGAATTCGGTCCGGACGATATGGAAAGTTTACGGAATAATAAAGAGGTCTGTCTCTTTCCTCCTAAGAATCAACAATTGCCGAGTCTTGACAAGGTAATTCTCACTTGCACAACACCTAAATAAAAACTTGGATATGCGAAGCTATGAAACACGCATCTTTTTCGTTATCATTGAGAATTGCCTGGTGTATGTTATTTTTTTCCTTTTTGCATGCTATACGCACTAACCTAACTATGAATATCTTAACAAGAAGAAATAAACAGAATTTTGATTCCCTGCCTGCCCTAAGAATTCTTGTATTTAACAAATATCAAATACAAGTTAAATCATCTTCTAATACTTTTTGGATAATTGTAGATTTTCTTGAGCAAATTCTTTTTTCATTGAATTTTTGAAAAATCAAGATTCCTTATGGTAAAACTCTGATTGATCCACATGCATCAATCGAAGAAACTGTCACCTATCCAACTTCCTATATATATTTAGCTTACAGCTCTAATTTCAGGTTCATGTACTTTAAGAGCGCAAATAGAATTGGGTTTTATATTTTCAATATTGAGCTTTGACTAGGCAATTTTTCAGAGATCAAACTTTGGGTTTACCATTTGAAAAAAAATGCAAAAAGTGTAAGTTTTATAAAGCACCAATATTCCTAATTTGTATTCTATACTTGCAATAATTGAATACCCATAAATAAAGATAAAGGATTTATTGGGTGTGTCTGTTATCACTCTTTTCGATCTCTACAAATTAAGAAATAAAGATTGTTCAAAATTCATTATCATTCACAAGTAAGTTTCTATATTGAAATTTTGCTCAATGCACTTTTAAACTAGTCCATATGCCTGTTATTTATATACTAGAACTTTTGAATTCTTCGCATGACTACCAATTATAAAAAGATTCATAACTGCATAGATAACATGTCTTAATTAGAAGGGAAATGCTTAAAAATTTATTTTATTTGCAGTTCTCCTCTGAAAGCTCAAACGGACGACCATCAAGTAGCATGGGCTACCAATCAGGGTCCACATTGGACTCTTTGCAGCAGAGTAATTCTGGTATGATGCTCAATAACTCCTCGCCTGGATATTCTTCCCTATCGAATAGCTCTCAGAATCAACCATCATTCTTTCCAAATTCTAACAAGTGAGCTGCTTACTTATTTTCCCATTTCTTTTAAACTTTCAGAATATGGATTAAACTTTATTAGGTTTCCTTTGCTGAACTAAAAATAATAACCAATCAAAATTGAGTATTCACTAGTCAATAAAAGTTTAACATTTTTTCGCTTTACATAATTTAGTACACTTTTAACATTCTGGTTGTTTTTTCTGAAAAATATTTCAATGAAATGATAATAAAATTGTGCTTGCTTATGACAAAAGAAGTCGGGAAGCGAGCATCGAGAGTCAAACAACCGATGTTAGTACAAAATCAGAGCCAATAAACCTTGAGCTGTTGCGTATTAATCATAACCAGCGTCCACAGAATTTGAAAAATCAAATTCTAAAAGAGCTAGAAAAGGAAAAACTCAAATCACTCACACCTGTTCTCCCCTCTTCATACCTAAATGAAGACAATGATTTCGGTTCGATGGAAAATGACAGGCTGGATGATGAATCAGAAGAAGATTTGAAAACTCCAACTGAAAGCCATGGTCTTTCTATTACAAAACCACTTCCAAGTATTGTTAAGAATCCTATCAACCATGGACAAATCCAAAATTTATCCCAACATTATTTGCCGCAAGAAGTCATGAGACGCCATTCAATACCGAATAATAACCAGTTATTTCAATCTGGTCCAAGGATGAACCAGATAATTAGGTTCGCAAAATGCTTCCAGAAAATTTTATTTTATTTTCATTTTAGTAGCGCATGTTATCCATCGCTCAAGCTTCTCCAAGATTATCGAAAATATTCGATTTCATGTTTTTTTATTTTTACATTGAACTTTGGCATGTCAACTAGTTTTTTAAAACCCAATTCTTTCTCACTAATTTCAGAAAAATTATTCACATTCTGAATTTTATTCCTTAATCCTCTCTAGACCATCTTATCAAAATGATCCATATCGAATGCAACAGTTTAATCCGTATGGGCCAAAAGGACAGAGTCCTTATCAAGCTCGACAAGCACCACAACAGATGAATCCGCAACACTTTCGACCTCCCGGTACTCCAAATGTTAAAAACTTTGTCATGGCCAATCGAACTATGAGTAACCAGATAATTAGCAACAATAATAATTCTCCAAATCGACCAATGATGCATCAGAATGGCCAGGTACCACAGAATCGTTTAAACGGCCAAGATATTGATGTTTATGGCTCACAACAAAAGTTAATGCAACCAAATGGCAATCAATATCCACAACGATTACAACGACCTCCTATGATATATGGAAATCAGACCACAGACTCTTTGGGTTTGTTACCTATTTAATTTGAATTAGAATCGAATTTTTTATTGAAAGACATAAGTTTTTTATATTTTCAAAAATAGAATTTAAACCTAACATGAAATAAATTCTATTTAACATGAAGATGAGAATTTACTATTTTTACAAAAAACTCAATATTTTTCTCCGGATTCACAGAAAAAAATAATATTTTGAATTCCAAAAACGGAATGAGCTAATAAAATGTGGATATCCGAAATAAATTCAATCTGACCAAAATTAGGCCGTTTTCGAATTTCAAAAATGCACCAAATTTCCACTTTTTCAACTTTTGAACCCAAAATTTTTATTGAGTTTGATGATTCAAAGCAGTTAAGTGATGATATTTGGGATCAAAATCAGACTGAGAATTCGAATTCACCTGTAGAAGTTCACCGAAGTTCGTCGTTACTGTGGGAAATCGAATCATTTGAATTTTCCGATTATCCCCAAGGCAAAGTTTCCAAAATCTGGTAGTTTAACTTTTTCTCTGGAACAGTAAGATCTTCACTATCTCTATGGCCAAATTCGAATTCTCAGTCTAATTTTGATCCCAAATATCATCACTTAACTGCTTTGAATCATCAAACTCAATAAAAATTTTGGATTCAAAAGTTGAAAAAGTGGAAATTTGGTGCATTTTTGAAATTCGAAAACGGCCTAATTTTGGTCAGATTGAATTTTTTTAAGATATCCACATTTTATTAGCTCATTCCATTTTTGGAATTCAAAATATTATTTTTTTCTGTGAATCCGGAGAAAAATATTGAGTTTTTTGTAAAAATAGTAAATTCTCATCTTCATGTCAACTAGCTTAAGATTGTCTTTTCAATTTGTATGATTATCAGGGAAACCAAAAATAATACCTAGAAATTGACCCAACAAGACCTTAGAAATTGACCTTTTGCCTTTTTGCAAATTTCGATTAAATCGTTTTCTTTGAGAGTAGTAAAATCAATAAAACAATCAGTTTGTTCTGTTACGAATTCTAATTCGAACCAACTTGAACACTTAGATCTGAATTTTTTTTGAATAACGGGGGGTTTTGTCTAAAAAGCCATTTTCCCAAAATTCCTTAAGTCATTTTCCAGATAAATTGGTTGTGTTTGTCGTAAACCTGATTTTTTTAATGATCTTATATAAATACTAACAAGCATTTTCAACTGCTAAGCCGTGAAATCTAAACTTGCTCCCTCAAATCGAAAATATATTTCAGTTTAGCCTTCATTCTTCTATTAAGATTCTCCTTATTTTGTCAATATTGATTTTATCTCTCTGGACAACACAAAACAAGAATTTATCAGATAAATTTTGAATTTCCCTCTTGATTAAAGAAAAGAGTTGAATAAACTGATCTCTATTTCAGACATAACAGATCCAGAAAAGTTTTGTAAGTGCACGAATAATGAAAGGAGAGTGACCTCACCCTCAATCCACCCTTTTTATTTTCCTTGAAAAATATCCTCTAATAAAATGCTTACAAGTTCATTTTAATAATCTGGATACAACTTTAACCTAACTCCTTTAGAATATCGATTGTCTTCAACCTTTTTCTGTTACATCTGCTTGCCATCGTGAACTTTCTTAAATTAAAATTAAAATCAGCATGAAGTGTTTTGAATGGTTTTTAATTGATGATCCCTGAATTGGATAGGAAAGATCTCCAATCCTACCTTGTAGAGGTTAGTTATTATTATTGCATGTGTGAAATTAAAGCTTTTTCCGAAGAATTTGGGAATTTATGGTTTTTACAAAAATCCTATTTTCCACATCAAGGTCTCCAAATTTCAACCGGATCGATATTTTCACTGATTTGAGTGAAAAAAAAATAGGAAACATTTAAAATTTTGATTCTGCGCAACTCTTCCATTTTTTACACTATGAGTTGATCTTGTCTAGTGGTGATCCTGAAAAATAACGTTTGATTTCTCACCTTGGAATGGAAAAATCGGATTTTGAAATGTTTCCAAGAATTCTTTTTTCTTGAATCAGTGAAAGTGTTTTTGAATTGGTTTCAAAAATTTTTATTAATGAATGATTTTTTATTAAAAACCATAAATTCTCAAATTCATCGAGAATAGCTGTAGAATTGCCAACCTTTGGCCTTGAAATTCCCGACAGAGCAGCAATTTTATGGGGAAAATTTTTAATGAATAACGTTATTCTACTAACATTCGATTATTACCAGGTCCCTACTATGAAATTGGTAAGAATTATGATATTGGGCACAAATCTTCTTGAAAATTTCTTTATTTCCTATGAAACTTCTGTTGAGTTGGATAAAAAGTTGTATTGCTTAAACGCTTTGCTGAAAGATGAACTGGAGCAATACGCATGACTCAAGAATTTTGCATTTTCTCTCAAAATAGAACAAAATTTACCTTTGATTGATTCAGTGTCATATCTAACGGAGTCTTGTCATGTTGAGAAAAAGAGTCTTTTTCATTCAATATTTCAATTAATGGGAAAATTTTTGGGTATATGAAATCTAAAATCTGAGTTTTTTCCAAAACCTCTTCCAGACGTTTCGGTACCAAGATGATCAAGCAGCTTTTTTATTAGAGATTGTATAAAAAGTTTCAAATTTTCATGCTGAAATCTAATTTAACTTTGACCGCAAAATGTTGGGTGTTATTTTTCTCTGATCTACCTAAAGGAACTATCGTTCGACATAGAATTAAATATTTTTATTTCAAAAAGTATTTAATAAATTTTACGAAAATCGAATTAATATATCAATAGTTTAATCGAAAAAATTCGTTATACCCCAATTATCTCTAGAACTGAGGTAGACATGGCGATTTGAACAGATGAAAACAGGAAAATTTAATTCAGAATTTTTTTAAAGACCTTGGAACATGTCCACCCGTGTTACAGTTGACATTTCGAATTTTTCATCTCTAAATTTGTTGCTGGGGCTCAACCTTGCTCTTGTGATTGGTGATCATTGGCAACAGTCAACTTCTATGGATTTTCATTTTGATTCTCACTTGTAAAATTGTATTGAACTTCTTTCACAAGTTTCGATACTATTTTTTCACTTTTGTTACTGAATGAAACGCCTTCATGACTAAAAAGGGCCACATCTCCTAAAATTCACCCAATCTTATCTTGAGATGTAATTGGTGTACTTATTGATCTGCCTTTGGCTCCTCTATCATGGTGATCTTACATGTTACATGTGGTGAATTCATCCCTAAAGACAAAACAATCCTTACATTTTACCATAGAAAGGCAATCTAATTTAACTACACAACACCTGGTATCATTCTCTTTAACCTGATCATTACTGTTAGTTATCATTTTTAACTAAATAAACTAAATCAATTCCATTGTAATGTAACTTTTCACGTATACGCACGCATATCTGTGTGTTTGTGTATGCGCCTCCATGGGAATTTTATGCTTCTCTTTTTATTCTCTCTTCATCATCAGGAAATTTATTACACAATGTCTATTAGTACATGAATCTATATAATAGTATCAACAAAAGATGTGAATTGTTGCATAGAAAAGTGTACTTTTACTCAGAGAGTTTTCGCTTTTTGAATGATTATCTAGACTGATCCTCAACCAAAATCCTGTTCCCTTTTCCCTTGTTTTTGCATTTGAATGCTTTCAAGAAGATGGATTACCTTTCGCAGTCATTTTTTATTCACACTAAACTGGTTAGCCAATGAATGAAATCAACCTATGGGAATGGTGCAAACAAATTGATTCATTTTTTTATCAAGACATAGAAAACTTGAAATATAGAAATGACTAGACCTCAGCCTCTTGGAATCTAAAAATTTAATCTGTAAAATAATTGAATTTTTCCCTTCAAGCTCCATCGCCAACGCCAAGTAAGAAGAAGGGAAAAATGCTCTCCGGGACGATTGGAAAATTGTTCAAAAGAAATTCAGCCTCTGGCGTAATGATTGAGAGTTCCTCGCCAGGTTCCCTCAATCAATCACCTTCAAATCAGATGGTACGTCAAAATTCAAGTCCTGCTTCAGTCGATCCCCAGTACGAGGCTCAATATCAAGCCTTACAGCAGCAGAGACAACAATTCCTTCACAATGTTCAAGTCCACCAACAGCACATTTATCAACTGCAAAAGAACCAACAGGCTCTCACTCAACAGCAACAACAAGGCCAGCCAGTTGATGGACAAAATTCCAATATGGCAAATCATCAAGCAAATCTACAGAAACAATTTTCTGGTAAGCTGAGGATTTTGCTGTCCCTAGTAAAGCTTGTATATTTTTTGAAAAAATTTTAGACGAATACAATCGACCGAGTCCTTCGACTGGTAATGCTTCGCCATTCTCTAATTCAGGTTCCGGTCATGGTTCTGGGTCCACACTCAACTCAACTCCAACATTGCCCGGTCATAATCCCTCTGCTAACGACCAAAATTTTACCGATCAAAATAACTCTTCAAATCAGAGTCCTCAAAATTACTTCAACTCTGTCCAACCACCTGAAGAGAGACGTAGAAAACGTAAAGAAGAACTTCTCGAGGAAGCAAGAAGTGCCAATTTGTCCTTTACTCAGTGGAATGGACCTACTATTGTCGCTTGGCTTGAAGTAAGAAAATTATAATTTTATATTTGAACAATTTCGTACTTCATCAAGAACATTTGAGTTAGATTCTAAACTCATTTAGAAGGTTTAGAGAACAACAAGCCTATATTTCAAAAGGCCTCTTCAGACTCTACCCCGGTTAACATATAAATACTAATTACAATAACAATTAATTGGGCAACTTTTATTGGTTCACATCTATATTGAATCTAGGGGAGGAGGGAGGTTGGAGACATTGCTCTCGGCCTTTTGATTACTTTTGTCTTTTTAAAAAACTGTCAATCTGTAACTGCCCACTATTTCTGTTAATTTTATATTTTTGTCACTAATAGGGTATTTACAAAAATGGTATGGTCCCCCCTCCACTTTACTCATATTGTATATAACAGGACTATGCTATTTTCTGATATGTAGGTTAATTTACTGTATATACTATTAGTGTAAAATCATATACCATATGTGAAAATAATTTTAGTATGATACAGGGATTTCTATACCATAATAGAAAATTTTTTGTAATTATAGTTATTGTTCATACCATAAAAGAATCCCTCCAAAAACTGATTTTCTTGTATAATTTTTAATACAATCTCTCTAGTTTTCACCTCCTATTTTACTGTGTTATGATAATTTTTTAATTAGCCAATTTTGAAAATATTTTATTCTCAAGCTATGGGTTGGAATGCCTGCATGGTACGTAGCTGCTTGTCGAACAAATGTCAAGTCTGGTTCCATTATGGCTGCTCTATCAGAGCAAGAAATTCAACGAGAACTCGGCATTAGTAATCCTTTACATCGGCTTAAACTACGTTTAGCTATCCAAGAAATGGTCGCTATAACTGGTGGCAATCTAATGCCATATCCTAGTACTAGGTAAGTTTAAACAAACTTTCACTGATAAATTAAGCCTTGCAGGTAACACCCTTTCATCCTATTACAAGGTATAAAGAATCGTAAGATTTATTTCTTGGATATGCAGTGAATTGCTCAAATAAACACGAGATATTCAATCAACTTTCATCTAATCAATCTATTGATCATTCATTATTTTGCACAGTATTCTTGATTACATGTCGAAAAAACATTGGTTTGGGTTTTTCACAATTTCCCTATTCTCATAAATTGAATCAATCTTGTGGACTTCTATTAAAATGTTAAGGGTTATTCTCAAAAAAAAACCCAAATGAACTTCTTTTCAAATTTTTAATTTCCTTCAATTATATCTACTTCTTTAAGGTTAGTCTACAAAAATCTCAATTCTTCCATCAAGAACTCGAACTTATCCGATATTTTTAAAAATCTAGATTATGAAGTTCAGTTTTAACGATTCAAGAAAGATATTTTTTGAATCTATTACCTTGGAATTTTTATTAGTGGAACGGAGCTAATGAGAAATTTTTTTATTGACCAAAGTTAGACAGAGAAACCGATTTCTACAGACCCGCCATTTTCAGCGGATCCTGGATTATCAAAATTCCAAGAATTTTGAACTAAATTTTCCACAATTTTCTCAAAATAGTTTTCTTTAATTGAGTATTTCAAAATATTTTCGTCAAATTTGAGTTCTTTGTAAAAATCATAGACTCCCAACACCATTTAGTTTACATGAAAATTCAAATCAGGTTGGAAGGATACAAGTATCAGAATTTCTTGGTTATATTTAAATTTCTTTGAAAAAGTACCTCAAGTACAAAACAATATGCAGAATGTTTAAATTTAGGGATAATTACAAGATGTAGAAGTTTCCAGATAGATCAACAATAATTATTGGAAGGTCTTTTCATTGTATTTACAAAAACTAGAAATTCTAAAGGATGGCAGGTCCTTAGAAAAAGATTACAAAGAATAGATCTTCTAGTTTTTGATGAAATGTATCTTTCTTCTACTTTTTGTAATTATCCCTTAAATGTATGGGCTATATATTTTACTTGGAGAATTCAGGCCTTTCTAATAATAATTTACACAAAACTTTGAATTTCGTCTTAACAACTCTCTAATAAAACTCATTTTGTATAACTCGGTTTATATTATTCACAATTGTCATCTCTTCAGAAAGACTCGCACTTTTACCAATCTGGTAATCTAATCAATTAATTTTTTTCAGTCGTCTTGCCTACGGTGACATGAATCATGAATGGGTCGGCAATGTATGGCTGCATAACCTCGGCCTCTTCCAATATAGACCTGCATTCATGGAATGTCTTGTAGATGCAAGAATGTTAGATCATCTAACCAAGAGGGATCTGAGAACCCATTTGAAGATGGTTGATAACCTTCATAGGACAAGTCTCCTCTATGGTATTGTTTGTCTGAAACGATTGAACTATAATAGAGCCGAATTGGAACGTCGACAGAGGGAAGCTATTCAAAGAGATTCTATTGGTTAGTCCTTAATTTTATCTAAACCATATCTGCTGATTATTTTCTGTTCACTGTTAAAGTTAAACTGATGATTAGGAACTCTAAAAGTCATTTAGTGTTCTGCCTTAAAAGTATCCTTTAATTACATTGAGAATTATCTCAAGTTGATCAACTTTAATTTTCTTTCTTCTCAGATCTCATTGTATGGTCAAATGAACGTGTCCAACTCTGGTTAGAGCACATTGGCCTAAAGGAATATGCTACACACCTCACTGGGTCTGGAATTCATGGAGGTCTTTTGGGTCTTCATCCGGACATTGATGCCAACCAACTGGCTTTGATCCTTCAGATTCCTAGCAGTAATACCAATGCCAGAAATATCCTTGCTCAAGGTCTAGAAGAATTAATACAAAGATTCAGAGCAAGTGTACCACAGGCGGCTGCAACTCTCGGCCCCTCCGCTCAGGCATTGGCAATACAGGCTGCTGCCGAGGCAAGATCTCGAACAAATGGAGCTTTAAACGATCTTGAAGTTGATAATCAAAATGATCTTAACGAATCGAAACAAGTAAGATTTATAACATATTTTATCCTCTAAGGTGATTCTAGTTCATCTCTAATTCGTCTAAATTTGTTCATAATTTAAATTAAATTTTGAATTATTTGGTTAAAATTGATCACTTCCGTTTAGATAAATAGTTTATTTGAAAATGACTTGTTCTAAAATTGAATCAATACAAGTTATTCCCTGACTTAAAGTATTTAAAGATATGATTTTGAAAAAAACGATCATATTCTATCATATATAATATATCGAAGAGTTATATTTCATTACCATTTATTGTTACGAAGGATGAATAGCCAATTGTTACTTACTTTCAACCAATAAGATTTCATATTGAATTTCATTCAGATTTCTGCTAATTGTAAGTGTGTTTTGATTCCTACATTTTACTAATTATAACTTTTGCTTATGACATTTCTTTTTGATTTTTTGATGTACTTGAAAGATATTTTTTCTTTTTGATTATTTCATTGATTTTGGCACATTTATCAAATTCAGATGCCAAGTATTACCCGGAGAAAATGATAAGAGCAGGTCTCTAAAGTTGCCCCTTCTCGCCTAATAAATTTTATTTGTTTTTGTATAAAAAAGTGGTGAATTCAACATGTGTACAACATGTGTACTGGTGCTCTTAAATGCTAACAAAATGTATTTTCTTTTTTTCATTACAATCTAACCCAAATTCATGTCCCGGTTTACTTTTTTCCATTACTCAAATTAAAGCTAGCCAAGAGTTCGAATATGATCAAGATTTTTGTCTCATTTAATCAACTGAATGAAAAAAAGTGATTACTGCATTTTTCAAATTTCGATTTGACGCCAAATTTACATAATTTTTAACCAAGTAGTTCTTTAGCGGGCTGTTGTTCTGTTATGAGATTGGCTTAATGTTTTGATTGGACACACAATGTTTTAAGTATCCCAAGTTTTTTTTTAATCTCAAAAGAAGAATATATAATCAGGGTTATTGCTCTAATAATTCTGATTATAATTATTATAAAAATTTTTTTTTCTCTTTCGTTTCTCTTAATACAGAAAGATCCATACAAGCCAGAAGACAACATAGTCAGGTAGCAAGCGAACAACGTTATAGCCCAATATTTTTAATTTAATAATCCGGGTATCAGGAAATCTTTAACATGAAATCTTGATGAAATTATTGACTTCAAATCGACCAAATTTAGATAATAATTACGCTTATTTAGGTTTCGTGAAATAACGATGGTTGACCTGCCATTTCTTGGCTCTAAAACGAGTTATCTTCTATCTGAAATCTACACTTTTTCTTAGCAACAGTTATCTCATTTTTTCCTTTAACCTCAGCTGATAGATTTTTAAAAGACTCACTTTTCTGAATTCACCCCCTTCCTTATATAACTTTGGTCAGACTTCCTTTCTAATGAGGGGTATGAAGAAAAGTTTTATTGCTTGAGAAAGTTTTGTGTTCCACTATAAAATAGCAATGGGACATGAAGGGTTAAACTACTACATTTTTGCTTATATTCTTATCTGATATCATTATGTGATTCATGATTAGATTGTGATTTTTCCTACAAGATTCTCTACCGAATTCTTTGGTATCCGGTTGGAGTGTTACTCATTTTTTACTGATTTTATTTTCTAATATTGACAAATTTTTCTTAATTACAGAAACCTCGGGTTGCACAAAATTCATATTCTTCTGGTCAAGAAAGTCAATCTAATGATCCCCCTGCCTATCGTAAGCACCCAGCTCCAGCGCCACCAGGACCACGACAAAACTCAAAGTTGAGCAATCCCAAATGACCCAAATAATCAAGGAAAAGTTCTACCCTTCTAAGTGCCTAAACCATTTTTTGTGAATTTCTAAGAATAGAGAATTTAGAACCTTTCATGTTTTTTTTCTTCGAAAGATGTCTGTATAAAAATACAATATTTTTATTTTATTGTACATATATTAAATAAATTTATGCTCATTACTCAAAGGAATCTACTCCATTATAAATTATAATGATTATAATAGATTTGTATTTCTATCAATATGTGAATATGTGTGACCTTCTATTTCGACCAATTATAATTATTATTATTTGATTTGAGGTTCATTTTCACACACTCATCATCATCATGTCTCAAACACATGTAGATTGCATTTCCCAAAACTCGAATTGAGCAAGATTATCAATTTTCACTTTTGTGCAAACCGTTGGTACACACAATGACTGTGCAATTATTACATATGATGTTGTACGATTGTTTTAATACATTGTTGTTTTTATAAATTTAAACAAACACCAAAAAACATCCCTACAAAAAAACCCATTGGACTAAAGTTTAGTCACTAAACTTTACGTATGTTTGTTTTTTTTCTTTTTGATGATCAAGACCTTTTTGATAGTGAAGATCGACAACATATCTCTTTCTCAACATCCTTTCAGAATATAAAGAGAAAAAAAACCTCGAGAGATGATCCGACATTTGTACATTAGCTTTCATTTTCTTTTATAAAAACTAAGAAAATACTAACGAATAATCTTAGATTTGTTCATGAAATAAACAAAATGGTAAAATATTGTATGTTACATGTATTTCATTGCCCATTTAAAAATATGTGTATTGGAATTGATATTTTATGCTTTTTACATCTAACGCTTTCAGTAAAAGAACGTATGTATTCTGTCAAGGTTGCACTTCTCTCAGCAAGCTAATTTGAGTTGGCACTTTGTGGGGAGAAATTTCCAAGTGTAACTTGGAGACACGAAAATTATCACTTTAATGAGAAAAATATACCAAATATTCAGAAGAGATGTTTCTTTTATATCAAATTCAACAATCAACCTTTCGTTGGTCACCATCCAACAGCTACCTTTGAGCTTGAACCAATAAATTAGATATGCCCGAAGCAATCTGGATAATTCATTCTCGAGAGATTTTTTACTCCCAAATGCGTTCGGAAATAAAAAGAATGTATTGAGACTACTCTCAACGAGTTTAGATTTCAGCTCCTAGATAACGAAATAAAATTTTCTCACATAAAAGAACCCATTGCATTTGAATAAGTGAAATAATAATTTTTATTTTCAATCAAAATATTTGATTAATAGCTTGAATACAAAAAAATGGAATTAGATTTAGGCTCAAATATTGTTTCATAGCGAATTAATCGACATTTTCTTAAGCATTAAATTGAATTGGCATTTCTTCGGGTAATTGCAGTAGAAAGCAGACCTTTCAAACCTATAGTGAGAATGGCAGACAGTGAATTTTTTGCTGCCCTTCGAGATGACGAATAGTCTTTCGGGACGACTTAGACAAGGTGGAGCCTTTAAATCTAAAATTACGGCAAGATGAAAATGTTTAAAACAAAAAATATGCAGATTCATGTAGATACTTACAAGTATGAATGATTTTTTAATATAAAATTTAGAAATTTATTTTTACTAACTAGAGGAGATAAAGCTGTAGGATATATTTTTCTCTTACTTACTTTCATCCATTTCAAATTTTTCAAAATGAGTTCTCTTTTCAGCCTCAATGGCAACTTCAAGGAGCTTATCATAGGAGATATCATCAATTAAGGGGACTATGTGTTTGATAATTCTGTCGGGAAGCCATTGAATGAATCGGTATTTTTCCATAAGTTCATCATTTCTCATTAGCTGGTGGATTTTTGAAAATGATGTATGCGAAAAGCCTATGGCCTCTCTGATTCCGGATATCTCTCTCAAGTGACCCTTAATACGAGCCTTGAATAGACCATCAAAGACCTCCTCTGATGTTTCACTATCATTGAATAACTGTTTGAATTCCCTATACATTAATTTACTACTGGTGCTGCAGATTAATTCAGCTAAAATTGATAACCTTGCTTTTTCATCGGTAATTTTGAAGGTATGAAAGTAATTTCTCATGGAATCAGACCAACCAGAAATGTCATTTGGAGTGAATTTAGGAGGTTGTCTATCAGCCGAAATATCCTTTTCATTGAAGGATTTGAGATAATTAACCAAGTCCTTTGTTGTTTCGTAAAGTTCTGCTGTAATAAAATTCATAGCATCTGGAGACACGAGTTGCAGATTATCTTGAATATTAGCGAGACTGTTGATTGACGCCATATTTTGAAATAAAATTTGGGATGAATTATTACTCGATAATTTTAACAAATCATTCATCATCATTTTCCTATTGTTTCACTATGTTCGAAGCCGTAGTCTCAATTTTAAAATCATTTTAATTTAAAATTTTTTGGAATAGAAGTTTTTTTATTAGATATGGATATTTACAGTCATTTATAAAAAATAATTTTTAAAAATGTTATGATTCTCTGGAATATATGTAAATAGGAATTGGCAGGTTTTTAATGAAATTCAGACTAGCATTTTGCTAGTAAGTAGTTGAAAGAAATTGTAAAATAATTAATTTATTGTTTCTAAAAATTCAGCTTTAATGCCACATTTAATACTACTCAGCTAGTATGCCATTTATAAACTTACATACTTGAGACTCTCAAGTTGAGAGTAGAAATATGAATTTAGAAATAAATGATTTTCTAAATATTTATTGATTCGTAATGAATAACTGGACACTGTCCAGTGGACAGACGGCAGATAAATTAACCCTATTATTATTGTATTCTCATTTTAATAATTTAAATCTTGTTATTAATCAATTGAGAGCAAACCCTAAAATCGATTTAAAGAATCATAGAAAGATTATGACTCACAAGCATAACTGAGTATATTTGAATATATATATTTTTAATTCTTTGTAAAAAGGATTTATCACCTGATTAATAATAAATCACAACAATATTTACACATTTTATTCTGGCATTTTTTGGAACATAGGATCATCTTGATCCTAACTCTAGCAGGAAATTTGGGAATGCAGTATTCTTTATTATTTTGTTCCCTTTAGTTTTAGAGGGGTAGATAAATCTCGAGATGAAAAAGAAAAAAAGCATCACAGAACAATGTTATAACAAGGTTATTGTAATAAAATAAAAGTTTTGATTTAAATAATGGTATTCTTAAGAGAGAAAAATATTTAAGGAGAAGGACCATATTAAGAAGGCTGAAGAGCAGTAACTAGCCAGTCCATGGATTCTTTAATTCCTTTATCTTGGACAACAGAGGTGCCCATGACTTGATATTTTCGATTCTGAATATCTGTAAGACTGAGTTCTTTTATAACTTCACTAAGTGGAAGGGCATTTGATAAATCTTGCTTATTCGCAAGAACCAAAAGTGAGGCATTCTTGAGTTCTTCTTCTCTCAACATTGAGAATAATTCTTGTTTGGAAAGGCCAAGTCGACTTTTGTCTGAGCTATCGACAACATAAATAATAGCATCTGTCTTTTCATAATAACAACGCCAATAAGGTCGAATACTAGTTTGTCCTCCAAGATCCCATACTTGCATAACGAGATTATTATATGTAACAGTTTCTACATTGAATCCAATTGTAGGAATTGTCGTAACTACAGTTCCAGCGTGTAATTTATATAATAATGTAGTCTTTCCTGCGTTATCCAGTCCAAGGATAAGGATTCTCATTTCTTTGTTTTTGAAAAAACTCGTAAAATAACTAAGCAAGTTGCCTAAAAGTAAATAATAAGAAAGATTCGTACCCATAACTGCGATTAATACAAAATATTATTTGTATTGGAGAAAAATTTAAAACACAATTCCAATGAAGCTGTTAAGATTTGAAGGTTTTGTTATGTATGGTATGTCATTTAAATGAAGAATTCATATCTGAATGAATTAGTCGAGGAATGCATAGAGGTAGGAGGAATATTTAATTTTAGACTGAACTTTCTTTGATGAATGACTCTTGTCAGTCAATTAACAAGTTGGAGAAAGAGCTCACAGTAAGTTGTATTCATATAGCGGTCCTTTTCAAGTCATTCAAATATGAATTCAGTCAGAGTTTCCTGGAATCTACTAAAAGTCTCAATCAGATGAAGTCGAAACTAAATAAATGTTTAGTTAAAGTTAGGCCTTATCGGGAACAGCTGAGAGAGATTTCCAACCTAAAGAATCAAGTAAAAACAGTCACTCAGGATTACGTTAGTATCACAAAGAATCTTGATCAGATAGCTCAAGATAGACTGGAAATAGAGAATCTTGTCAAATTAAACCCAAATGAGGACATTTATATAGAAAAATTTATAATCATTAATGATAAATTCAATTCATTGAGTTTGGAGAAACAGTCTCTTGGTAAACTACACAAAGAATTATCCTCCAAAATTGCCAACCTTAACGGATCAATTCAAAATTTTGAGTCAACAAATAAACGGTGTATAAATCGAACGAAGCCATTCTTCGAAACGCTTGAAATATTCCAGAAAAACATGAAGTATTTAAAGGAACGAATTGAAAACTGCCAGGGAAAGGTTGAATCATGCAAGGCCAACTATGCTGAGGCTCTATCGAATTTAGAGAAAATCTCGAGTGATATCCATGATCAGGCACCGGTTAAAAGCACTGAATCTAGTCATATAGTGACAAATTTGAAAAAGGTAAATCAAGGATTTATGTTTATTTTCTCTAAATCATCTTGTTCATGTGTCAAATATCATCTCTCGTATTAGAAGAAGAAAATTATGAGAATTTCTCAAAATGTAGTTTAGTAATTTAATACAGCTCTCTTCCTTTTTTTCGTTCCATTTAAATTGTAAGCAAGCCTGAAATTAATTTTAATCTGTTCACAATACTGAGAAATGTGATCTTTTTCGATTTTACATTCTGATAAAATCAGAAATTTATTAGAACTTGAGTCTCCCCCATTAGTCATCCAAACTCCAATCTGATTTAACCCTTTATGTCCCATTATAATCGAGCAATAATTTGAACTAAAATACA
This sequence comes from Gyrodactylus bullatarudis, assembly GCA_012064415.1. Lineage (NCBI taxonomy): Eukaryota > Metazoa > Platyhelminthes > Monogenea > Gyrodactylidea > Gyrodactylidae > Gyrodactylus > Gyrodactylus bullatarudis. Next base: position 210,781 of record SSNU01000101.1, on the reverse strand, counting down.
CCTTTTCTTACCCCTCATAAGAAAGGAAATTTATTAAACTACAAAAATATGAAGTATTCACAAAGATAGCTTTTCACTGATGGTAACCAAAGTGTTACTTTGTAAGTAGGGTGATTTTTTGAAAATTTAGCCTTATTTTTTAAAAACATTTAGAAAATCTATTCGCTGTTAAAAAAAATAAAATATATCTCTCATAGTTTAGAAGGTAACTAGTTTTAGAGCAATAAAATGCCGATTTTAACCTCTGTTATCATTGCAAAAAATTGTTTCACGATATAAAGTCATTTTATTTTTTGCCAAGACCTCAGCAAAAAAATATTTTTAAATAATTTGACTACACTTTCAAAAAATCACCTCACTTAGAAAGTAACTTTGGTTAGGATCAGTGAAAAGCTATCTCTATTAATCATTCATATTTTTGTAGTTTAATAAATTTCCTTTCTAATGAGGGGTAAAAAAAGTATCTTTCAGTTCAAATTATTGCCCAAGAAAGTGTTGTGTTCCACTTGTGGAACAATGGGACATGAAGGGTTAAATAGCATTTTGTGTTCATCGTACTAACGAAGAAGACGTATGAAGAAACTCAACGTCGAAACGTTTGGCTGACCAATGGATATAGTCTTATTTAATTTTGTTATAATCTGATTTTTAGATTATGTTCATTATAGACGAATTCTTGTCTAAAATGAATAAAACTTTACAGTTTGAGATGTTCTGAGGGTGCTGACTAATGGTCATGCTGGTGGTTAGAACGACGAAGTTATTTAGGTGAATAAAAGCTTTTATTTTCGTCGGCTCTCTTCAGACCTTACACCGACTTAGAAGTTATATATAGACTTTGATTATCCATATTCGACAATTTGTTGCGATTATCCATAATAGGCAAGAAGTCTTCTGTTCTGGCGATAGACCAACACCGGCATGTGCAAACTTGATCTTTTCAAGAAGAGATTTGTATTTCTCCTGAGTTAGTAGACGATTGTTATCGGCTTTGGTCAGTTCGTCTAAACGCTTATAGAATAATTCACGTGTCATCTTGAAAATAATGAAAACAAAAATCTTCTTATGTACTCCTGAATTGAAAATTTCCAGTCATATATTCGGCAAGACTTCTTGCCTATTATTGATAATCGGCAAAAAATTGCGGAATATGGATAATCAAAGTCTAAATTAACCATATTCGGCAAAGGGTTGCTGATTATGCATAATCGGCAGATTAACCAAAATGGGCACAACATATACATAATACAAGAGCATAGAAGGATAGTCTTGACCAATAGCGAATATTCATTTGTTTTGAACCAATAGGGTATCTAATTTGTATTACTGACCAATGGGATCGGCATAGTCACTGTTTGGGGGTTGTGAAGAATTTTTGAATTTTCTGAGTCCCCGTTGCCGCTCTCTTCTCCTGTTTTCTCCTCGCTTTGGGTTGCTGTGGCGAGGCATTTCGTTTCCGGGTAGGAGTAGGGGCTTGCGTTTCTGGTTGGGAAAAGAATCTTTTCCGATCGTTAGAAGTTGCTGGGGTAGGGGCTTGTGTGACATGACAGCCTGTGGAGGGTAGATTATCAACTAATGTTGAGGTGAGAGTTTCTGTTGCCAACTGTTGTCTGTGATTGGAGTTGAGTATGCGTTGAAAGTGTCTTTTGGTGTCATCTGGCTCATGTCGTTTTTGGCTGTGAGTTGAGTCGAGCAGAGCAAGGGTGTGAAGATCTGGTCGTGCGCCTGGGGAGATATTGGTCGGGGATCAGATGTTGGAGGGATAGTTTCCACTACATCGTAGACAACGTTTCTTTTATTGAGCCAGTGTTCTTGGTCTTTATTCCGATCGTTTAGTAGCTTGGTTGTCTTTGAGATGTATCGGATTTGATCAGCACCCTCAGAATATCTTCGAGAAAATTAGGCAATTAATGTCTCAAAAAAGTTTGAGATGTATATTTTCTCAAGTTCCAGGACGAAAAGATTTTGGGAAATTTGAAACAAAATTTGAGCACACTTGACAATAACTGGTAGTTTTCAAGACTTGTTCTATTTTACATGGAAATAAAATTATCATTATTTAAATTTATCCTTTAGGTTAATCAGTAAGTTGTGATTTAATCTCAGCCTATTGGCTCAAAACTTTGCACATTCCTAATGATTCACAATCCTCTGTTATTTAATTTGGGTATGGGTGAGTAGGATTATTACTAGGACGGCTACAAAAGTACTTTTAGCTTTTGGTGTTTAATAGCCTTTATGATTGCTGATTTTTAAATGTTGAGCAAATTACAATACATAAGTCCTTCCTTTTTATTTAAAGCTCTAAATGTCTGTAGAACCAATCTAATGATACGATATCAAATACAAGGAGAATCTTTTAACTATCTGGCTGTAAGGGCTTAGTCAACCTAAATATTGTAAACAAATTAGTATTTAGTGTAAATAGCATTGCTAATGATAATCCAAGAATTTAACCTTCAATATCTTCTATTTTTCACTTATAATTTTGACTTTAATCTCTAAACTTTATTCATTAACTCATAATTCAACAGATATTTTAGTTATAAATGATCGTATGATTTCTTAAGCTAATTCCTCTCAGTGTCTAACATTTAGTTATCAAAATTGAACTTAAATTTAAGCATTCCAAAATCTCAATAATTCCACTCGATTTCATTATCTAACTGGGATCCTAAGTAACAGCACAGTTAACGAAGGTCCGAGAAAACGTTTTACATCGATAGAGTCTATAAATCACCATCTAACAAGGACTTCTGCCTTTTTATGAAGGAGACCATCTTGCGTCTATCTTGGTTTCTTCTTTAAAGTTACTCGTTTTGCCTTTAGACTGTTGATAATCCTGAATTAGGCGGGGAAATTATTTTGTGAAATTATCCCGTTTACACTTTTTTGTTCTCTCGATCAAAGCTTCCATTCACGAGATGTAATTTTCATGAAACTTTTTGTAATACATTTAATTATCCTGACAATTCTATTCTAGGGGCACTCACCTATCTATCTTTAATATATATGTATATGATAAGTATATGCTTCCTCACTCTAATGAGAATAAGAGAACTTAGAAAGCCTAGCGATTGATTAAATAAATGAAATTGAGATGTAATTATTCTTTTGAGATCAATGAAAAATAATCTCATATGATCTTATCGATAAGAGAAAACTATCAATTTTTAAGTGACATCGATCTCCAGGAATAGAAACGAATAAAAATATCTTACTGGATCTTTGGCCATACCAAACAACGTTTCTTATATAATCTCTGTTAATATTCAGTTTTAATCAATATGAATATTTCATTCATCTTTGGTTATTTTATAAAAAGAAATTTTTTATAGAGAATTACGTATTTCTTATACAGTCAATTTCACACTTGATGACTCGAGATAAATTAAATTTTTCACGGAGGTTTTGATTTATACCTCTCTGCCCCAAAATTCCAACCAATCAGCGTTGAGCACTCCTTAGCCAATAAGGAATAAGCAGGTTTTCACCTCATCCTCAATTCTTTAAACCTTTTTAAAATTAATATAAGATAATCTTCAAGATCGAATCCTGATTTGAATAAAGGATATTTACAAGATTATTAATGAACATTATGACGAATCAAATATTTTTTTTTCCGAACAATGTTTCAGCTGCAATGCGAATCTGTTAGATTCAACTTAGAAAATGCCATCTATGAAATTCGAATTCAAAATTTTTCATTCTCTGATAATAATACCCCAAAAATCCCATTTTCCCAAACATCTTCAACATATCCCAAATTAATCGGAATTCTTTACTAATAGAATATGCAGTGCTGATTGAAAATACATTACAAACCTATTTCTATTTAAAATTGCATTCAAATGGCTCAAAATTTAGATTTTAATCTATTGTAGCAGAAAAATTCATTGAAAATAGCTGGCATTAAAAATCGGTATTTTCAATCGGGATTTGGGGTGTCTAAGCAATAGGAACTTTTAAACGTTGAAAAATTCCCGTTAAATCAACTTTGCACATCTGGAAATTTGCCTCTCTCTAATGAATATGAAGCTATTCTCGATCTAATCTCGGATCACTTTAATTTATTAATTTTCAAGCAGTAAAAGTGGTCTGAAACTGGGAAGCAAACTTTCGCCCGAAAATGAGCTGTTTCCTAAAATCTTGAAGACCATCTTTGTTTTCTTTGTCTATTGGTGATGCTAAAAAATAACGTTTGATCCCTCTTACACCTTGGATCAACAAAAATTTTGCATTCAAAGTTTAAAAAATGGAAAAATTGCGCCAACTCAAAATTTAGAATGTCTCCAAAAAACTTCTTCTTCGAATTCTTTTTAACAAATCGGCAAAAGTTTGCTTTTTGAATCGGTTGACAAAATATTTTTAGATAATTTTCATACCTTGATTGAAAAAATTGTTTCACAAGACTTCCAATTGATTTTTAACTCTTCTCTATATACTTATTTATCTCAAGAATGGAGAATTATTTTGGTATCTTATCAATTGAAAGTTTTATATAAAGATATTTTATTTTAAAACGATCATCAAAATAGTTCTGTGTGAACCTGGTAAAAGCAATAAATTCAGTAAGATCTGAGATTGTACTGGCTGGTTGTATTCAGCACAAATGTTGAATCAGATCACTACAGATGAAGTAGTGTTTTTAAGCCAACAGGAAACTCATGTTCGGAAGCAACCACTTAAGATATGTAAGCCTAATTGACATGAAGATGAGAATTGACTATTTTTCTAGAAAAAACTCCATATTTTACTCCGGAAAGTTAGGAAAAAATAATATTTTGAATTCAATGATCAAATGAGCCAATAAGTTGGGGAAATTATAAAAATTCCTGAAAAAAGGTTTTATCTGACTGAAATTAGGCCATTTTTTGAAATTCGAAAATATACCAAATTTCCACTTATCCAACTTTCGAACCGAAAATGCTGATATTTCGGATCAATTTCCTTTGTGATGATTCGATCTCCACAATAAAGACGAATTTCTAATGTTGATCCAAAATATCAGCATTTAACCTCTTCAAATCTTTGAAATCGATGAAAATTATCGGTTCGAAAGTTAAAAACTTGGTTGTTTTCTAAAACAATAATCGTTGAAGAAGAATCTTACATTGTTTCCTTTGCACTTTAACTCTATAGGTCAGAATGATGATACTTTTATGGATAAATTATTATTTTTTCTTCAAAATAGGAATCATCACTGGAAGGGGATCGTGTAAATCCATCATTACCCAAAGGAAGCTGATCACATCCAAAACATGGAAAAATAGCCAATCTGGTCACCAAAATATTTTCTACCCATCTTCTTTTGCCTGCTGGTCTCTTTATCATGGGAGTTCAATTTACCTTCCACAACCAAAACAGAAATTAGAAACTTGTTTTAATTATTTACTTATTGTTATTTTTGCGTTTTTCTTCTATTTTCCACAATTTTATAAGCGCATTTTGCTGCTTCCCAATTTAGTCTTCAACAATAGTTCTGTATTTTGTTAGAAATTAAAACAACTGAGAATTTATTACTGGTGAATAGTTTTTTAATCTACTCCTGAGTAGAGATGTAAAAAAGCCTTTGCATTTTGTACAAAGAAAAGTAACATAATCTCATACATTATTATGTATTACATGAAACTAATGTACTTATTTATTAATTTCGAATTAATTAATATAGAGTTATATATACTCATTGTGTATTTATTCTAGCCATTCTTATTACAAAATCTGAAATCTAACTTTGAATGGGATTTATCTCAGGGGATTTTTAAAATCTGGCGATGAACTTTTCATTCCTGTATTTCGGAGTCCTGCAATTATAACAGGAATGAATGAATCATTTTTTCCGGCCCCTATTCACACCCAAGATATTTTTGAAGAAAATAGAGAAATAACCTTTTTCCAATTTCAACTTTAAATGATAATAAATACAGGTTATTTTAAATCAAAGATACGCAGTTTATTATACTGTTTTGATCTAGAAATAAAAACCTAAAATTCAACTGAAATACAATCTACTTTCAAGAAATTTTCCTCATCCATTACGGAGGTACGTAATTTTTCTCGAGGTTTATCAAAAACAAATTTCTAGGCACAAAATTGATCATAAAATCAATACTTTCTGTAAATTCTTCTAGACATCATCTTAGACTGAGTTTATCCTCTTCTAACGACTCCCTTTATGAGGCCTCTTCTGACCTCAATATCAAATTTCATCGTCAATGAACTGAGCTATTATCCAAACGGCAAGTTTGCACAAAATAACTCAATTTTCGGGTTTGATTGATAAAGTGATCAAGTTGATTTTTAGGATCAAAATAAGTCAAAGAAATCATGTATCCTGAATCAGATTTTTAGAATCACTTCATCCTCATGTGAAAATCGAAATCTGATTTCTTGATCGTTCTTACTGCTTGAAAATCAGTGATATTTTGATGATCCAATACAAGATCCCTTAAAAATTACAAGTTTATCATAAATAGTGATAATCGGTTACCATGTCTAACCGTGATCCTAAAAATCAACTTTGAAATCAACTAACATTTTCAGCTCAAAGTTCAAAAATAGGAATTTGGCGCTAACACGAGATTTGAAATTTGTCATAGTTTTCATAAAAATTCATTTCTTCCTCATTAGAATCTTAGTTAGAACCGTTTAATGTTGATTTTAAGTCTTCTTCTCCATTTTTTTCTTATCGTCTCGATAGGGTTAAACTGTAGATGTGGTAAATTTTGACCACACCACTACTGAAAATGTCTCAAACGAATGATAACAAATCTCAACTGCGTTTGTATCGAAAGACTGTCACAAGACTTTTCTAATTGAGCTTCACTCATTTCATACAACAATTGACATTATTTGCTTACTTTTAAAACTCTATATATAAAACTAGAAAATGATGATTATGATTAATAAATAAAAAGTCTCGCCCCAATGAGCTATTACAATAGATACAACCAACACCATATTCCCCAACCATATGATCACAGAAAGGTTCATGAAGGTGTCTACATTCTCAATGATGCAGTTACTGACAATTTGAAATTAAGTTTCCCATCGAATCGCTTCTAGGAAGTAACAACAATAAATTAAATCTGTCCAATTCTGTGTGGTTTTTCCTCATTTTCTATTAAAAGTCAAGATCAACCAATGAAATCATTACCTATTTTTCATTGGTTCTTTATTCTCATTAATTCAATTATAATTATTATAATGTAATATAATGAAATGTAGTATCATCATCAAGTATGCATTTATTGATTAAAATCGATTGGCTGGAAAGCTTAGCTTTAGATTGTCTGTGATTGTGTCGTTCATAATGAAGACGCCCTCGTGAACTCTTCGGTAGTCATATGGCTCTGGAATGTAATTCCTTTCTCTATTCATGTTACTTTGTTCTCAGTTAACTCAGATCCTTCTCAAGTCCCTTTTATAGTGTTTCTGTCATTGTTACTGGTATGACAATAAAAATTCATGTTATCATACTAATCATATTACTATTTTTAAATAACTGTTTTCGTGTAGAATATTGTGATTTTTTGAAGACAAATAGAATTCTTTAGAGTTCCTAGTTCTCTGTGATATCAAAAATTGGTATTTACTTACAAGGAACTGATTTTGAATTATTAGTTAAATATTCACGTATACTTACATATACGTCTGAATGACCGATGGAGATATTCATCATTGGTTATTTTATAAAAAGAATTACCTTGGCCCAATTGATTTTTAATTTTTCTTCTCTATACTTAAACAAATCAAGAATGGAGAATTTTTTTGGTTTTTCATCAATTGGAAGTCTTGTGAATCAATTTTACTATTTATTCATTAAAAACTTTGTAAATATTATTTAATCAAACCAGGATTAGAGATTGATAAGGCGAAATATATATTTCTTTTTTATAAAATAACCAATGATGATTTCGAATTGTTTTAAATGTACTTACGTCTTGAAATTAGTTGAACTACACACCCTTTTAATCTTGTGATCCATATATTCAAAAGTAGATAACAGGTTCATCTATGATCATAAGACTTCAACTTGTCTAATTCAGAACAAGTTATAGCATGAGATTTTTATTGAGACGATTAATAAATGATATAAATCTCGCACATCAAAAATACACTAGTTTACCCTTGCAAGTTAAATGGGATCTTTTAGACACCAGGGCAACAGTAAATCTATGTAACTTTTTCGTATTTTCAATTATGAAGTTTCAATATTGTAGCTTTGGGATAAAAATAACAAAAAAATTTCAGCAATAAAGCCTATATATTTCACCGGATCTCGTCAGACTATTACACCGGCTAAATATATATATTATAAATTCGACGAACAATAATATCCTCTGATTGGTTACATCATTCCAGAGCACAAAAGGGGAGGGCTTAAGGTTGGTTTGCAGTATCCATGATCATTGTTTCCTTTTCACGTATCTGTTCACGGTACAAAGAAGGTTAAGGCTACACCAGCAATTAGCAAAAGAGGTAGAAAAATGTTTCACGAAAAAGCTTCTGCGAATTAAATTTGTATTTCATTGTGTATCATTAGAAAGAGATTTTTCTTATAACCTGAACTAAATTTCTTGAATATTCAAAAAATTTGCTTGCGTTTAAACATACTGACTCAAAATAATAATTTTTATTTAGCGGGATCTTTTGCTTGTTTCATGAGCTAAAATTCTTGTTCAATCTTTTCGAGCGGCCCCAATCTTTTCAACCATCAGACCTGTAGCTAATCCAAAAACGAAAAATCCGAAAGATATAAAAAGTATACTGATGGCAATCTTGAAATATCTGAATTTAGGATTGTCACGAGCTGAAGGTTTTGAGTTTACTCCATTATTAATTGCGATGAGGGATAAATCTTCATGTGAGTAACCTTTATTCTGGCCAAGCTCTTTTATCTGAGATGTCAATATTAGATAACCAGAACCACAGATTATGTAGATAGCAGCAACTCCGGCCACAAGGCCAATAACATATGAAATATCGGGTGTAAAGAGACCAAAGAAAAGTGAGAGTAAATACCACAACACTGCTGTTATATAGAAGCCGCCATACCTGATGAAGGCATCAAACCTCTGAGGGGACAATGTGCTCTCCAGAATCGAAATAAATGTTACTCTAGCACAGAAACTTATGGCTGGATAATTTGACAAAAGTTTGATAACAAACAAGCAATAACAGATGAGTAGACCAACATTCATTTCATAATTCAGGACGATATTCGGTTTGATAGCCTCCCCGAAGGATAAATATCCAAAGACACCAGTGGATGTATTCACAACCAGTAGGAATATCACAGAGCAGATTATTACAATGGTGTACTTTTTGAAGTTTTCCTTATCCCGCATTGAGTAGTGAGTAGCGACCGTGACAACATGAGCATTATACGTTACCAAGACAGCAGGAATTACCTTTAAAATAGAAGAGAAATTGTTTGGAAAATTTTTAATAGCCACAGGCTTCAATGGCAGAACAAAGTAGCCAATGAAGATGTATAACAGGATGGATATCTGAGCAGCGATTCCAATAAAGCTTGAATATCTCAAGAAGCTTATATCACGAACTAAAGATAATGGGAAGGAAAATACAACAGATACTAGGGATATTGTAAACCTTCTATTGAAATACCAGCTCTGCCGGTTGATGGTTGTGTTCATGGCCAAGTAGTCAATGACTTTTTCCAGTTGATCCCCAACAGCTATGAGTGCGGAAACCGATTCCGCAAACGAAAATGCTATTGATGTTATAGTCATAATTCGTTTAGCCCAATGGCCACAACACTTGCCCATGACATCTTCAATGTTGATACCATCACATTTGTTTCTGTAATGACCGAATATCAGGTACGTTACAAGGATAATGATCGCGAAAATAATTGAAACAGTAATTGACACATAGATTCCCCCGGCTTCCTTGTATGCTGAAGGCAGATTGAGAATTCCCGCACCAATAGTCGAGTTGATGATAAGGAATATGGCCGTCATCATTGATGAGCCGGGCTTTCTGTCGAAAATAAACTTGAGCATGTTATCAGCAAAATAGTTGTGCAAATAAATCTCATCATACTTATTTATGATATAGTTTTTAATTATGGTTATAACAATTTGTGCAATACAAGCCTATATAATATCAATATTTCATAGGCCATTAGAATTTTAATATCATTGAGAAGAATTCATAAAAAAGGAAATTTAGTAAACGTAATTGACATGAAGATGAGAATTTACTAATTTTACAAAAACCTCAAGATTATTCTCCTGAAAGTCAGGGAAATATTTTTTTGAAAAAATCAATGGTAAAATCATTTGTTATAGAATTTCCTTAATGTGAATAATAAACTATCGAACAAGAACTAAACAATCGTTTCGGCATTCAGAACACTTCCCCACCTCTTTTGTTGCGCTTTCCATGTGAGTCACTGGCGTGGTAGGATGATTCGAGACGTTATTTTGAAATTAATTCCACTTATTCCCTATATTGAAATTCCCTCATAAATCAAAATAAAAATTTCAATCATGATGAAAATTTGCATAGTGATGTAATTTTTCGTGCTCTATCTAATGATACTAAAATAAGTCTGATTTAGGTGTATAATATACACTGTAATAATAAATAATAATGTTTCAATTTAATAATATTGTTGTTTTTCTAATTATAAGAAATTAAAAATTATTTCTGATGCTGAAAGTAAATTTTCAGTTTTAGTAAACTTTGAGATTTTAGGATATTTTCTACTTAAATTAAATAAAATGTGATAACAAACAACGTATATTGTTCCCGCCCGGAATTTTCTTGTTTTAAAATTTTTATCGAAGTCTATATGTACACTGTATAACCAAGGCGTATGGGATGGTTGGAGCAGAATGGGAAAGAAAACTGGTCCCTCACCTGTATTTGGGACCCACATTGAGGTAGGTGATTTTTGAATTTCATTGGCTGACACTTTAATGATTTCTGGTTTGTAATAAATTGTTTTCTTCTAAAGACTCAGAGAAAATTTTTTTATCGAATATGCAATTTTTTTCAAAAACCAAACTTTAGTTTAGGAGTTGATTGATATGATCATTTATAGACCCTGAAATTGGCTAATAATAACTCCACCCCATGTGAGAAGAATAGTCAGACAGATTTTCTCAATTTTTTATTCTGATTTTTAATTTCAGGAAGATTTTTAAAGTTGATTTTTGCAAATTCTATTAGAAATAGCCCTACTAAACATAGTATGGAAATGATCAGCGGAAAAATCTCTTTCGAAAGGTGTTAATTTAGTTGAAAATTAATTTTTAGCCCTTTTTTGGTAAATATGTCTGCTTACAAGTAGTCACGATTTACGAAAGAAATTTTTGAGGAGTAAAAATTAGAGGGATAACTTTTACACAGTTATTAAAGAGGGAGTACTGTAAAATTTTCAACTCTGAAATTAAAGCATTTCAAGTGAAGATTTTGGCATGAATGGGGTAATTTAGTGATGTCTCAAGCGTTAAGGTAGCTTCCCTAAATATTTTTTTATAAAGTAGACGATTTAAGTTCTAATCTGATCTGGCTTCAAATTTTGAAATAAAATCTTCCAAAAATGTAAAAAACCTATCCCTCTCCTCTGTGTCTCTTTGGAATAAATAGTGTTAAGCTACTATGAAGTAGGTTCACAAGTGTCAAACTTTCCAAAAAATAAAATCAACTCAAGTTTAATCCTTTCGATAGAGAATTCTGATTCTCTCTATCTAATAAAAAGACCAGATGCGCTCATTTCTTGTCTCATAAAGCACTCGTGAAGATTGGAGCAGTTTTGATTTTGGATTAAAAATTGTTGTGGCGTAGTGGTATCTTCCTCACTAATAAGTAGTAAATAGTTTATATAATAAAATCATGGAGGAAATAGAGAAATAATAGTTCAATGAATCTGCTAGTGTTTTGATTGCTACATCTCATCGGGGTGTCTTGGATCGTCATCATCGGGGTGTCTTGGATCGTCATCATCGGGGTGTCTTGGATCGTCATCATCGGGGATGAAAATTGGCTTAATTCTGTTAATCGATACATTTTCTTGTCTTTTGTCTGCTTGGATTCTGTAGTGTTTCTCGTGCCTTTGAATTACCTTAAATGGGCCTTACATAGGGACTAGACTATTCGACCAATTGTCTTCACGTACGTAATCACAACTTCTCAGTCTTTCCGGGATGTAGATCTTTGATTTACCTAGATTAACTAAAAGCCAGTTAAACTTGTTACTCGGTTTCAAGATTATCTGATAGTCTCAAGAATCCCGGTAATCTTGTTACTAATACAAGTATAAATTTAGCTGATAATTATCATAAGAAATTTTTGGAATTTTAATTTTAATACATTTAGAAAGGAAAATCATCCAGTTTAATCATCATAACCCTAGAACTTTTCAGAATCTCTTTTCAGAAGTGTTGCACATTAATAGAACCTTATAAGCAAAATTAGATGCCAGTAGAAACGAAAACTATACCTATTTGATATTCTCTAGAATTATAAACTTAAACTTTGCTTCAGATTCATTTTCAATTAATAAGAAATTTCTTAACCAATCAGTTGATCAAATTATATTGAAAATCATAACTTTTACCAAATCTTTGGTTTTTTGCGAATATCTCCGAATCTGAATACAATTGGGAGATTCTGAGACCAGATACTCAAGATCACTTTAGTTTATTTTGATATCCCCAGATCGAAAAAAATTGACACGCTGTGTTATCTTTAATTTTTGTATCAAAGTTTGTAATCTATTTCGTTTTTTTGATACCCTATTTAACATTTCTTCGATGAACTTCGTACTACAAATTTTTCAATTTTTTATTTTATAACCTTTAAATCAGATTAAAGGCCCAAACTATTATTCTACATTTTTCATCAATGTCAAATGATTTTAGTGTCAAATGAAAGAGGATAATTACAGGTTGACTAATACATTTCTAAATTTAATTACATCTTTTCTTAACTTTTAACAGTTTCCAAAATACAAAAAATCGATATGGGGTTTTTCTTGATTTGTTTTCACAAGATTTTGGGTATGAGAACATTCAGTGAAGATTGCTTCCCCCCAAAGAATATAAAATAAACCCTGAAATGGAAAAACTATTGTGTTCCCCTTACCATGTAAAAGATTGTGAAATGTTGATTTAGTCTATAATTATAATTACATGAGTAGCATTCAGTCACACGTCATCTATGAATGGACACTTAGTTCCTAATTACAGCTAATTAAAAATAAAATTACGAATTTCATCGTAAGTAATTTTTGTATCTTACTTATCTGAGCTAATTTATGATAAAACTTTAAGAACCCTTAACTTTTTTATTAAACAAAATAGAAATTAAATTGTTTCAGAAAACTAAAGCAAAAATCAAACCTAATCTATAAATACATATAATTTTTGTAAAGTTGAGAAAAGATGTAATTAAATTTAGAAATGTATTAGTCAACCTGTAATTATCCTCTTTCATTTGACACTAAAATCATTTGACATTGATGAAAAATGTAGAATAATAGTTTGGGCCTTTAATCTGATTTAAAGGTTATAAAAATCAACCCCCTCCCCAATATACTATACCATTCTGATCAGAATTTAATTCTCTATCGGTTCTCTTCAGACTCTTACACCAGCTAGATATTTATACAAAATAATAAACAGAATTGGGATCCTCTGATAGGTTAAATCATTCCCCAGATTTAGTAAAGAAAATTTTTGTGATATGATGGGGATGGCCTGATGTATCTAGGGCATCTTTCTTCTCTTTAGGTAATGATCTAACGTAGATTGTCGTTTGGATAATTTTCTCTTTCTATCCCGATTCGTAATAGCAGGTTTATGTTGCTGACCGGAGTCTTTTGTGCTAATTACAGGTCGAGAGATAATTCGATTATCAACTAACGTTGAATTTTCTAGGTTTTCACATTCTCAATTTTAGTTGTAACGTGGGCTGATTAGTTGAGTTGATTACTTTGAAACGTAGTTACAACTACTTGCTCTTCCGTTTCATTGATTATAATTTTTTTTGTGACTGAAATATTCACGTAAATTTTCAAATACGTCCTTTATGAATTAGGTTAAACAATCTCTGAGTTTTAAATAAAATTTTCAATTGTATGTTGTTATAATGTTGATTGATGAGATCAGTTTGGTCTTCTCCACTTCATCTGTGTTTTCAACGACATCTCTATCATCTGAAAAGTTGATAAATTTGTCCACAAATTTATTAGGATAACCGTTTTCCAATAAACTCGACTTCATGTTCTCTATTTCTTTAGGTATTTCCTCTGGACTTGCTATCCTTCTTATCCTCTTTCCCTAGGCCAATTACTATAATAATTTTACAGCTATTCTCGATGAATTTGGGAATTCTTGATTTTTACAAAAATCTCATTTTTTCATCAAGGTATCGAAATTTTTGAGAGATTTTTTGGTAACTGATTCAAAATGTACACTTTTACTGAATTGAGAAAAAAAATTTTGGAAAAAAATTTTTTTGGAAAATTTTAGAGAAATTTAAAATCACCCTATTTTAACGTTTCCCAAGCAGTAAAAATGATCGAAAAATAGGAAGTAGACTTTCGCACGTGAATAGTGTGTTTTTTCAAAAAAAAATGAGTAAGAGTAAATATTTTCTTTATCTAATGATGAACCTGAAAAATTTGGGTGAGGCGTAGTTGCAACTACTTGCTCATTTTGTTCAATTATCACTCCAACTTTGCTCGCATTGGGTTTCTGGGTGGAACTGCAAATTGGGAAAATTTCAAGTAGCTTTGCAGCTCTATCAAGCTTACTTTTGTTTGTAAACCTGCTTTTTCCCGTTAGACCTAACTTAGTGGCCAGGATTTTTTGCTTGCACAGGGTTGGATTCAACTTTTTGATGAAATGGGCTTCAGCTTTGTTCAAAGCATCTGCTTTCATCTTTGGAGAATCACTAGGGTTTGCTTGAAATAGGATGCTAAAGCTGTTCACATCAGCAGTGTGATTCGTATCCTTCAAGTGCTCTTGTACCGCAGAACCTTTGCTGCCAGGACTTAAGTGTTCCTTGATTCTCGCCTTCACTGGTCTGACTGTTTGACCTACATAGGTTGAACCGCATTTGCATTTGAACAAGTAGATCACGCATTTCTTCTCAAGCCATGGGACTGGATCTTTGTTCAGGTCTGGAATGAGCTTCGTCGTTCTGGGTAGAATTTGAAGTCTGTGCCCTGGAAATGCCTTTTTTGTTATTTCGAAGAGCTTGTTGTTTAATACCTGATGAGCAGCGTCTCCTTTAAACGGTACTCTTAGATAAATCGGTGTGAGCTCCTCGACATCTTCATCTGCTTTGACCTTTATATTGGAATGTTTATTAATGAAAGCCTCAGGATACCCGTCTTTTATTAATAACTCCTTCAATATTTCTTTGTCCTTCACCTTGTTCACCTCTGATGTTAATCTTTCAATTTTCAGGAACTCATTCCTCACCAAGCTCTTTTTCTGACACACAGGACTGAAACTAAGGAAAGGCATAAATTGTGCAGGGACTGATTTCTTTCTGAAGACTCAATTAATTTTTCTTGACACTACTTATGATAACATATCTCAATCTTTCATACTAGTATATCGACCTCCCTGGAGCAGCAACTTTTTCGTTAGTGATGAAGAATTACTATCTATTATTTCGTCCTTAACTGCTAACCTAACGACTCCATTAACTATTCTTGGAGACTTTAATTTCTCTTCAATAGATAATACACCCGTTATCCCGTCTATCTTCGATAATATTATAAAATCATTCAATCTTAAACAGATAGTTAATATCCCCACTCGCTTTAATAACATTTTAGATTTAGTATTCACAAATTCTTTTCATAACTTATCAGTAAAACCTGTACCTTTTTCCGACCATAATTTAATTTATATTCAATCTGGTTCTGTTTCCCCCCATGCTAAGTTTTATTCGAATCCCAAAAAAATAGTTGACTTCAAAAAGCTGACTTTTCTTTATTGGAGATTTAAAGATTTTCTTTTTCATAATAATGAATTCAACAATTTCATCTTTAATTACATTATTAATAATTCCACTAGGGTTACCGTCAATTATTGTAAAGTGCTCTCTTCTCTTGATGATCTTAATTTAGTTTGTCTTGATTCATTCGAAGAACTTATCACTAATGATCTTAAATCTTGTCCGAGGAAAGGGTGGGCTAAATTTAAAAAGCTTTTAAATTTCAATAGGCATACTTCGATTTCAAATTTTACTCAGTTTAACGATGTAAAGTTCTGTGAGGAACTTAATGACTACTTCGTTTCTGTTTTTAATCCTCAAGAAGATATCAAGTTACTTTCACCCTCTTCCTCTGTCCCTTTTATTTCTCCTAGCCATATTAAAAGGCTCATGGCCTCGTCTAAATCTCGTTCTAGGATTGATAATAATTTCAACTCTTTTGCACTTTTAGAATCTCTTCCTGATTGCTTTCTAGTTAAATTGTCCGAGTTTTTCAATTATTGTTTTTCAAATTCCTATATTCCGGATGAATGGCTACTCATAAGTATTACTCCGATACCGAAATCTAAAAAATACTCCAATTTTGCTGATTTAAGGCCAATTTCCTCGCTTAATATTTTTCTCTCGTTATTTGATCGCTTTCTCACCGAGCTTATTTGGGACGCCCTTCCTTATCCTTTCATGGATACCACTCAACACGGCTTTTTAAGAGGTTTTAGCACTTGTTCAAACATTATTGATTTTCTTAACTATTCAATTCCTTTAAAATCTGCCGGAAAATTCTTGATTATTTATTATATTGATCTTTCTAAAGCCTTTGATCGACTTAAATTTTCTTATATAATTCAAAAACTTGTCTCTCTTGGTATAGATAACTCCATTATTACCATGATTATTATCTTTCTAACTCATAGAAAACAATCAGTAAAATTTAATGGTTTTCAAAGTACTTATAAAAATATTCACTCTGGCGTTCCTCAAGGTTCATCTCTTGGCCCTATTCTCTTTAATCTCTGTATCTCCGATATTAAGCTACCTTGTAACCTAGGGAAAATGTTTAAGTATGCTGATGATATGAAAATTGTTTTCACTGCTGACAACGCCTTCGACATTCTCAAAATTAACAATTACTTTTCTTCTCTCAAAGTTGATCTGGGTAAAATGGGTCTTGAAATAAACAGATCTAAATGCAAAATATTTTTGCCTAACGGTCTACCAAGCTCTCTTCTATCCAACTTACATCTTCCTGGGGAATTTGTTGATACGACTATTGACTTAGGATTCGAAATAACTTCATCGTTAAAAATCTCTCCGCTGTCTAAGCTAGGTCTTATCAATTCTATAATATATGTTATCAATAGATATTCTTCTTCCCGTGAGCTAAGAATTAAAGGCTTTAAATGTTATGTTCTCCCGCATTTAGATTACTTAGCTCCTCTACTCCCCCACATTACAAATTCTTGTTCCCTAACTTTGGAAAGAATTCAATATAGGTTTCTCCATGCCTGCTTTCCATCGATTGACTCTTATAATTCTCTTATTGCTATATCTGGTCTGGACCCAGTCTGGCTTAGAAGAACAGCTTTTATTGTAAAAACCTTCAATTCACTCTCCTCGCCTGAAATTAAGAATTACTATTTAAGAAACCCCTCATATTCATATCATTTCCTTCTCAAATATTACAAATATCTAGAAATTAAGTTTTCCTTAAAGGATTGTGATA
Source organism: Gyrodactylus bullatarudis (assembly GCA_012064415.1). Classification (NCBI taxonomy): domain Eukaryota; kingdom Metazoa; phylum Platyhelminthes; class Monogenea; order Gyrodactylidea; family Gyrodactylidae; genus Gyrodactylus; species Gyrodactylus bullatarudis. The sequence goes on along the minus strand of SSNU01000101.1, from coordinate 193,071 downwards.
ACCTTTTTGATTTGAGATCTATCATGTGTCATATAAGGTCTAAGCTTGACTACACAAAATCTCTTCTTTACTCTAATTTTCATTTGACTGAATAAGTCCTCTGATAATGAGACCTTTTATGTTCAATAAAATTTAACCTTGTATCTGTGGGATAAACGTTTGAACTGAAGAATCAACTGATTTCAGTTCCTAGTTTCCTTTTTGAATAGCTGATATTAAAAGTGGTCGTTGAGTCGGATTCTGCTGATGTGCATTGGGTTGGCGTGCTGCCTGCACTTGCTTGGGGATCATGATCAGTTCTTACTTTATTAAAACCACTCATAACCTTGAATGTATTATTATTTTCTTGTATTCATTAATTTAATTTCAATATAATGTTTTCATTTCAAAAAAAAACTCTTGTCTGAGCGATTTCATTGTCTTTGGTTACTAGAACATCGAGAAAATTCAATGACTTGTCATCCTCGTCTTCTTTGGTAAATTCGATTCCGCGATGCATGGAGTTGAGATTCGAAAGAATTTCGTCGATGTCATTGCTTTCATCAAGGACCAGAAAGGTATCATCGAGATAGCACGCATACAGGCGGGAAGAATTGATAAGGCCACTCATTTGTCGACTTTCAAGAGAAGCAAAAAACATATCCGCAAGGAGTGGACCAATCGGACTGCCCATTGCTACACCATCCGTTTGCTTGAAGTAGGAACCAGCAAATTTGAAGTCGATGTTTTGAACCGTCATCAATATTAAATCGGAGATTACTTCAGAGGGAATACTGCAAATGGATGGAAATTCATTAAGCTTCTCACATATAAACTTTACAGTTTCTCTTAGCGACACATTTGTAAACAGGGAACTGACATCGAACGATACCATTTTTGAAGAAGCGAAATCAACATTCCTTAGTTTTTTCACAAACTCGACTGAATTCTTACTGAAAATTTGCATAGCTCATTCCTCAAAGGCGTTAGAGTTTCAGTTAGCCACTTGACGATTCTATGTTGTGGAGTTGCTGACATGTCGAGAATCGGCCTATATTTCAATCCCATGGTTAGATCCTTATGAACTTTAGGGAGAAGATACAACCTTCCGATCTCGTTAGATTGCGGCTTCATTGTTTGTGCTTGAGCTTCATCGATGAATCCTTTATCTAAAAGATAGTCTACCTTCTTTGAGATTGCTTTTTCGAAGCCTTTAATTCTTCTCAGGGCTGTTTCTGCTTCTGTTGGCCGAAATCTCGAGTTATCTGATAGGAGTAATTTTCCTTTCTGAACATAATCACTTTTGGATACGATTGCAATACCAGTGCCTTTATCCAAATGACATTACATGACTTCCGGGGTTTTTCTTAATTCACTGAGGGCTTGAAAATGGCTTTTTGTAAGAAATGAAAAATCTATATTTTCCTGCTTGTATTGTTGCCACGCATCTCTTGTCACTGTGTTGAAGCGGTCTCTAGCCTCATCAGAGCTTGCTGTAATGCTATCTGTTCGGTCCAAGAATGTTTCAAAGCCAATGTCCGTTTCAACTTCCATTTTCGTTCTGTTTGGGATGCAAAATTTTGGTCCAAGGCTTAAAACTTGTTTAGCAAATAGTGAAAGATTGAGACCTGCAAGATTAAAAACACATGAATTAAATTCAGGAAAAATTGCTTCATCCTTATCTTCAAGGATTGATTTGAACAGCTGAATTTTCTTTCTTTCGTAAAATTTAGTAGTAATTTCATTGATCGCAATTAAAACCTTCTCTTTGAGTTCGTCTGGGAGGGGATTCATATCATTGAAAGCTGCTGATTTTTGAAATTGATATTCCTCTATCTTTGATTTTCTCTTTTACTTTGTCTACCATTGATGGATGAATTCTTCTTACAGCAGCGTGACACGGATTTCCTTTTACGTCTATCCTATGTTCTATGCCTTCAATAAATTGGTGTTTTTCTTCTTGTTTATAATTTTTGAATAACTCATTTAGAATTTCATCTTCATAAATTAAACATTTTTTAACTATTTCATGTTTTTGTTTACGAGATTTTGATTAATTGAATTCAATATAAGCTCGTGTTTTCTCAAAAATTCTATGCCAACGCAATTGAAACCAACAGGAGCAAATATGAATTCGTTTATAAAAATATTTTTATTTAACTTTAAATTTATTTCTTGTTTCTTGTTGTATGGTATTAGCTTTCCCCCAGCGCCTTTTAGCTGTCCTCTTGGAGCCATTTTGGAGGCGGGTTCATCTATAATAGATACATTAGATCCAGTGTCAATTAAAAATAACTTATTTGAATTTTCACATCTGAATGCTAGCCTATGTTTTGTGTTATCCTTGCTTACTTTATTTACTTCTTCTTTTTTAAACTGGCACTTTGTTTCGTTTGAACAGAACTTTGCCAGGGGTCCAAATTTGTAATGGGTAGGACAAAATTTCATTGTTCTGCCTTTTATTGTGAATTCAATTACTTCCTTCTCTTCTCTGGCCTTTTTAGCTTTTGAGACGAAGTTTATTTCTTGAACTTTAGGTCTAAACTCATGGATTTTTTGAATCATTTCTGCTAGTTCGTCACTTGATTTCTCTTCAATATACGGAACTATGGCTGCGTAATCACTGAAATCCAATGTTTTTGTGAAGAGTGCTTTCCTTAGGCTTTCATTCGTGCAACATTCTTTAATTTTAATAAGTCTATGAAGAGGCTCTTCAATTTTTGATGAAGAGTCTAATATTTCTTCAAATCTCTTTGAATTGGTTTTCGATGCTTTTGCAGTAATATAGTTAATGATTTGTTCGGCGGACATCTTCTTATCTTTAGCTTGTTGGAAGTAGTCTTTAATCTTAGGCTTCTCTGAGCATTTAGATTGATAAATTGCCGTCATCATAAGATCTTTTCTTATTTCATCGTCGTCTATGCCTCTTAAGCGCCAAAATGACTTTGTCATTTCTTGCCACTCTGGTATACTATCGTAAATCTTTGGTACGTTGTCCCACGTAGCGGCGTTGACGATTACTTTTTGATTTTGTCTTGTGGCTTTTGATTCATTTTCGTGGTCACAATGTTTTATTTTGTTGCCACAATTAGATTCTTTATGTTCCTCGTTGAACAGTTCTTTTATGAATTCATCATCTTCTGCCATAATTAGTAGTGTTTATCACGTTTATAACTAGAATGGTCTCGTAAGGAATTCTATTTTATTGACAAATATAAACAATCTCTATCACTTAGTTTTCAATTGTACAATCTTAATTTTGTTTTAATATTTCATATTTATGGATAATTTATAATATTTGTAAACTATTTTTGGATTGTACTTTATGTGATGGATTATTGTCATATTGTCCTTTATCTGTGAGTCTATTCACTACATATAATTCATCACTTGAATGAAAATTAAAATTAAGATTAGAATAAAAAACATTTAGATTACCCTGATAAAAATAGTTAGGACTCACACAATATTTCGAATACATGTCGTATTCTTCTTCTGGCGTGAGATTAAAAAAAACTTAAGATACTTAAAACCTTGAGTTTCCAATCAAAACCTTAAACCAATCAGATTTCTTCTCAACTTTAATCAATCAATTCTAACCAACGATTTCCAATATTTATATCCGTCTTATTACCATTAACAACTTCATTTAGTTTAATCTCTATAGACTCCAAAATCATTTTTATACTTATTCCTCATATTCCCTAGACTTTTTACGCTAATAAAATCTATAATATGATCTGGATTATTAGCTCAGTGTTTAGCTAGTGCTGACTTGTTTACCTGTACCTCTTCTATAGCCATTTTATGCTCTTTACATCTAATTTCAAAATTTATCTCTGTACGACCTATGCATGACTTTTCGCACGAGTAAGTTATTTTATAAATACCTTGAATCTCATCTAGATCTAATTTTTGTTTTTCAGTCAAAAATTTTTCTATTTTATATGATAACCTAAAATTAGTCTTTATACCAATTTTTTTTAAATCAGAGATATATCAATACTCAATTGGGAAAAATCCAGTAAAACAATATTATTAAAATCAAAAACAAAATTATTAAATTTATTATTCTCAAATTTTTCTTTTGTACTAACAATAAAACTATTTATTAAATTATTTGGATAACCATTTTTTTGAAAAATAAAAAAAGGTTTCTCTGAATCTTCACTTAAAAAAACAGTATATTAAAATTTCCCCTTGTAATGTATTTAATTTATATTTTCGAGGTGCATATGAATGATAATTCATAATTATATTTTTATTTTTAGGTTATAAAAATATCAATATTAAAATATATTATTAATTTTTAAGCATTGATTTCGAATCTACGAAGTAAAAAATATCAAACCAATATCAAAAGATCTTCCCGTCCACCTGGAAGCCGTTGAAGCGGTCAGGCGCCCGGCGATTATCTCTTCTGGTTCTAGTCATGAGGTGAGCATTATCTGGTCTTGTAAGAGCGCTTGCCCCACTATTCTGGTCATCATTCATGTCCTCACCAGGGGGAAAGAATCAGACACATAAACTTTTCTACCCACGTCATCTTGCAACAAATTTGAACCGAACTGTTGGACCACACTGCATTCAAATTTCCCTTTAATCAAGGATTGGACCGGTAAGGCCAATCCACCAAGCATGGTTACCTTTATCTCAGAGGTTGTGCTAACAGACAGGAATATAACCTTTGGAATTAGGACACGAACAAATCTATCAGACTGATGTTGTTGTTGTTCTTTGCCATGAAGTTCTTAAAATCTCCCACATAAATCTCTGCTAAACCATTCGATTCATGATGCCCAGGTGGGACACACCCGTGAGAAAAACCTTAAACTCCATGCTGCTAAAGTTTTTGGCGTTGTCAGAGACCACCAGGACAGGGGGGTTCTTGAAGGTTCATGAAGACAAGCTATAGCTCCAGTTAGAATAGGCATCAACATACAACAGGAAGTAATTGGATTGTATTTGAGCTACATCTATGTGAACTCTTTCAAACGATTCCGACACTTCAGATTAGGTATGAGGCTCCTTTGGACCTGGCGTTTAACTGGCAGGTATAACATCTCGTAATAAATATACTTATATCTTGGTCGATCTTTGGCCACCAGAATAACAGTCTCATTTTGTGCTAATTTGAGCCAAGTGCGTCTGATTTCCATGGATCAAGGTCAGCGCATGCTGACGCAGCTTTTGAGGAACCACCGCCTGACACTGCCGATAAACTAACCCGTCTCAAATGGTTAAATCGTACTTCACAGAACTGTAAGGGAGCATCTTCTTCGGAACTCACACTGGCCCCCCTTCCGAAATATACTTCTTTAGCTTGAGGTAATCTGCTTCAGAACTGGCAGCAATCTTGTCTAGGAGTGATGGATCTAACAAGAAGTCGTTTACTAGACATATTGACTCATTCACTGCGGGAAGCTTCTCAGACAAGGGCTCGTCCTCCTTCAGCGTAAGACGGGAAAGCAGATCGGATCAATGACATGAAACAGTTTAAATTTGTAATTTCCCAAAATGAACGCCCACCTTCGAAGACGGAATGACCTGATTTCAATTGCATCTATTATTGATAAAATATGGGTAAAAGTTAATATGGCTTCTGTCTGTCCTTGGTAAAGATGAGCAGTTCTGATGGCAAAATCAGGAAGAAACCGGGAATAGTATCTCAACGTTGCCAGCAGACTGTGTGTTCTTTCTTGTCAGAGGGCGCTCTTATTTCTGAAAAATTGGTTATTCTTTCTGGGTCAGAGAAGATTTTCCCATTCGACAGGATGAATCCCAGGTAGTTGACTCATTTACGATACAGCAACTTGGACTCATTTTCAACGAAGTTATACCTCTTCAGGCTGGATTTAACCATATCAAAGTTCTTATCATGCTCCTCTTCCGTCTCACCGTCAAGATATCATCCTGATAGGCCATCATCAGTGGAATACCTCTAAGTAATGTGTCCATTATCTCTTGAAAGATTTGCGGAGCAGCAGACAATCCAAATTGAAGATAGTTAAATTTATAATAACCCTTACAAATAGACATAGTGTCAAGGGTTTGCAGCTGTCCTCCAGCCTGATTTGTAGATTCGCCTCTTTGAGATCTATCACATTGTAGAATCACACCCTCTTAAAGTCATGCGCAATGTATTCGAATCGAAGGGTCTGATAGGCGTTGACATCTATATACTTGTTCAGTGTCATGCTGTAGTCGGTTGTCAATCGCAGTGAACCTTCCGACCCAGCTTTTTTTGTAACAACGACTATAGGAGCGGCACAGGGAGGATTGTTTACCTTAGATATCAACCCATTCTCTTCTCGTCTGTCCAATTCGGCCTCCACCTGAGGTTTAATGCCAAATGGAAGGGCCTTGCAGCATAGACCCTGAGATTCTTCTCGTAGTCGTCTTTAAACTCCAAGTCTGTCTTGATTGAGTCCTCAAGAAACGTAATGGCATTCACCAAGTCTGCTGAGATTTGCATTCCATTCACCCTCGAATCCAGGCCCAATTTGAACAATACATCCAATCACAGAATGGCACTCCTATCAGCTTTAGAGACCAGACAATTGACAACAAGTTTTTTGTTACACACTTCCAGTTCAACAGTGAAAATCTAGTATTTGACCATGACGCCATGTTTAACTTTCGTCCTCAAATTCAGAATCAGGTAAACTGGGTAGACGACTCATATTTACTTCAGACATAAGTTCAGATATTCAGATACAGGATGGGTCTTTTATTCAAAAACTGAGCCGAACTCGGTCTAAGAAAAACTAAAACAAAATCAAATTACTTTTGTAGGGAATATTGCCGAACTTCTTCAAATATATAAGATTCTGATTTCAATGAAAAATTTATTATGAGTATTAGAAGACAAGTGAATAATTAGTAATAAAGCTTTTATTTCACCGGTTCTCATCAGACTCTTACACCGGCTAGATATTTAAACAAAATAATAAACAGAATTGGGATCCTCTGATAGGTTAAATCATTCCCCAGATTTAGTAAAGAATATTTTTGTGATATGATGGGGATGGCCTGATGTATCTAGGGCATCTTTCTTCTGTTTAGCTATTGATGTAACGTTGATTGTACAGGTTGGAATCGTATTTGTGGAGTGTAAAATCACACCTCCGTTCATTTGTTTACATTTGTGTAAATTCACAGTTTTACGATAAATAAAAAAAAATTTCATTGTACTTTGAAGTAGGTCTATTAGGGTCCTGGTATAAAATTTTGTCTGAAAATTTCAAAAAGTTGAGATTTTCAGACCAATCGATAGAGAATTAAATTCTGATCAGAATTGTATAGTATATTGGGGAGGGGGATTGATTTTTATAAGCTTAAAATCAGATTAAAGTCGACCCAAATAAATTTTGTACATTTTTCATCAATTTCGATTTTAGTGTCAAATGAAAGAGGATAATTACAGGTGACTAATACATTTTTAAATTTAATTACATCTTTTCTTAACTTGAATCATAATACAAAAAATTGATATGAGTTGTCTTCACCAGTCACATTGGAATTTATAGATTAGTAGAGTCTTCTCCTCCGGTTTGAGTGAATCTTTATGAATCAAACTAAACAGTCTCTGAGTTTTAAATACAATTTTCAATTGTATATTATTGTAATGTTGATTGATGAGATTGTTAAGTCTTCTTCTAATGTCATTACTAAAACCGTCGCCTTTGAAGTTGAGTCTCATGAAAATTTT
>SSNU01000101.1:15126-182164 GCA_012064415.1 Gyrodactylus bullatarudis | reverse complement strand
AAAATTTTCATGAGACTCAACTTCAAAGGCGACGGTTTTAGTAATGACATTAGAAGAAGACTTAACAATCTCATCAATCAACATTACAATAATATACAATTGAAAATTGTATTTAAAACTCAGAGACTGTTTAGTTTGATTCATAAAGATTCACTCAAACCGGAGGAGAAGACTCTACTAATCTATAAATTCCAATGTGACTGGTGAAGACAACTCATATCAATTTTTTGTATTATGATTCAAGTTAAGAAAAGATGTAATTAAATTTAAAAATGTATTAGTCACCTGTAATTATCCTCTTTCATTTGACACTAAAATCGAAATTGATGAAAAATGTACAAAATTTATTTGGGTCGACTTTAATCTGATTTTAAGCTTATAAAAATCAATCCCCCTCCCCAATATACTATACAATTCTGATCAGAATTTAATTCTCTATCGATTGGTCTGAAAATCTCAACTTTTTGAAATTTTCAGACAAAATTTTATACCAGGACCCTAATAGACCTACTTCAAAGTACAATGAAATTTTTTTTTATTTATCGTAAAACTGTGAATTTACACAAATGTAAACAAATGAACGGAGGTGTGATTTTACACTCCACAAATACGATTCCAACCTGTACTTTCGATAATTTTTTCTTTCTACCCCGATTCGTAATGTTTATGTTGCTGACCGGAGTCTTTTGTGCTAATTACAGTTTGAGAGATAATTCGATTATCAACTTCCGTTGACTTTTCTAGATTTTCACATTCTCTCTCGATTGTAGTTGAGACGTAGTTACAACTACAGTGAGTTGCATAGATAACGCCTCGAGATGACTCTAATGACTAAGTCATTGGAATGGGATGAAAGATTTTCTGCCTTTTTCACATATGATAGCAGTTTAAGGGAGGGGTAGAGAATATGACGTAATGTGTGAAAGTGTAGGAATGTTAAACTTATGAACTGTGATTATAGTCGATTCTAAATTCATGACTGAATGGTACTAATATCTTGATCAGGAAGTCAATAATAACAGAGTTATTTTATTTCAGTGATGCCTGATGCTAGAAACTTAATTTTTATTTCTTGTTAAAGCCAAGAAAATTCTCTTTTCAACTATGTAAAATATAGAATCATATTTTCTAAAACATAATCTTACTGGGGGAACAGAGTAGAAACAGAAAAAGTGGATAGGCAAAAACTATGCTTCAATCTCATTGGTTGATAGGACACTCGAATATTATTGGTCAATGAAATTGGGACAGAGAGGTATAAATAAAGGATTATTTTTTGGGTAGAGTTATCTCGAGGCGTTATCTATGCAACTCACTGTACTTGCTCTTCTGTTGCATTGATTTCAATCTTGTCAACTGTCTGGGCCTCAGGATTCTGGGTCGAAGTGCAAATGCGTGGATCCTCGTGAATCTTAGCAACCTTTTGCAACTTTTTACTTTGTGTGAACCTTTTCTTGCCAGTGATGCCCAGTTTGGTTGCCAATTCCTTCTGCTTGCAAAGATCAGGCTTCAAATCTCTGATGTAGTGTGACTCAGCCTTGCAAAGGACCTCTTCCTTGGTTGAACGTGAATCACTTGGATTGACTTGGTATAATATCAGCAGTGTGATTTGTTGAACTGAGGTGCTCCTGGACCGACGAACCTTTGTTTCCCGCACCGAGGTGTTCCTTTATTCTTACCTTAACTGGTCTCACTGTCTGCCCAACGTAGGAAGAACCACAATTTCATTTGAACAAGTATATAACTCCTTTTCTTTCAAGCCCAGGGATTGAATCCTTATTTAAATCGAGAATCAATTTCGTTGTTCTGGGGAGTACCTGAAGCTTATTACCAGGAAATGCTCGTTTAAGTTTCTCCTTTTTAAACTTTACTGTTTCTGCTAGGGGGACATTGGTAAATAGAGAGCTCACATCGAGCGAAACCATTTTTGAGGATTGAAAATTGACCTCTCTCAGCTTTGTAAATTAAAAGAGTCTTTTCTTCAGGTTTTAAATCAAACTGAATAATCTTTGAGTTTTAAATACAATTTTCAATTGTATATTATCATAATTTTAATCGATAAGATTAACGAGTCGTCTCCTGAAGCCATCACCTTTAAAATTAGGTTTCATGAAGATGGTTGTCTTTTCTCCTTCATCTCTGTCGACCCTTTAATCTACATCATCATACATAGTAATGAATTTGTCAGCAAATCTGTTGGGATAATCATTTTCCTTTAAACGTAACTTTGACTCTTCTATTTCTTTTGGCCATTCCTCTGGACTAGCAATCCTTCTTATCCTCTTTCCTAGATCAATTACTAACCCAACCTTATGAGATAGAGGACTGAAACTGGCATAATGCAGATATTTTCCATTATCAGTCTTCTTCTTGTAGATATTTCTTAGAATTAACCCATCTCCCTTCCTAGTTAGTTTAACATCTAAGAAACTAAAACTCTCATTAGACTCTTTTTCCATGGTAAATTTAATATTAGGATGAAACGAATTCATCTTTGAGAAAAAATTGTCTACTGAAACATTGGGCTTCATCAAAATAAAAGTGTCATCGACATATCTGATGTAAACATCAGTGAAAGAATTGATAGTATATGACATTTTATTAAGTTCTAACCATCCTAGAAAGATATCTGCTAATAGAGGACTAAGAGGTGATCCCATAGCTATACCATCTTTTTGAATAAACGTCTTATTTTGAAAAGACAAAGGAACATTCGTACAGCAAATCCTAACAAGATCTGCTATTTCACTACTCTGTAGTTCAAAACCATCATGTTCATCAATAAAAAAATTTAATAACATCAAGGGTCTCCTCAATAGGTACATTAGGAAACAAAGAACTAACATCTAATGCAACCATTTCATCTAAACTAATATTTAAATCCTTAACTCTATCCACAAATGAAAAAGTATCTTTAACAACATATTTAGCATAATAAGCATGAATAGGTTTCAAGATATCAATTAACCATTTAGCTAAATTATGTTGTGGACATGACGACATGTCCAAGATCGGCCGGATAGGAAAAATCTTAGGAATGATATTATCTACTATCTTATGTGTCTTAGGATGTAGATATAATCTAGACATCCTGGTATGTTTCTTAGCTATAAAGCTCCTAGTTTTATCCGAAATAATATATCTATCAAACAAACCCTTGGCTATTTTATACATGGAACGTTCCATGGATTCCATTGTCTTATAATAAGAAGATCTATCTTGTCCTGTATTAACAAATTTACTTTCATCTGAAAGGAAATCTAACCCTGCTTCATATGTTCAAAAAAACTACTCTTATAACCTTCAATTACCCTGGCCTATGTGAGCTTTTTCACCTTTCTCTTCACAGTTGCTATTTATTGAAGAGCAAGCAGATTGCCAAGATCGAAAGAATTCTAAGTCTAGATGTTGGAACTCCTACTCAGTGCTCTACACAAATTGAGACAGAAAAAGAAACTGAAATTAATGAGACGTTAGCTAAAGCTGATAATCTTCTCTCTCAAATCCAGTGTACAGCCCCAGCAACTATTACAGAATTGGCAAAATGTGAAACCAGTGAGAAGTCAACAATAGTTGATAATCAAATTACCAGTCAACCTGTAATTAGTGATAAAAGAGAAAGGAAACACTGCTCAACAACTAAAAGAAAACGAAAAAGTTACAATGGGTAGTTACAAATTGACAACTTTCTCAAAAGGCAAAAGTAATTAGCAGATCAAGAGATGAATTTCACAGCAAGCTGTCCACCCTTCTGAAAGAAGTTGCGAAGCCAAAATGAACCAATGGAAGGTCCCAAATAGAGCATTGTAATAGTATTTATATGTTAACCGTGGTAGAGTCTGAAGAGACCCGGCGAAATACAACGTTTATCACTCAAATTTACGCTTTTTGTTCTCTAACCTCCCACATGAGTTTAGAATCTAACAATAATATTCTTGATGAGGTTCGACAATATTATCGTACAAATTTATTATATTTATTATTGAAGAGTTTTGGTGTTTTTTCAGCTCACATTATATTCTTATATTTTTCAACTTTTACTATATTTCTTTCAAAATTTGTAAAATATTATTTTCAATAAATTCTTAACTTTTATCATTATTTATGTGTCACTACTGATAAACCATAAAGAAATGTACATTCAGTGAATAAAACTACCTATTCTTATATACCTACAAATATGATTCTAAGCGGATTTTCGGACGTTTTTGATAAATTACGTGAATCATATCATCGCCAATATCTGAAAGTATTCACTGTAGTCACTCTTTGAAACTACTGCAATACCTGTCCTTTTATCCAAATGGCATAGTAAGATGTCCGGATCCTTTCTCAGGTCATTTAAGGCGTCAAAATGAGCTTTTGTCTAGTATGGAAATTCGATCTTCTTCTGTTTGAATTGTTGCCAAGCATCATTTGTTACAGTATTGAAACGGTTTCTAGCGTCTTCCAAGATAGCGATAATGCGATTTGTATGGTCTAAGAATGTTTCAAACCCAATATCTGTTTCAACTTGAAACCTGATTTTGTTAGGAATACAGAATTTAGGTCCAAGACTTAATACTTGTTTTGCATGTGAAGAAAGGGGGTTATCTGTAAAATTAAAAACAGTTGAATCAAATTTTGGAAAAATTGCATCATCTTTATGTTCTAAAACGGATTTGAAAAATTGAGTTTTCTTTCTCTCATGCTTTTTTGAAACAATTCCATTGATCACAGTTAAAAGCTTTATCGGGAATGGGACTCATGGCATTGTGGGCTGATGCCTGTTGGAAACGCAAATCTTCTACTTGAAGTTCAATCTCGACAATCCATTTCCTGACGAGTTCCGAGGCGTTTTCTATTGTCATGGTAAGACGAGAATTTTCGACTTTTGTCCAAATGAAACTATTAAACTTTTCTAATTCCAAACACTGAGAACAAAATTCCAGTTTTGCAAGTTGTTCTGATAGTTTATTTGTAATGCGTAAGTACTTGTTATAGGGAAGAGAAGAAATCGGGAGATTATTATTTCGTGGGGAATATTGCCGAACTTCTTCAAATATATTAGATTCTGATTTTAATGAAAAATTCATTATGAGGATTGAAAGACAAGTGAATAATTAGTAATAAAGCTTTTATTTCACCGGTTCTCATCAGACTCTTACACCGGCTTGATATTTATACAAAATTATAAACAGAATTGGGATCCTCTGATAGGTTAAATCATTCACCAGATTTAGTAAAGAAAATTTTTGTGATATGGTGGGGATGGCTTTTGGCAGGCCAAATCTATGAGACGACGGCTAGAGAAATAAGACTAACATCAAATGAAATTGGCTGATTGTACCTACTCCCCAAGGTACATAAGGATTTATCAAAAGGTTTGCAATATAGACCAATACGAAACGAAATATGCTAACACTCTGTCAAGAATTCGATGGAATTCGTATACAAGCTCCGGGAGATCAATTTTGAATCGTCCAAAATGGTTTCATTCGATGCTATATCCCTGTTTACTAATGTCCCGCAAGGTGAAACCGTTAAGTTTATTGATGAGAAACTTAATGAATTTCCGTCTATTTGCAGTATCCCTTCAGTCTCGGAACTTATCATGATGACGGTGAGAAATATTGATTTTCGATTTGGTGGATGCTATTTCAAACAAATAGATGGTGTCGCAATGGGAATTCCAATTGGCCCTTTGCTTGCTGACTTGTTTTTTGCCTCTCTTGAATCCCGTAAGATGAACAGTCTAATCGCTGGTATGCATGTTATATTGACGATACGTTTTTGCTCCTTGATGGTAGTAACGATGTTGATGAGATTCTTTCCAATTTGAATGCAATGGACCCAAAAATTGGTTTCACAAAGGAAGATGAAAATGACGAGTCGTTAAATTTCCTATATATTCAACGATTTCCAATATTTATATCCATATTTTTATTCTGTTTACTTGTAAGTAGATTTTTATAAGAATATTTTGGTAAAATAATACTCTTAGATCAAAAAACATAGTTTTTAAAATGATCATTAATTAAGGGTTGTGTGTCGTATTGTTCCACCAGTGAAACACAACTTTCTCAAGTGATAATTTTAACTGAAAGATACCTAAAACACTTAGTTTACCTCTCATTAGAAAGGAAATTTATTAAGCTACAAAATCTATATAATTAGAAAATAAAAGTCGATTTTGTGAGCCTATAGACGCCTAAACTACCACACCGATTATAATGAAATTTTAATCAGTGGTAGATAACCCCACGGACCATGTTCGTAGCCAAAAAAATCTTTAGATTTGGCTTTAGTTAAGCCGTAATTTCAATCAGAACCGGAAAAGTGTCTGACCAATCAGATGGCTCCGTTTTTGTTAACACGTAAGCTTGCTTCTCATTAGCCCAATTTTAGTGTGATTTTCCTCCTCATAGATAAACTAAACTATTCTGTAATACAATGATCCAACTCTCGATTCCTTTTAATTATTTCTTCTAATTTTAGATAACCCTGCGTAGCGGGTTCGGATCAGTTAGTTATGTATAATTCATAAAGATAGCTTTTCACTGATGCACACCATAGTTACTTGAAAAAGGGGGATTTTTTGACAATGTTGTCAAATATTTTAAACCTATTTGCTGAGGTCTTAGAAAAAAAATAAAATAACTGTTCATCGTAAAACAATAGCCGTAGATATCTCTTATAGCTTAGAAGATAACTATAGTTTTAAAGCCAAAAAATGCCAATTTTATCCTCATCTATCTTTCTCCAAAAATGTCACTAAAAAGCTATAAGATTGTTTAAATAAAGTTACAAAACACATTACAAATAAAAGATTGCTCTATTAAATATACTAGTCCTCATTCGATTAGAAACAACTTTACGAGGTTGAGAAGATTAATTATTCTTTTGCAATTTAAATTGGCACTTTAATCATTGATCTATCAATTTTATTGTCAATAATGAAAGAAAATTTTGAAAAAAAGAGTATTTTTTATTGAATTTTTATCGTTTCAGTAAGCCTGACTTATATATGAGTATACGATAAGATTTACATAGCTATTTTGGTGATAAAATGCTCAAGTTTATTTTCGACAGAAAGCCTGGCTCATCAATGATGACTGCCATATTCCTTATCATCAACTCAACTTTAGGTACGGGAATTCTCAATTTGCCGTCAGCATACAAGGAAGCCGGAGGATTATATGTTTCAATTTCTGTTTCAATCTTTTTCGCGATCATTACAATAGTTACATACCTGATATTCGGTCATTACAGAAACAAATGTGATGGTATCAACATTGAAGATGTCATGGGCAAGTGCTGTGGCCATTGGGCTAAACGGGTGGTTAGAATTTCAACGATTACTTTTTTATTTGCTGAATCAGTCGCCGCACTTGTTGCAGTTGGAGATCAATTGGAAAAAGTTATTGACTTCTTTGCTATGAACACAACCATCAACCGGCAGAGTTGGTATTTCAATAGAAGGTTTACAATATCCCTAGTATCTGTTGTATTTGCTTTTCCATTATCTCTAGTTCGTGATATTAGCTTCTTGAAATATTCAAGTTTCATTGGTGTTTTTGCCCAAATATCCATCCTGTTATACATCTTCATTGGCTACTTTGTTCTGCCATTGAAGCCGGTGGTTATTAAAAATTTTCCAAACGATTTCTCTTCAATTTTAAAAGTAGTTCCAGCAGTATTGTTCACATATCACGGCCATGTTGTCACGGTCGCTACTCACTACTCAATGCGGGATAAGGAAAACTTCAAAAAGTACACCATTGTAATAACCTGCTCTGTGATATTCCTACTGGTTGTGAATACATCCACTGGTGTCTTTGGATATTTATCCTTCGGGGAGGCTATCAAACCGAATATCGTCCTGAATTATGAACCAAACTTGATTCTGCTCTTTTGTTATGTTCTTCTGGCAATAAAAATTCTAACAAATTATCCAGCCATAAGTTTCTGTGCTAGAGTAACATTTATTTCGATTCTGGAAAGCACATTATCACCTCAGAAGTTTGATGCCTTCATCAGGTATGGCGGCTTCTATATAACAGCAGTGTTGTGGTATTTACTCTCACTTTTCTTTGGTCTCTTTACGCCCGATATTTCATATGCTATTGGCCTTGTGGCCGGAGTTGCTGCTATCTACATAATCTGTGGTTCTGGTTATCTCATATTGACATCCCAGATAAAAGAGCTTGGCCAGAAGAAAGGTTACTCACATGAAGATTTATCCCTCATCGCAATTAATAATGGAGTAAACTCAAAACCTTCAGCTCGTGACAATCCTAAATTCAGATATTTCAAGATTGCCATCAGTATACTTTTTATATCTTTCGGATTTTTCGTTTTTGGATTAGCTACAGGTCTGATGGTTGAAAAGATTGTGGCTGCTCGAAAAGATTGAAAAAGACTTAATTAAATTAAATCCTAACTGTGATTGAAATAAATTTTTTCTTTTTATATTATTTCATTATTAAAAAAAAATGCCGCTAAAAAATCAAACAAGACGATAAATATATAAAGGAAATTATTTTTATTTAGAGGTTGAAAGTGGATTCAAAAAATATTTGTGACATCAATAGATCTCAGCTGATCAATGAGCCAACGTTCATTCGGATCGAGATCCACTTCTGTGTGAGGTATCCTTGCAATTGGATCACTACTTCCAGTATCGAGGCGATAATTCTGAAAAGAGAATACGAAGAATCAAATTTCTTATCTAATTTTGGGATAAGAGTTAGATTTAATCCGGAATAGCCACACGTAAATCAAGGTTCTAATGTTCATTTATAGTAAAAAACTTGCATGCTTTTTATAAATATTGCTGAATCTGAATGGTATCAAGTGACTTGATTTTACTAACCCAGTCAACTGTCTATCCGATTTAAATCAAACTCTTACTCATTTCAATTGGCAACATAAATTGTAATTTAAACTTCTATTTCTTATTAAATGAAAAAAGTATAAAAAGTAATTTATGAATATAGTGATCGAATTAATATGTGAAACACTTTCAATATTGTCAATTTTAGGACTAATTTACATGATAAAATTTTCAAACCAGCACCATTTGATACATCATAAAGTTCTCTATCGAATGATATCCGAATATATTTTTCTACAATTTCAACTTTCCCTACAATAATAAAAATGATATTTTTCATTGATGTTGAAAACGAAAAAATATTTGAAACACTCTTCATCAACCTAAACATTCTCCTTTTATTCAATTATATCAAATTATTTTTTGACTATTGATCTTATAAATGTGTTAACATCATCTTGAGTCAACCATAAGCACTTCTTTAGAATTTCACATAAAGTTCTACGGAATTTTCAAACTGCTCCCCGTTTGCATAAACTCTTTGAGATAAAAGTCCCACAAGGTATTTTATTGGGTTTAGGTCTGAATTTGGGCCGACCAATCATTAGAACTAATTTCAATAATACAGTCAATTACACACATGATGACACGAGATAGGCATTTGTTTCATGAGCCATTCTAGTTTCTCTCACATTTATATGGGGAGGGGGTCTTCCTTTCCAGTCATTATTTTCGATTTGAATATGGCATGTGTTTGAATCATTATTGATTTTATTTAAAATCTTGGATGATTTTCCTTTTCGGATAATTCAATAAAATCTACTGATAAACAATTATAAACATAAAAAGATGCCTAGAATTTTCTCCTATATCTAACAGGGCTATTTTTATTTGACAACTAGTTCAACTAACAGAGATACAGTATCTTCACTATAGAAAGTGATACGAGAATAATTTTTATTGCATTACAAAATAGATAAAAATTAAATCTAATGATGTAAAAATAATATATATAGTTCATTTTGGAGTATAAATAATGGCTAAATATTAGGTTTTAATCCCAAATTTTACCATCACCTTAAACTTGAATATGATTGGTTGGACCTTTCTACACCCTCATTGGTTAATATCATTGAGGCAGAGAGGTATAAATGACATTCGCTTATGAAATAAATGCCTATCTAGTGTTATCATGTGTGTAATTGACTGTAATTATATATTTAACTATCAATTTTATTACATGGCATGGCTGTAAAAATACAAGAATCTCATCTTTGAAATCATTTTTAAACGTTCAAATGACGTGAGTCAAAATGTATATTTATATATTTTTCTGAGTTCAATTTTCCGTCAAAAATGACTATTGATAAGGTTCCTTCCAAATAAATTGCTCGCCAACCCTTAACTGAAACTTCACTGTGTACGTGATTCAGTATTTTCGGATGAAATTTTCTGGATATCCGTTGTCTTTCAATCTCTTTTGGATTTCATTTATCTCATTTAGAACTTCTCCTTCACTTACTATTCTTTTTGTTCTTTTCACTAAACCCATGATTAGTCCTGATTTTTAACTTTTAGGACTGAAGCTTAAGTAGTTTAGATATTTCCCTGTATCCGACTTTTTTCTGTGGATGTTTCTTGTTAGATTTCCTTCTTGGTTTCTTGTCAATTTGATATCTAAGAAGCTGATCCAATTTTCTATTTCTTCTTCTTTAGTAAAGATAATGACTTCTTCTGGGAAATGAACATGATGCACCAAAACATTATCTTTACTAAATAATCAGTAAAGGTAATAACCTTTCATCAGTTGGAGTACAAATATTCATTCTGTTTATAATTCAATGAAATTTATTATTAACTAAAAAATTTAATGACTTAACCCAGGAATTGAAACTGAAGAAACCTGGTGAAATACATATTTCAATTAATATTTACTCCTTATAATGATGAATATTAAAAGTGTTTCAAATATTTTTTCGTTTTCAACATCAATGAAAAATATCATTTTTATTATTGTAGGGAAAGTTGAAATTGTAGAAAAATATATTCAGATATCATTCGATAGAGAATTTTATGATGTATCAAATGGTGCTGGTTTGAAAATTTTATCATGTAAATTAGTCCTAAAATTGACAATATTGAAAGTGTTTTACATATTAATTCAACCACTATTGTATACACTAGGCTATGGTGAAATTTTATTTTCTCCGAACAACTCACGAGAGGACTTACTTTTCTGATAAATTCTAGTAATCAGATCATTTTTTGCATATTTTTAAAGCGTGAAAATCATTCTCCATTATGCCATTGCCCATTTTTCCCATAATATCCCACGGACATGATAAAACAACGAAATCAACCATGAAACCCCTCTTGATGATAAGATTACTATTTTTGAAGATAAAAATTAAGAAACCCATTGAATGGCCAAGATATTCCGGGTTTTAGTGATTGCGTAGTAAAAATTCATTGAAAATTGAGCGGCGATTTGAAAAATTCTCGATTTTTAAAACCAAATGACATAATGAAGAAGCATTTTCGACACATTCTTCAATACAAAATAATGCTTAGAATTGATAGTTCTATCAGAAAAGTTGGTCCTAATATGAGGTTTAAAATTTTCACCCTAGCCTATTATACATCTTTTCTTTCTCGTTAGGTAGATTGCATACTTTTACAATTTCTGAATCAGTGAAAAATGATCTAAAATTAGTTTTATAATAAAATTTATTAAAACTTAGGTCAATATTAGAATTCTCAGCCATGGTCATCCAAACGTTTTGACAGTGATTGTCTTCACACGCCTTCTTCAGTGGTACGACAAGTTTATCAAAAACAAAATACTATTTATATACTATCATGATTTCATCCCTATCAGTTTTGTCCAATCTGATGAGAGAATAGAATAATACAAGCGGCTGACCTATGATAATAAAGTCAACAAAGTTAATGATTGGACAAAACTGATAGGGATGAAATCATGATAGTATATAAATAGTATTTTGTTTTTGATAAACTTGTCGTACCACTGAAGAAGGCGTGTGAAGACAATCACTGTCAAAACGTTTGGATGACCATGGCTGAGAATTCTAATATTGACCTAAGTTTTAATAAATTTTATTATAAAACTAATTTTAGATCATTTTTCACTGATTCAGAAATTGTAAAAGTATGCAATCTACCTAACTGGATATTTTTCAGATTTCAATTGCAATAAAGGACAATTCCAGTGATGGAAAAAATCTTTCTTCCAAAATTTCCAATGAGATGGAAAACTACTGAATTTGAAGGACTCACTCTGACTTGTTGATTTTGGTAATCTTCACCCAGATCAAACCAGTTCTTATTCTTCTTCTCTAACTATAGAAAGATTTCAATTGAAATTTCTTTGATTCCAATAACAAATAATGCATTGAAAAAAGAGATTCGCAGTCATAGAATCAAGAGAATTGGTAAAAGAGTAAAATACTTAAATTTGGTTTTAATGGAAAACCTAATCTGAAATTTGTTAACTTTTGATTACAGAAAAATTATTTTTATTGGAACATCTTATTTTTATTGTAACACGAGTAATTACTAATAACCCCCCCCCCCTAATTAAGTATTATTTATCTCTACCAATCAGAATGCAGCAAGTGATTTCTATACATGTAGATAGGAAAATAAGTTAGTTTTTGTGAAAATGGGAAAATTCACTGTTTTCAGGGGAAAATGTTTTTTGAAGGAAGAAAGGACAGGAGAAACTCTTTGAAACTTAGATTGGACACATATAGATATACGATTTGAGCATAAAACCAAAAGCGAATCCCATAAGAATCAACAGAAATACTCACTGAAACTCCCTCATTGAAACTTGATCAAACGTTGAGCTGCATAGTTATAAAGTCGACAATCAAAGACATCGGTGCTCATCCCTGAAAATCTTCCTTCTCTTGAGACTAAATTAATCCTCATTTGTTGGCTCAAATGGTGGTAATTGATAAAATGGTTGGATTTATTTTTTTCATAATATCGACAAATAATATATATTCAAACAAAAAGGAAAGAGCTTTGTTTTAAATTGCATTTTCTTAGTCAAGTTATTTTTCAAAAGTAGGAAATTTTTGGATTCAACCTTTTTATCAAATTATCAGCATATATGTATCTAATTCAATACAACTATTCTCGAAACAGTAATAAACTAAGTCATTTGACTTAATTCTTATGGCGAAGAACCCAGCCGTATCCAGCCGAAAGAAGCTTTTGGTTTCATGCTCAAATCGTATATCTATATGTGTCCAATCTAAGTTTCAAAGAGTTTCTCCTGTCCTTTCTTCCTTCAAAAACTATCTCACTTTTTGTAATTGACATAATTTTACCAAATACATTTTCTCGTATATACTCAACAATTTGTTGTCTTTTTCTCTCCAATGATGATCCATCTTTAAAATGTGCTGAAGATGGTTTGGCACTCATTTTCCCCTGAAAACAGTGAATTTTCCCATTTTCACAAAAACTAACTTATTTTCCTATCTACATGTATAGAAATCACTTGCTGCATTCTGATTGGTAGAGATAAATAATACTTAATTAGGGGGGGTTATTAGTAATTACTCGTGTTACAATAAAAATAATTTTTCTGTAAGTAAATCAGCTTTATAATGAATCGTGTAAGTCTTACACTGTAAAAAAAAAGTTAAGGGTCCTCAAATATATTTAAATTTACTTTTTTTGCTATTTTTTAAACCCATTATAGCTAAATTTTTGTTACTTTTTTTCGAAAAGATTGTTACTCCTTTGGTTTTCTACTTTTTACAAATTTTGCGTCAATTTTCAAGTTATAAAACTATTTGACTATTGAGTATGTAGTTTTCTTCACCTACCTGAGATTCAAGCTGACGAATACGTTCATGAGCCTTTTCCAATCTCTCTTCGGTCCTCTATAGAAAATAAGAATGAATGATTAGATTGTCGAAATTTAAAACGAAAAATAATTCTACCAGTAAAAATTCTTTAGAAAAAAATTTATTATTTAAAAGAACTTCAAGCATACAAAAGAAATCCAAAAATTAAAATTCTGAGTAGGAGATTATTCAAGGACTCATAAAAACAGATTTATTCGGAATGATACTAGTTTTTTCCAAAGTCTGTGGTAAACACCCTGGCATTGAGATAGTAGGGCATAGAACCTTTCTCAGAGTCCTCAATCGCATATTTCACACTTTCAGAACCCCCAGATATTCTTAAATCATTTACATCGATTTTCAAATTTAAAGAATTCCTACCCAATAGAGGACTGCTCAACTCCTTAGTTTATTTAACCGCATAAACAAGCATTTTAAGCATTGAAAGCTAAGTTTGAAAATGTATTTAAAAATACTCCAACATTTCTGGAAGAGAAGGTAGATATTTTGCATGCTTCATCTATATTAATTCTCATCGGATTTCGGGATAGCTTAGAGGGTAAAGTACCTACCATAATAGAAATTAACATTATTTCACCTCCTCGACTTTTTTGAGAATTTCTATCTTTGTTCTCAGATAGTTCTGAGAATAGATTTTTACATAAATAGAATTTTAATGTTGATAGTTTTATAAATTGAGATGTACTCTACTACCCAATTCAGTAATCAATCTTTTAATACCAACGCAAAAGATTATTTTATATAAGAATGAATGCTTATCTAAAAATTTTCGAAAATTATGACAACAAAACGAGATCTTGCAAACTTTAAACTTGAATATTGCCAAGAAAAGTTCAAGGGGAAAAGTATTCTGGCTGAAATAGAGAAGAAAATTGAAGATTTACTTTTAATGAAGACGCCAATCAGTTTCACTGAAAACTTTATATGGACCATTGAAAATCAAGCAGATGTAATAACTACCCAAGAGGAAGTAAAGAGTGAGGAAAATCTGGAAAAGATAGATGAGGAAAATGAAGATTTACATTTAGAGAAGACGCCGATCGATTTAACTGTATTGGCCTATGAAAATCGAGAAGATGTAATATCTTCCCATGAGCTTCTTGCAGGGCTTATTGATGATTTAAACTTTTTGGATGAAAGAAAAACGTGCTTATGCAGATGTCCCTGTAATCGGAAAGGCGAATCAAAAGAATTTATAGATTATTTTGTAAAATTAGAAAGGATTTTGATTAAGGGAAATTATTTTGGAGAAAACTTCACGACGAGAGCTACTAAGCTGATGCAACAGCTAATGACGAATGGATTAGAGAAGAAGCACTTCGATTACTTGGAAAAATTGTTGATTGCACCAGAATTAGAAAAATACAATCTAAACCTGAATTCAGAAGTATTTAAATTGGAAGAAGATTTTACTAATGCAGGAGACAAATTGGCGTTTTGCAACAGACTATTTACAACAACGAAAACATGTGAATAGAAAAAAGGATAATGAAGAAAATAAAAACTAGAAATATTATGAATTTTTAGAATAAATTACGAATGAATTATGTACGAATATCATCATATTTTTAAATTGATATTATAAAGCTAATACGAAGTTAAGAGGTGGAGAGGTTTTTTTCAATTCTGATTGGTTGATTTGTTTTATAAATTTACGCTGACACGAAAATAAAGTACAGTCGGAGCCGAAACTCAATGACCACCCCAGTCCGAAGAAATTAGAGCGAAAATGTTACAAGGAATTTATTGATGCATTCAGTTTTTCGTTTAACTCGCGTTTTTAAGGGTAAAATTTAGAAGTACGAAAAATATTGATTTTGAAGCTTTATTGCGAGGTTCAGATAGGTTTTAAAGAGTTCAAAAGCATCTTAGTGTATAAAAGAGAAGTTCCTTTTTCATAGGAACATTAAAGTTCCCCTTCAAAGGCACTCTAAAAAGACCTGTTTTATGTAGGTCTACTTGTGAGCGACCGATCAAAATCAGGGTTTTGGATCACATAGTGAAGGGGTGTGAATCAAGTATACGTTTATTCGAGCTTCAAATGGTCTAGTTTTTAAGATAAAAAGTGCTGATTGCATAAATAGTCACGGCATGAAAATCAGTTCATTAGATCACAAGTGATTGGATCTTGAAACCCAAATCATATTTTTATTGAAAATTTGTATTTTTAGGTTTCTTATAAGGGTTATATATATCAATTAAATGATACCAAAAATTCATTTATTTATTAAAAATATATTCTTGAACCTTTTATCTGATCCTAAGCCAGCCGTAGGGATACTGATGAATAAAATTTGCAACCCAAAATTTATCAGATTGAAATAATTTATCATGGCCTTATGCAAGAACCAAAAAATTACAGACATTTATTACATATAGATTTTTGGTCAGTATTTTGGAAAATATATTGAGATCTATCCGTCATGCTCGTAGAAGCTCAGAATAATTTTTCATCAGTAGAAATAGCTAAATATTTGTAATGATAGTATGGGTTTATTTAAATAATTTATTGATTTCTCAACAAAGTTTGTTATTTTATGGTATCAGTATGAATCATTAAAAAGGGAAAAAACTTCTATCTAACTCATAAGATTATAATATTCACAAGTTAATATTATGGAATGAACTGAATTGATTAAAACTATAAATTTAATAGTTAATAACAATATAATGTAGTTTAATTGTGGTATTAATTAACAAGTTTAATAAATATCTATAGTCCTCAACTGTAATTCAGCAATATCTAAGTCTATAATCTAGGGTTACTCAAAATTTAATTGATGAAAAATTTTATTAAATTTTTAATGTTCAAGGAAAAGTATTTTAGCAATGGAAACAAGTTTTAAAAAAATAATATCATCTTTATTGAAAAAATATTAAAATTAATAATTTATAGTTAATAGTTCATATGAAGATGGGAATTCTCAATTCTTTCATCAAGAGATCGAATATTATCAAATTTTTTTGGAATCTAGATCATAAGGCCCACGATATGAAATGAGAAATTTCATTAAATAAAAAAAAGAAAAAGATTAATTAGTTATACAGAAAAGAAAGAAATTTAAAAAAATTAGAAAATGAGTTGTACGAAATTTATTTTAAAAATATTTATTACCCCTCACAAAGGGTTATGAAAAATTCAAAAAAATCCCTATAATTTCTGAGTTAATAGGAAATAAAGAAAATTCTGAAAATTCTAAATTTCCCAAATTAAAATTTAAAAAATAAATTTTCGAAAAAACCGTAAAACGTTATTCTTTTCATTTTTTCGCGATTGGATTAAAATTATCTATCCCAATACGAAATTGATATTAAAAAATTACAAAATCATTTATTACTATTTAATAGATAGTATTTATGAACTTCATGAATAAATTACTGCCCAATAGGCAGTGCCTATTGCATACTAAATTGATTGTTTCTTTGTACAATTTTGAGTCGAAATTTTATGAAATTAATCTTTCTAACATACGAAATAGACCTGCAAAAAGAATAGACTAACTGCCCAAAGAGTGCAAAGAGAGTGTCTAATTTATGAATCTGTAAAGAAATCTGATGAAAGATCAATGAGGACGAAACGCGTTTTTTCTACATATAAAGTGTTCGATATGTTTCTTTATTAGATACATTCTGAGTCTTATCCCTAAGGAAAGATGTGTGCAATTAGAGATAATTAAAGACTTAACCCTCTCAGGTCCATGGACCATATGTGGGCCAGAATATTAAACCTGAAAATTTTTGTTGAAATAAAGATCCCATAAATAAAAGATACACACCATTAAATAACTTGTTTATCAATCTTTCCGAAAAAAGGTGGACCAAAAGATATTTCATCAGAATTGACTAAATTCGCCGTATTTATTTAAAAAATCCTTAAATTACTTTTGTAGTCGCTTGAAAGTAGATGGGGGAAATGTATTGAAAAGTGTCGAAAAAAAACTTTTATTACAGTAAAAATATTTCTATCGAAACATCTTATTTTTATTGAAACATGAATATTTACCCCCTAATTAATTAATATTTATGTCGACCTATCTAAATGTATAGAAATCACTTGCTGCATTCTGATTGGTTGAGATAATACTTAATTAGGGGCTAAATATTCGTGTTTCAATAAAAATAAGATGTTTCAATAGAAATATTTTTATTGTAAAAAGTTTTCAGATGATTCAAGGTTTTATTATTTATCTATAATTCATTCTGATTCCGTATTCATTCATATTCAATGTTTGAAGTCATTAAATAGACTCAGACCTGAAAGGGTTAAGCACATATCCTTACTGAAGATTCCTTAGTCACTCAAAAACCCTAATAAATTCCCATCTTAATATCAACTAGGTGTTTAATATTTATGAAACTTCCTTCTGCTACCCTCCATTGTGTGATATTCAGTTTTACAGTCAAAGATTTGTTCTCCATCCTGTTTTCCCCTCAAAAGGAATTGAGAGACTCAACAGATATCAAAAATAACAGTTTGATCGAAAATTCATCTCTCATAGTATTAAATTTTTAATGCTTTTTGAATTTGTTCCAAACCTTCTATGCTTACAATCTACTAATTTAAAATGAGTTGTTGCTTTAAAAAATTCTGAGCACATTTGAATCTAGCCAAAAATAGGCCATTTCAAGAATTTCGAAAATGTCTCAATTTCTTACTTTTTCTTTTCGATTTCAAAGATTTAAAGCAATTTTATTTCTGAAACGAAGAATTTAAATTTTACCAAAAAAGCGCATTCGTCTTTATTTTGACGAACCGAACAATCTAAGTTTTCCCATTATCACGAAGGGAAAACTTTTTCTTGAAAAAAACCTTTGTATCATGATCAGTATCGAATTGCTTTAAATCTTCGGAATCGATTAAAATTCTTTAGCTCAATCAATAAAACATTCGCCCCCTCTTGTTTTGCAGTAATTTTTATGAATGACAAAGAAACTAAGGGCTTTTTAGCATCGATGATATGAGAACTAATCCCTTGTACTGAGTTTTCATAATTCTAAATTTGTAGAATGGCCTAATTTCGGTCATATCCATGATGGGCTCATTTCATTGTGGAATTTAAAAAAATAGGCTATATCTGAATAAAATATTGGGTTTTTAGTAAAAAATGTAAATTCTCTTCTTCGTGACATTCAGTTTTAGGATAAAAGGCATGAGAAGACACTACGGATTTTTGAATGAGAGAAGAGCTTCTTCGTTAATTATCTGATATCAATGTACCCCATTTTTTAGAAAAAGGAGTTGGAGCCCTTTTCAAATCTGAGAAGAAATTTCTACGTGACTCATTTTTAATGGTAGAGCCTAGGTAGGAAATTAATAAGATAAGATGGGAAACCGAGGCGAAAGAGGACAAAAAAGGATTGGAATAAGGGGAAAAAAGTGGAAACTATAGATTGAAATCACAAATTTATCTGATATTATTTGATATTCTTATACTTAACACAGTTGATAGGTATATCAAAAATCGAAAAAATCGCAAATTTACCACCCTAGAGATGAGCTTCTCAATATCTAACACTTTTCTCACCCGAATTTCATCACGGTTCTCTTCAGGTGGCTTCGTTCTTCCCTTCAAAATTTCCTCTTGATGTTTTTGTAGAATTGAGATTTGCTCCTCCCTAAAGTCTCTCATTTTCTTGCTCAAATTGGAGACTGTTTCCCTTAGCTCTTCATTCTCACGTAAAATTCGTTCTTCAATCTTCTCTTTTGGCTTTCGCATGTCGGATATCGAATTCGATTGCTCTAATAATGAAATAAATTTATAAAATGTAAACTTAGTTAATAGGAAAATGGGAATTTATGATTTAATACAGAATACTCATTTTTTTCATCACGAAATCGAATTTGATCAACATTTTTTTGGAATCCTGATCATGAGGCCCATTTTCACGATATGAAGAAAAAAGTGAGAGTGCAGATTTCTAGGATCACGATAAGACAAGTAAAAACTAAAACTTGCGATATATTCGTTAATTTTTAGGGATCTTTGATCATGAATATTTTATCGATTTTCAAGTAAAGAACATGATCTAGAAAAACACGATTTAATTTTCTCACGATGATGCGGTAATTCACAAATCTGATTTATTTTTCTAATTGTGATCTTTAAATCCATTCTTAATCATTCTCTCACTTTGAAATCAGCGAAATTTTTCAACTCAACATCTCCTTGTTCTTAAAAATCATCAAAAATACCTGGTTGTGACTTAACCCTTTCGGTGCCAATGGACATATAAGTCCATTTTCTAATTTTTTTGAACATTCATAACTCTACCAGTTTGATAGGTTTCTGAATCAATTAAAGTTTAAATTGAATCCCACAATGTGAACTTGCATTAATATTTTTTGCCAATTAACTCCGTATCTTCATAGCTAAATTTTGGTTTTTTTTAAATTTTGAAATAGTCTCGGCACCGAAAGGATTGAACACATTTCGCAGAATGACTTAATAAACTTGACTACTGTTTAAGGGCCTCAAATATCTTGCGCTAATGAGTTTTTGAAATTGTTAGCAAATTTTTAGCATTTATGAATTTAATGTCATACACGTATTATTCTAATACCCATTTTTAAAAGTAACCCTTGACCCCTTTCTTCCTACAGACAGACAACATAGGTATGTGGTAACCGTACAACGTTCTAGTGAACAAGTCATAACTTATGAACTATGACTCATAGTTCATTCGAAGAATATCAGTTCTTCTTTCAGAAAAGTTGTTTATAAATTATTTTAAGATTCTCTAAAATAGAATTATGGCTTGACACAAAGGGCTCAAACTAAACAATGAAAATATCAGTTCATGTTAAGTTAAAATACCTTGTTTTTCATTTAAATGGTTTTCTAATTTCTTGATAATTTCCTCCTGCTCTTTGACAGTTTTTTCAAGGAGTTTAACTCGATTGAATTTTGCCTCCATCTTTTGAAGTTCAACCGACTGCTGGTTAAAGCTTGATGATAGCTGTTGGAAAATAAAGGGGGAAATATGTTTAGTTGAAAAATTAAAATGGGAACATTTACGTTATTCTGGGAATGTGATTGTTTCAAAGGTTTATTTACTTTAAAATATTCTTCCTCCTGAAAATTCTTCTTCATCAACTGACCTTGGAGACTGTTGATTTTCTCCTTATAAAAGGTCAACTCTGATGCAGCCTTTACAAGTCTCTTTTTCATGAAAACTAAGAAAATAGGAAAACAGTTCATAATATATTCCACTGAAAATTTATGAATCTAAAATAATTTAAAAATATATTATGCACTTACTTATAAGTAAACTCATGATTTTTATATAGAAATTTACACGATCTCAAGAATTTTTGAAACTTATAATCAGGTTTAAATGATTATTTTGTATTCAGGTAAAGTTACAATTTTTGCTACTGACCTAAAAATATAAAAAAATTGACATAAAGAATTTTTGCTAAAATCTACATTTGTCATGAACATATTATATTCTGACATTATGACGGTTTGAATCCATGAGTTGTTAGATTTTTCAAAAATTTCGGAATAAAATGCGTCGAATTTCCACTTTTTCAATTTTTAATCTCAAATTTTTTATCGATTTCAGAGAATTGACGTGATAAAATACAAATCTCAGATCAAAATTTAAAAAATTTCGAATTTGGCTGAAAACATTCAAAGAAAATTGTCTTTACAAGGAAAAGTTAAACTTTTGATAATTCTTACGCAATAGAGTAAGTGCCTCTTTTCTATTAACTGGAATGCGGTTTAGGGCATGTTCCCAGCGTCCAGGATCACTATTCGCATACGGAATCGGATCTTTATACCTGGATAGGTTGGGTGTACTGGGGCCGAGTTGTCGTTTATCCCTGAGGTTAGACAGCCTGTTTGGGTGTCTATTCAAAACTGGAATATTATCTTGACTTGCATCACTTGCATAGGGGGGATACTCATCTCTCCGCCTAATCGGCTTGATCGGGGTATTCTTTGGAATGATTACAGATTCATCTGAGCTTTCGATAATTTTCTTTTTGCTATCTGGCTTTCTTCGATCAATCTGAAAATAAACAATTTCATAACAGGGTACATATTTATTTACGGTCTGTGAAATGAAAAAGGCAGATCACTAAAACAAGAGGTTGAGGATGAAGGAGCCTTTCAAAAGTAGGATTCAAGGTCAAATTTGATAAAAACTTTCTGAAAACCAGACCCCCTTGTACGAGGCGGAGAAAGACAAGGTTTTAAGAAAATTATTGAAACTTTTAAAAATTCGAGTTTGATCTTGATAGATTTCATTTAACCACATTCTTACCTCAAAATCAGGATAAATTTCTAACTCAAAGTTCAAATAAATTGGTAATTTTTTAAATTTTTCTCACGAATAATTAATTCACGAAGTTTTTTCAAACTCGTCCGAAAATCCCCTTTAATTCATAATTTAGAAAATTGAAAGATGATATAAATAAATGCGCAGTTCTCAAATACATCATCAATGACAATATCTTAACTAAAGCTAATTGATATGAATTCGGGAAACTATTTGGCGCCAAAATCCCATTTTTTCGAACTATGAACCGAAATTTTTTACTGATTTGAAAGTTGGAGGATGATAAAAAGAGGTTTTTCAGGATCAAGATTAGAAAAGAAAATTAATTCAATTGAATCTTTTCTGATGCATAGCTTTATTATCGTTTAGGAGCTGAAATTCGATTTTTTGATCATTTTCACTACTTGAGAATCAATGAAATTTCGATAATTCAAAATCTCTCGAAAATGGGGAAACTGTCGGTAATTCGAAGGTGCTAGTCAGCTTTCTTGTCTAATCTTGATCCTGAAATACCTCTTTTGATCAACCTCCAACTTTCAAATCAATAAAAATTTTCGGTTCAAAGTTCAAAAAAAGGGTATTCAAAAATGGGATTTTGGCGCCAAATCGAAATTTAAATGTTAAAAGTAGGCAACATGAGTAGGATTCCAAAAAATCTTTGAAAAATTCGAATTCTTAATGAAAAAATCGAGATTTCTGTAAAAACATAGATTACCAACTGCATATCAACCAACTTTAGACTATGCTCATGGTCTTATTCTGGAACATGCTTGATATAGCAGCTTACAAAGCTCATGCTATCCTTCATTCCTCGAGTGCAACGGCAAAATTTCAAGAGGTTGGCTAAAAATCTCGTAAAAGGAAACATTCAAAATTCTTGGAAAACTCATGTTTAGAGCAAGTTTCCAAAAATGTCAAAAATAGTTTCAGGAATGAAACGCTGTACAATTTTTCCAAGAGATAAAAACGAGACCGGATATTAAAAATGTTCCAAATGTGGCTATTTGAGGGCATGAAATTGCTTTATATACCTTCGAATACACCATATCATTCCACTATTTTTGTTTCTCTCTTGGTATTTATGAAAAATTCACCAGATACAGAAATAAGGGTTAAAAAATGGTATAAGTTACGAATTCACTTAATAATATTCACTTTCATAATATTTTGGAGAAAATTGTAAAAGCTCATACAGGTCAAGATATTTGAAGAATAGAGCTTTCCTGAAAATTTACAAGTTCTTGTATTTTATTCAAATTCTTAAGGAAAAATCATGAATTCCCAACTTAATACCATTTCAAGACTCAAAAGTTTATTTCAGCAGTTTCATACTTATGAAATGATTGGATAAATTAATTGCAGACTCCTACAATTCATTATTTCCTTTTACGTCCTAGAATCTAAGAGGGAGTTGATTTATGCTAGTAAAAGTTGAAAGTGAAAAATTAATTGTAAAATCTTTTTATGGATTTTCCTTCCGGAATTAAAGATCAAAATCAAACACTTGGGAACTTTCTGATTAAAATTTTAAATTTCCTGTAAACCCTTAAGGTATGATTTTGAAGTTCCTTAGCAAATTAGGGATGGTATTTTCTTCTCAAATTCTTAGTAGAAGTTTTTACAAGATGATATTAAACGGAATACTCCAAGTTGGCCAAAAGTTTTCAGAAAATTTCGTCATTCTTGTGAAGGACAAAAAAATGACACGAAATTCTGGCGTGTTTAAGGGTCAAATTCAGCTAAGAGTTTTGTAATAAATACACTTAACTCTGGCTGTCGTTTTGCAGCTAGGTTAAAAGACCATTTCATTTTGATCACTTCGCAAGTCAAGATTGTTAACCGATGGTTAATAATTATCATAATCATGACTCATGAATATGGATTACACTGAGGTAAGTCAAAAAATCTATTTCATTTGGCCAGCTTTCCAATCAAAAAACTATTTGATGAAAAATTTTAGGGATATTGACAAAAAATGTATATATGGGTAGGCTAATTGACAAAAAGTGTAATTATTTTCACAAATTCAATAGTTATTATCAAATGTCAAATAGTTTTTTTCACAAAATGTATTGGTGTGTTCGAGATTTTTAATTAATCTATACATTTTGGAGGTTTTTACTAAACCTAAGTAGGTTTCTACAAATATTGTATATATTTTGGGGGTATTTACTAAACATAAATAGGTTTTTATGGGTACCCAAAATTTTAAGTTGATCTTATATATATGTTGTACGAAAAAAGTAAAGTTGCACCAAAAGTGAAGATACAAATATCTTCATTTTGGGCACACGTCAAAGTTGAAGATTTGCCAAAATTGAAGATATGAGACAAAAAAAAATTTTTTCCTTTATACTGCACTCATAATTTCGCAAATCTTCAACTTTGGCGTGCGCCGAAAATGAAGATATCAATGTTCACCAGTTTGATTTCTGGATCAATTAAAGTTTAAATTGAAGACTACCGAAAGGGCTAAAGGTAACATAAGTCTTTGAAATCTAATAAATCATCTTGTCCATCTGGAGAAAAATTAATACCTCAACAAGTAGTACCTATCTGATTCAAGTGATAGTAATGATTTTATTTTTAACCCTTTCAGGTTCATGGCCCATATGTGGGCTAAAATATTAAACCTAATTTTTTTTGTAGAAATAAAGATCCTATAAATAAAAGATACACACCATTAAATACCTTGTTTACTAATCTTCCCAAAAAAAGGTGGACCAAAAGATATTTCATCAGAATTGAGTAATTTCACCTTATTTATTAAAAATTACTTGTGAGTCGCTTGAAAGTAGATAAGGAAAATGTATTGAAAAGTGTCGAAAAAATTTTTTTATGTAAAGAATTTCAGATGATTCAAGGTTTTATTGTTCATCTATAATTCATTCTGATTCCGAATATGTATTTATATTCAATTTTTGAAGTCATTAAATAGACTCGGACCTGAAAGGGTTAATTGATTGAACAATTTTCAGAAGCTTAGTGAAGATGGTAAAGAAATTCAACTCCCATAACGACATTTATCAAAACAGATTTTCTTGTCTAATCTTGATCCTCAAAGACCTCTTTTAAAATCAATTAAATACTTTAGAACTATGAGAAATATCTTATTTTTGTACGAAATCAAGACTCACGGACGCCTTTTTTTGCTCTTTTATGAGTTCCTCATGGGCTGATTTTTCTTTGGAACTGGAAATATTACTGGCATTATCATCATAGTCTAGACGAGCAACTAATGGGTCCGAAAGGATGTCATCATCGTCATCTTCCATAGTGTGAAACTTCTCAGTGTTTCATTGAAGTTCACGCATCATCTAGGTCTGCAGTATTGTTTTGGTCAAGATGAAAAAAGAATTTCATATACACCTTATTTCTCACCAAATAAAAGTTGTGTTTTTTAAGCAATTTGATTAATTGGGAAGTGTTGAGAAATTCCAAACAATGGTATCTAAGCAACTCATGAGAAGAACTACTAAATTGTGATGGAGAGAATAATACTTTTTGATACTATTTTTACTACTTAAATCTTTTTTTTTTCATTCAAAAAGAGTGAACAACAGGATTGCTTTATTCATTTGATCGTATTTTAAAATATTCTAAAGCTAGTTAATATGAAGATGGGAATTTATGATTTTCACAAAATTCTTAATTTTTTCATCAAGAAATCGAATTTGATCAAGAATTTTTGGAATCTGGAGCACTAGGCCCTCTTACACGATACGGAGAAGAAAAAATTTAGAAAAAATCAATTTCAAAGGAAAATACGGCAAATTTGAAATCTTGAAGTAGCGCCAAATTCCCATTTTTTTTAACTTTCAAATTTGCCGTATTTTCCTTTGAAATTGATTTTTTCTAAATTTTTTCTTCTCCTTATCGTGAAAGAGGGCCTAGTGCACCAGATTCCAAAAATTCTTGATCAAATTCGATTTCTTGATAAAAAAATCAAGAATTTTGTGAAAATCATAAATTCCCATCTTCATATTAACTAGCTTTAATTAGGGATCATGAGTTCAAATCCATTTTCAGGTAGGATTCTATTGTAAGATATATATTAGGGCTTTAGAAACTTGATTTTTAAATTCCAACTTTTTTATCCATAAGAACACAAATTATTAAACGAAATATTAAATGCGTCAATGAAAAATATAGCACTATAAGTTTCTGTTCCGACTGAATAATATACAGGGTATATCAATATGAAATATTTAGGCAGATCCACCCACAGGAATTTTTGAATGAATTTGGGAATTGCTTTGTCAATTTTTCCTATTTTTTTCAAATTTAAGTTGAAAATTTTTTAGAACTAATCTAAACTTTGGTCCAATAATGGAGTGTTTCCCAAATATGTTTGCTTTGTTCAAACACCTTGAAATCACCAAAAAATTTTGAAGCGTTGTCTCACAAGATGTGAGTCACAACGTTGAAGGCCTCGGTTCGAATCCTAGCTATTGTGTACTGATGAGTCTTACAGTCATTTTACGAAATTAGTGGACATTATAACTACCGAATGAGTTTCTCAAAATTAGTGAACATTTTCTCGAATTCAGTGGAATGCTTAAATAAAATTACTGGAGAGTTTTACAATATTAAGAGTATGAGATAATTGCAGGTTAGGATCTATTTGAATTTCGATTCTAACAGTCAATTATCTCATTCTATTGGTGAAACTCTCCAGTAATTTTATTTAAGCATTCCACTAAATTCGAGAAAATTTTCACTAATTATAATCTTGAGAAACTCATTCGGTAGTTACACCTCTTGCTCACTAATTTTGTTCTCTAATATCGAAGAATTGTCCACTAATTTCGTAAAATGCATGTAATAGGGACGAAACGTGTCTACATCTGCCACCGTGAGTTTAATATTACATAAGAAAAGCGTAAGGAAAGAACCAGAATTTGATATTTATCTGTATTATTTTTACTCAAAATATTTAAAATAAATAGAAAATAAAGTATTCCTCTAATTTCGATTAGCTTCTCTACTAATATTGGGATTGTCTTCTGTAATAACGAAAAACAATTGCCCAAAATAGTAAATCTCTCAAGTGATTTTGTATAATAGTTAACCTATAATTATCTAATTCTACTCATTTTGAGCACTATTCGCTTAAAAACGAAAAACTGTTTTTCTAAATTCGTAGAATTGTCCAATATTTTTATCTATGTTTATTAATTTTGTATTGCTCTTCACTAAACTCGAATATTTGTCCTCTAATTTCGTTGGATGACTGTAACTAGCTTTAATTACCAGTGACCGCACTTTGCTAGTAGGTTAAACATTTTTTGAACTACCTTGTAATCTAATTTATTAATTTTCAAACAGTAAAATTTTTCTTGTCTAACAAAAAAAAAAAATTGATCGAAAAATACAAGGTAAACTTTGGTCCAATACTGGAGTGGACCACACAACTTGAAATGACCAAAAGGTTTTCAACTCCAAAATTAAAAAAATGGAAAGACCACGCCAAATCGAAATTTACAATGTATTTCTAAAAATTTCATTTTTCGATTTTATCTTTAGATTTGATTATCGAATCGGTAAAAATGTTTTTTGTTCATATATGAGAATTAAAGTAAATTGAAATTATGTTGGGAATCAACGAATTTTACAAAAATACTCAATTTTTTAAAACAAATATTCGAATTTGTTAAAGGTTTTACGGAATCCTAATCATGTTACCTACTTTAACCACTTGATGAAAATAATTCGGGAAAAATATTTTAGTCATTTTTCAAATTTTGATCCAGAGTGACTAGTAAGAAAAATGAGATAAAAGTTTAGTTTGAATTTCCTGGCTTGACTTTTGATTTTAATTAAATTTTCTACGGAATGGAAGTTGTAAAACAGGGAGTGTTAATGAATTTAATTTCTTTGTGATTGGAGAGCAGTTATGTTTATCCTTTTGATTTTCATTTCTTCCTTTAAAAGTTAGATACAGTTGTATCAGAAAGTAAAGTCTCGCTATCATATTCATCATCCCTTTGAATATCATTTATAAATATTAGAGAGAGGTAAATTTTTCAACATCCGGATGTGCAGAGCTCATTTTAAAGAGAATTTTTCAACGTAAAAAAGTTCTTATTAAATCATGTATTAAAAATTTTGCCCAAAAACCCTGGGGATGACAGCATAGATGTATGGCCCATACAGTATGGGTAAAGGAGAAATTCTTTATCAATCAATAAAAACCTAATCTATGTTTTCAGAAAAACTATTCCTATAATCTTCAGCTACCTTGGCCTATGTGGGCTTTTTCACTTTTCTCTCCCCTGTTGCTATTTAATGGAGAGTTTTGATGTTTTTTCAGCTTGCATTTATTCTTAAACTTTTACTATTTCTTTCATAATTTGTAAATTATTATTTTCATTCAATTATAATTATTTAACTCTTATCATTTTTAAAGTGATACCACTGATGATCCTTTAAGAAATGCGCATTTGGTGTTAATATATCTTTTACTTCTATTCTAATAAAAAATTGTTAAATATGAAGTTGATAAGTTTTTATTTGTCATTAAATGAGCTTGAATTATTGATTAGAAGAGTTGGAGTCATTTTAGACTAAAATATAGACTTGAACGAAATGTATTTTAGCATCAGTCGGTTAAATTAGAAAACAGTTGCCCTCTCTTATTTCTCTCCAATTTTACTTTGAATTGTGTTGGTCATTTTATTATCGATGAAATGAAAACGAATCCCTTGCCTTTTATCACCAGCCTTTTATTATCGAAAATGATGTTAAAAATCCCTTAGTCTCTTTGTCATTCAGAAAAATTACTGCAAAACAAGAGGGGGCAAATGTTCCGTAGATTAGCCCATCATTCAACCAAATTTCCCAACCTCAAAAATATCTTTGGAGGAAAAAGAGAAAATGCAATTTTTTCTAAGAATATTTTTCTTTCTTACTATAGAAATAGTGTACAAATTCTTTATCAAGATAATACTGGTAACAATAACAATTTCTGGTGTAGTTTTTAATTCCTCGCTTTCTCCCATTCTCTCTTTGTTTTCTTTAGTTTGAGTTGCATCATCGATTCAGTTCATTCAGTTAGCACATTTATTCACTCGTCCTGTGTCTCCTTTGTACACACAGACACAGATACTAATAATGATCCTGAGTACACTCTACAAGACTGTGATGCAGTTAGAAACTCTCATGTCAAAAGAGTTAAAGAGAAAAATGGTTTTTTTTACAAATTGACTTTTCGGTTTTGTCTTGGGATTGTTTTGTCCTTTTTTGTTGTTGGAAAAATAGCATATTTATACAGCAGTACTCACGTATCTTTTCTTCAAAATATACGTGCATTTCTAAAGATTTCTTTTTTTTTATCAATTACACATGTATAATTTTCTATATTTTTCTTTGGATAACTTTAAGGGTTGGATATTGAAGGGTATTCTGGTCAGTTTGTGGGGGGCTTACATTAATAATGGGAGAAAGGGGGAGGGAGGGAGTTGATATATATATATATTTATATATGATCTATTATTCTTTATCCCTTGATTATCGAAGAGACGAGTATTCTCTCCTGATCGTTGGAATGTTTGAGAATTTCTTATTCTTAAGAAAGAAATGTGAGCCATTTGAATAAATAAAAAGGAAATCCAGTTGTTTTTCTGAGGTAAATATATTATACAAGAAAGACCTAATATAATAATATATAGTTTGACTAAACCCTTGAAAAAAACTGAAATGTTGATCTTGATCAAGCATAAAAATACATAAATATCAAGTGGATTTCTCGGTATTCTAGGGTAATACTGTACTGTATTTTAGAGAAGAGATAGGAATAAACTAAAAAAAATTCAATCATTTGAATAGAAATCTCTTAAAAGGGATGCTTGAGAATTATCGAGGAATTTGATTTTTCTTCCGATCTGGAAAGTGTTTCTCTCCGAACGGCATTAAACAAAAGAGATAATCTTGAGGTAATAGTGTAAAGTTTCCTGGTGGGTTTGTTATTACAAAGCGACGCGGCTTTACTTTTTCCGGCTGCGTCCTGTATAGTTCGTACTGAAAATAAAATTGAAAAGATAGTTTAAATTTTAGTAGACGAAATTCACATTTCTAAGAATCAGAGCATTTTCAGTTGAATATATTTTTTTCCCAACTAACGACACAATCGAATGGAGTCGTGATTAAGAAAAAACCTAAAATCTACAAATTTTTAGATTTTAACAACTCTACTTTTGGTTATCTCAAGATTTTTGTTTATTTTAAGCGATAAAAAACTGATATTTGGGATTAACATGAGATATAATTTTTGATTATGGTCAGAGAAGTTCACAGTAATTCGTCATTACTGTGGGATATCGAGCCATTTGAATTTTTCGATTATCACAAAGGGAAATGTCCAAAAATTTTAAAGTTTGATTTTTTCTTGAAAAAATGATGAATTTCTGTGAACATCTTTGGTCAAGTTCGAATCATTTGTAGTATCTTATCGCTTCAAATCTTCGAAATCGATTTAAAAAATTTGGACTCAAATTTGAGACATTTGCAAATTTCAAAAAATTTTGGCCAAATTTAAAAATTCTTTACTCTATCATCTGATGGGTAAATGTGACCATAGAATTGAAAAATTAATTCTGTTCTTAGCGAGGAAAAATTCTAACCTTCATGTCATATAGCTTTAGGTGGCAACTCTAGATTCTTTCGCAATATCACCGGATACTTTGATTTCATAGGCCCTCTAAAGCCTGATTATCCTAGACTGTTCATTAGTGAGGCAGATTTTATGATTATTTTTCTTTTTCGAATCAATTTCAAATTTATTCTTTTTCAAGTAAATTTTGTATTGGGTTAAAATCATTACTATAAAACCAGGTTTTTAGCTATTGATTCTCGAAAGTGTCCTGCTCATTTCTTAGAATCGAATACTATATGGATAATTATAGTAAACTTGTGCACCAGTTTTCGTGCCTGAGAATGTGCACACCCCATTTTTCATGTCTTTCAAAACTAAAATTAATCATCAAACTACTAAGAAGTAGGACAAGTATACAAATAAAATAATTTTTAGGTCAAAATTTTCATTTTTTGTGATTTTGATCTCAATTTGTAGGGAATTTTTTTCTGGTCAGATCAGTACCTCCGCAAGCTAGTAAATTATTCATTAAACTCGAATAAGATTTCAAATTAAAATGAGGTTTTCATGAAAAAGAATGCGTGACCCTCTAAATTCTTGAACTTGAAAATTGCAACCTTCAATTATAATTATTGCTCATAGCTTCACTCACATGCAGTAATTAGATAATTACTGCTTCATAACCACAGTGTTTTATAAAAATCAATGAGTAATTCTGACTCGAGCCTCTTATTCTATTCGTATACTTGTCCTACTTCTTAGTAGGTTGATGATTAATTTTAGTTTTGAAAGACATGAAAAATGGGGTGTGCACATTCTCAGGCACGAAAACTGGTGCACAAGTGTAATTATTAATTACTATAGTTAGTCAATTACCAGTTAACTATCTAGCGTTGAAACACATAAAATAATAAAAAGCTATTAACACTTTTATAGTTTTATGGAAACCTTTTAATCGATCTATGATCTGGAAAATGACAGGTTTTTATCACTTTTTTTCAAAGTATTTTTATTTTCAAAGTACGATGAAATAGCCCTGAAATTTTGCAAAAGAAACCAAGTGAAACATACCAATTCTTCTGTACACATGTCCATAAGCCGGAATAGGCCAATGGCCATGATACCATATTGGTTTAGAGCATTGACAAATAAATCTCGATACGGTCGAAAATTATTTGAAAAACTGGCCAAGGGTGAATTGGCTAGCTCTATTTGAGCAACGTGACAACGATTCCTCTTCTCTAGGGTCAATGGTGTTGTAAATGCACCTCGCATACCGGCACCTTCAGCGAGAATCTTTTCCAGTTCAGGTGTTGCCCCGCCAGTTATCAATGAGCGAATTAATGTCAGGGCATTTTCATTAAAGTAAGCTGTAGACAAAAGTGAATCCAGTACACTAACGGTGAAGGCAGAACCTGAGGCAAAAGGTTGAGAAAGGAACAACTCCGTTTCATCCTCATCATCGTCATCTTGATCCAAAAACTGGACATTTGAATCAAATGCTAGTTCTGTGGAAAAGGGGATTGTTGCACCGGTTGAGGAAACCAATCTGAATGAAGTGAATTACAGTGAATTCTCTAATGTAAGACCAACTCAATAAAAATTAATAAACCCTCTCAAAAAATTAGGTTTATCAAAAAGTACCACCACTTACTTATAACTTATGAGTTATCACTGATAACTTATCAGTTATAATAATGTTTCTTCAGATATAAAATTAAAACGACCAAGTATTTAGGTTTATTATAAATAAATGTAACACACATCAACGTTCCGAAGAAACAGGTTCTATCAAGCCTATTTAAATTTTTTATCCTAATTCATCAATGAAATTAATAATTATAATCGAAAAAAGGTTAAAGTTTAATTTAAAAAGCTTGAGTTCATCAGATATCAATTAAAAAAAGGTTTTCCTCAAATTTTAGCAGAAAATATTCAGCCTATTCAAGAGTATTTGCAAGATTATTTATGTAAGGGGCCTTCTTTCAGTCAATAAACTCAATATCCAAAAAACTGTAGATAAGTGAAAATGGACTGAATGAAGATGGTTATGAATTTTAGTGAAATCAAAATATAGTTTTCGCCAAAGGAATAAGCAACGTAACACAATCAGAATGTGTTCAACAATTGAAAT
Source organism: Gyrodactylus bullatarudis (assembly GCA_012064415.1). Taxonomy (NCBI): domain Eukaryota; kingdom Metazoa; phylum Platyhelminthes; class Monogenea; order Gyrodactylidea; family Gyrodactylidae; genus Gyrodactylus; species Gyrodactylus bullatarudis. The sequence continues at coordinate 149,432 of SSNU01000101.1, read as the reverse complement.
AAAATTTTATATATCTACTATCAAGTAAAAACACAAATTATTGTATTTTTAATTTAACCCAATTTAATTAGATTGCAGAGAATAATAACTCATACTATCCACAAATAAAATGAAGTATATTCATTAGCAGTTAGAATTATTTTAATAATCTTTAATTGGGTTGAAAATACTTTTTTTTCTGAACAGTATCTGTTTCAAAGAATCCCCCAATCATATACTCTATCAGTACATTGCATCATTTTATTAATCTACGCGTAGTAAAAACTGATTGGTAATGAATTTTGTCTCTAATTTCACTTTAAAATTCATTCATCAAAAATTCATTGAGAAAGTTCTGTGTAAAAGAATAATATTTCTTCCACAAAGGGATGAAGATGAATATTTATTTTGTCTCCATTCTCATGTTGATGCAGTTTTGTTCACTTTACTCAAATCAAGGCGAAGACTGTTCAGTGAGATGTGCCAGGAAGCATTTTGTCAATGCTGACAAGTGTGAAAATCAAGATTGTGTCATGATGGAGTACAAGAAGGGCATGAATACATGCATAAAAAAATGTCCTGAGACGTGTGAGAAGAAATGCTTCAGGAATACAATTTTCGAGTTGAAAGAAGAGTCGACTCAGGATAGGAAAAAGTTTCTTTTTGACTGCGTAAGGAAATGTTCAGGAGAATTGTAAAGAATATAAATAATTTGTACACTTGTTTAAAATTAAATTCTTATAATAGAGAGAGAGATTAACCAAAAATTCTTATTTCATTCCTATTTCATTATTTTATTTTTTTCATGGCAAAAATTAACCTCACTAAAGTTATTACGTTGTATAAAGATAATGAAAGTTGAAAAATTGGCATTTTTTGCCTCTAAAACTAGTTATCTTCTAAACTATGAAAAAATGAACTTAGAGATAAGAATCTTGTATTTCAACAAGAAAATGCGCTGGTTATTAATGGGATTGATTTTATTGATTGGTCGCTCCGAAATTCAGACTTAAACCTAATAAAATACCTTTTGGAACATTTATCCAAAGAGTTTATGCAAACGCGGAGCAGATTGAGTATTCCGTTGAAGTTAGATGTGAAATTCTAAAAAAGTCGTCATGATTAACTTGAAATGAATTGATATCATTGAATAAAAGAATAATTTTTAGGTTAATAAAGAGTGTTTCATATATATTAGTCCGTTTTCAAGCTCAATGATAAATACAGTAGTATTTTTACTTTTGAAGAGAAAGAATTTTATGATGTATCAAATGGTGTTGATTTGAAAAATCTTTCATGTTTAGAATAGTTCTAAAATTGAAAATGTTCAAAGTGTTTCAAATGTTAATTCGACCACTATATACAATGAACATGGTTGGCTTACAAGATCTAGAAATTCTTAATCTACGCTTCTATAGTTTAGTTAGAAGTGAATTAGGTTTTTTTAATTTTCAAAGTTTAGAAAACAATAGGGACCAAGGCTAATGCTTTTAGAGTTTATGTTTGACTTACTTTTTAGAAAAATAATTGACAGGATTTGTAGGATTCCTATATTCCCTCTGGATGGTAGAGTTATTTTCATATAATCTTTCACTAAGTTTCGGAGGAGCTGAAGCATTCGGTACAAGACTAGCAGCTACTTTCTGCGATTGTAATGTTTGCATTTCACTCAAATGTTGTTGGGTTGTAGTCGTGTCGATAAAAACCTATTTTGTGGGAGGAAATTAATTTTTTTTGTTTTAAATCAGAATGGAAGGCACTCTAATAAAACGGAAGTTGACATAAAGACTCATTGCTTTTCTACAGATGCAGTAAGGATCACAAATAATGTGATGATCCCAATATGAAATGAGTCTATAAGGTGTAGAAAGAAAAAGAAATTCCATCTGACAAAAAAATGATCATTTTTCAAATTTCGATTCGACGGCATATTTCCATATTTTTAATCTTTGACCTGAAATCTTTTTCTGATCTGAAAATGTGAGGATGGCCAGAAGTTTGTCAGAACCTGAACTAGAGGAGGAAATCTACACCCAGTTAATATGAATTGTGAATTTATGATTTTTCATCAAGGAATCAAATTTTGATCAAGATTTTTTGGAATCTAGATCATGAGACCCACATTAACTATATACTGAAGAAGAATTTCGAAAAAATCAATTTTTAAGGAAATTAGGGCATATTTCCAATCTCGAGTTAGCGCCAAATTTCCCTTTTTATGAACTTTGAGTTGAAAAAATTTGTTGATTTAAAATTAAAGGAGTGATTAAAAGTTGATTTTTAGGATCACAATAATACAAGAAAGCCTATTATCCCCATCAAATTTGGTATGGACTCATCATTTTCCAGAGATCTCGGATCATCAAAGTTTAATCGATTCTCGAGTAGTGAAAAGGATCAAAAAATCAGAATTCAGTTTTCCACGAAGATGGGGTGATCCTCAAAATCTGATCACTGATCAGTGATCAGGCATATTTGATTTCTTTGTCAAATTGTGATCCCAAAAATAAACAATCAATCATTGTCCCATTTTTGAATCAGCAAAATTTTTCAACTCAAAAATTTGGCGCTATCTCGAGATTTGAAATATAAATTGATTTTTTCGAAATTTTTCTTCGGCATATCGTTAATACTGGAAATAGTCTTGGCATTAAATTTGTTGCTGACGTTAAAAATACAATTTTCTTTGTTATTTTTTTATTGGTGGATCTTTCGAAAATTTATTGGCGATATTTGCCTTTCTTGTCTGATTGTGATCATGAAAATCAACTTTTGATCACTCTCTCTTTTTGAAATAAATAAAAATTTTCAGGTCAAAGTTCGAAAAAATGGAAATCGAAATTTGAAAAATGACCATATTTTTCATAATAAAAATTTTTTTCAGAGATTATCCCTTCAAATCGTAAAAAAGGGCAACATGAGTAGGGTTCCAAAAAATCTTCAAAAAACTCGAATTCTTGATGAAAAATCGAGATTTCTGTAAAAATTATAGATTCCCATATCAATCAACTCTATGTTAATTATGAAAATAAATCAATTTCAGAGTGCACTTACTGGACCTATGGAATCATTGTTGTTAGAAGATTTGGTATATTCTGAGGGGATGATTTTGGAGGAATCTTTCGGTCTATTCCTTGGCATAATTTGAGGTGACTGAGAACTATTGCGACTCTTTTTGAATCGACTTGTGGTTAAATGCATCGATTCTGATGGCATAAACTGTTCTTGATATGGACACGAGTGGACATCTTCAAAGTCTTCATCATTGAACTCCATAGCTTTAATATTCAATGAGCATAATATAGCCTCCTTATCACAGAGTGTTGAATCTTCAAGAGTATTGAGACCCTTTGAGCTCAACACAACACACATGGCGGCCAAGTTAATGTTCACCGCTCTCAAATTGGCCCGATTCAATGGAGATCCGGGAAATGCAGAGATTTTTGGGAAATGTGATAAACTCTTCCATTCTCGTCTGATGTAATCGAGATTTCCAACAAAAATGATATGTTTTAACTCGTTGTAATGAAGATTACTCGATCTAAGTGGCATAACAAAACTTCTTAGGCCAATGACCGGACTGAGGGGATCAGCAAAGAGGCAAACTACAATATGATCTGTAAAGACAACCATTTTTGTTTGTTCCCTATCCAGAAGACATCGATCGAGCGGCCTCTCCCGACACCAATGGAACATTCCAGTTGTATCAAAGAGACACTCCTCTTGCTGATTTAATTTGAGAAGGCTATTCTTAACATCAGCTATTTCTGATATATTCCTTGGAGAGCGTTGAGTAAAGTTATAGGCAAACATTTTACTAGCTTCCGTTGTCGACTGAACAAAATTCAAATTATTTATTCTCTGTAAATGTTTAAGGGTTGCTGAAGTAGTTCGATTTGACACTTTCCTACGAACCAGGACATCGGGAGTTGAATTTGCATCCATGTCCTCTTCACCAGGATTAGAAAGACTTATGAAACGATTAATATACGAATTGGAATCACTGCATGAGCACATGCGAATTTTAGAAACATCTGTGACATCATTGTGACATCGGGAACAATAGTAAAACACTCTTTTGACATCTTCCGCAGACTGAGCCATAAAGAACCCTTGAACACCAGGCTGGATAATAACATCATCCTATCCAAAAAAGATTAGATGAAAATTTCCAATCGATAATACATAAATCGTTAGCATAATTTGAACTTTTCAAAGAGCTAGTAATTGCAATTGAAGATCGCTTTTTACTAGAGCCTCAAAATGTATTCCCTCTGTTCTGAAACCCGTTTAAAACTATCAATTCCATCATTATAACATCAGTTGAAATCTATTATTTTGAAGATAAGCTAGTAGAATTATACATTATGATATAGCATGGTATTTTATTGATAAATCAATGATCTTAATCCACATATTTTGAAGTAGAGAGATGATTTTCGTTGTTTGGAAAAAATTGCTAAGCTCAAAGAATATTTTGTAATCAGTTTAAGTATACTAGTATCTGAATTCCCAGAGAGTTCATAATACTAAGTCTGAAAATGAAACAGATTATTTATGAATAAAATTTAGTGATTTACATACTAATTCTGAGAAAAAACAGAACTCAAGGACATACTAAATCTGAAATTATACTTTTACATGATATACTAGATCTGGTTTTTAATTGAAAGACATACTAATTCTGAATAAACATCCCTTGGAAATGCTCTTACCTCTTTAAAAATATATATAGTTTCAGAAGGAATACATGGCAATTTATACTTTTTGAGGCTCTAGTTATAACAAGGAAAATAAAAAGAATCCTTAAAGGAGAAAAGATTTTCTCATTGAGAATATCCAGGGAGTTGTAGCTAACCTTTGGATTTATTGCTATACAGGGATCACTATCCTTTGCAAAGAAACTAGACTTGTTGCCCGGCTTCGTCTCCACGGCAATAATGAGCAGTTCTAGTTTAGTGAAGCAAATCTCGGCCACCTTTGGGAAGGGCATACCAATGAAGGATCTCGAAAGGCTCTCTGTGTACATTTCCATGCCTGAGATGAAATTAGAGATCATAAGGTGAAATTTAAGAAAAATATTAAAGTTCTTGTTATTAGAATTTCCTACTTTTCCAATCTTTGAGCTCAGATTTTTTTCCTGTTTCAAAGTGTTTTAAACCATATGATTTATTTTAAATTCTCCTGAAGAGCCAATTAAGATTTCGACCGGCTAGAAATCGATAATTCGCAAAACCCATCTCTATTCAACATGGTTATCACCAGAGTAATGAGTAAGACTTTTTCTCATGTTTATTTCGACTAAATTCGCCTTTTTTCCAATATTTGAACTACTAATTGAATCCTTAAAACAGCAAAAAATTTCTAGCTCGAATATTCAAAATTTTTTTTTAATTTAGCAAGTTATGGGCAACTCAATATGGGGTTTATAAAAAATTCGCCTTCTTGAGTATAAAAATTCTGTAAAAATAATGAGCTCTCATCTTCACATTAACTAACATGTAACGCTTTAGAGCTATGGAAAACATGATCTGAGTACTAAATTTTATCAGAAAAGTTAGTCCTCTCGTGAGTTGTTCGGAGAAAAAAAAATTCATCCTAGCCTAATACGCACTGTTAAACTCTGCCGCAACTAAAAATATTGTAGTTAAAAATACAAAAATTTAGAATGACTACATTCATATAGATAAATATGAAAATTAATGCTCCAGCAGTTAAAAATGTTTTGTTTAATGTCAGTTTACGCTATTTCATTCAGGGTAAAAACATCTCATATTTCTTTTTATTTCAAGAGTAACTTTTTTATTTTATTTATCAACCTGTCAAGAAATAAAGCTTGAAGAAGAAAAGAATAAAAGTCTGAGAAGTTAAATTGAAGAATTAGGAAGAAATCCATTTGCTTTTGCTAAATATCTTGAGAAATTTTTCTATTTTCAAGACAAATGCACTTTGTTTAGCGTATATATTAATATGAGAAATGAAATCATGTCAAAAAAAAGAATTCCAACTGTCTCTGTCAGGCGTAATAAATTGAAGGAAAGTCATGAGTCTATTTCACTAATTCTCAATCATTATTCTCACAGTTTGTGATAGTGAGAAAAGTGGTCTAATGAAGTTACTTGGAGATGAGAATTTACTATCTTTGCAAAACAGGTCAAGAAAACAAGTTTTTTTCGGATCCAATAACAAAAAAATTATCAAGAAGAGGAACTGCCTAAAATATTTTTAAAAACTCTAATAAAGAGTTATAAGATAAGCTTAATAGTATTCTTGCCCAAGTACTTCTATCTAATTTGTTTCAAGTTCAAATGAAACTTTAATATGTTATCTGTGTCTAGCTTTATATTACCGGATTGATTTTAAAATTCATATCCTTCAAAATCACTGAGTTCACAAATTTGGATCCAAACTCAATGAATTGAAAGAATCAAAAGTTGAGTGATTTTCATTCCGAAATATCGAAGAGATCAAAATTTTTAGTCAAATCATGAGGGTCGTGAAATTTTTGTTTTTACTTCTTGCTCCATAGAGAAGAAAAAATGTTCACTAAAGCCTATAAAATGCGCTTTCTTTTGGAAATAAAAACCCTTCTTTCAGAAGTCGCCTTTTATTATTTTTACTTTAAAGTAGTGTTGTAATAAGCCATATTTCGCTATATAGAAACACATTTTATTATTATAATTTATTACTATTCTCTAATCTGATTGGACCAAACTTTGTGATGAGCTTTTCGTATCCCTTTGAAATGTTTTTGGAAGACCAATTGTTGCGAATATTGACCTGATAAATGTTATTAGAGAGCAAAATTTAGATTCTATTTCACTTATATATAGCAAGATATTAGAATATTTCCCCTGTTGATTTTCATTATCAAAACAATATGGTTAATGAAAATCAGATTTTCTGTTTTTATTTCGAGTCAAGCAAAACAAAATTTATTTCTATAAACTCTTCGTTGGAACAGACATATTTAGACAGAGTTAATAAGATATGATACCACTTAGATCATACTTTCCATGGAAATATAAAGTAGAAGGTATTCAAAACGAAGGGGTGATGCCAAATATTTAAAAGAGATTTACTTACAATGCTCAATAATAAAATACAGAATCTGTATTACAGATGAAGTACCCGATTTCTATCCCTCTCTGACCAAATCATAGTCGCCCAGAATAATATTTCAGCATTCAATGGTACTATTGAATTTATATTTCAAAACGAGGATTTTCTAAAGTTTCTTAATATTAAAGCTAAAACTCTGAAAAAAATAACTATAGTTAATGGCTAATCGGGAAATCTTAAAACCGAGTTTACTCACAGACTCACAAAAGTTTCTAGAATCACTGAAACAATATTGACCGATAAGAACTGTTCTTTCAAAATCAATATTCATTTTTTTGGTTTTCCACGTTACACCGTCTATAACATGCCAAGACCAAGAGTAATTCCCTCACACACAAAATTATTTCATTGAATAGGAATTTTAATAACGATTCATGGGAAAAAACTAATAAATATTCTAGTTACTTACAGGTAGTTTAAATCAATCCCTTTCTCAACTCTATAATTTGCCCCCTCCTAGACGAAGAAGATTTAAAAAAAGCTAAAACTTACTTTTTTAAATCAATGAAAATGCAAAATATAATTATTGCACAAAAAGGGCTGAAATCTTTTCCTCCTGACAATGGTTCATTAAACTAATTTCAACTATTTGAGTAGAAATTTATTGTTTATCTTAATTTTTGATCAGACAAGATGTTTTTTTTCTAGCTTCAAGTTAAATAAATTCAGCAATATAGAAAATTTAGCAAGATAGGAAAATACTACTTTAGTCTAAAAGAGGAAATATGAAAATGGTAGACTATCTCATGAACCTGATAAGCTAAACTAAACTATACGTTTTTCAGAGCTAGTAATAAGACTGATTTGCCACTTCTTCATTCCTATTTATTCTTATCCGCCAAAGGGACAGAGAGTAAGTTAAGATTAGTTAATTTTATAAAGTAGTCTTAGTAAAAGTAGATTTTAACGGAATAGATTCAAAACCAACTTTTCTAACCTCTCCAGATGTTTCGGTACTGAGATAGTCAGGTACCTTCTTCTGTGGGATGATTCACTTGTAATCTAAACTCTCTTAACCCATGTTTGGAAATCCACAAATTTGAAAACACTAAATCTCGAAAACTTTCCAGTGTGACTATGGAGCTTCTTATGTAGGACGTATGATTCATAAAGAAGGATACAACGGTGACCAGACATTTCAAACTGGTTGCTTTGTTTAATAATTATATTATATTGTTAAAAATAGATTGACCCAATTCGGTATATCAAACTGTTGAAATGTTTGAAAGGGGAATATAAATTTAATTTGAATTTCTGTTATTCTGGATAGAGCTATCAAAAGAGTAATTGGCGCATTAAAAACTTTACTACATCTGTAATGGAGCCAGTTAAAAGGACAGAAAAAAGCAGAGAATGGAAAAAGAAAATGATATCCCTGGATAATAAAATTATTGATTATCGAAAAAAGATGAATTTCATAGAAGTAAGAACGAGAGGGAGGATATTTTGTCAATAAAAATTAATAAAAATTATAATTTCTCTTTTGAATTAATCTTTTCAGATAAGATTTTATATACAGGCAGAATATACAATAGAGAATTAATTTATTTCTGGTCTAATTGCGTCTCTTATTGTCTTTATTCTTCTCTTCCGAGTTTTTTGTCAATCCAAAGACATTACTATATCATTTCCTACAGTAGAAGAATCAATTTCATAAATTTACATTCCAGTTTCTTCTCATAAAACTTTCAATTGACCCTATATTACATCTGAAGGATGAAATTTGTGAAATAGAATAAAAAATTTCGTTTTCATACTTGAAAACTAATGGTCAGTGTAATATTTATGCAATGAACTTTGAATAACACAATTCCCAATTTGCTGCAATATCTAGTTTTTTAAGCACACTACACTGTACTCATCTAATTTCTCTTTGACTCAGGTTTCTTCAAACGAATATTCGACCGTAAACATGTACTTTAAAAAAAAGACAATTAAAACATCCTAAAAAGTCATATTCATCCTGAATGTTCAGAAGCTGAGTCAAGACGAATTTCATTTCCTTCCTTTCGTTTACATAGACTTTTCCTTAGAATTGTTTCTTTTTAATAAATTTCATAATTAGCAATCAAGTCAATATTAATTCTGGGGTTCCCCAAGGATCAACTATTGGCCCTCTTCTTTTTTTAAATCTTTGTTTCGCTGACATTCAGCTCCCAAAGGATATTGAGAATGTCCTTTTAAAATATGCGGATAATTTGAAATTCATCTTTAAAGTAAATAATGCACTTGACATTATAAAAATCAATCACAACTTCTCCCTTCTTAAAGATTCCCTTGAGGCCATGGAGTGCAATATTAATAGATAGAGATAAAATCCACAGTTATGCTCCCATCCGGTCTCCCTGCAATCCTCTTGGAATCGCTTCTACTTCCTGGAGAAATTGTCTCCTCAACTCCTCAATTTGATTATATCTTTCTTACTCAAAATTACTAACTCTCAATGTTTGGAAATAGAAAGGATCCAATATAGATTCTTACATTCTATTTACCCTCTCATTAGACTCATATAATGCACTTGTCTCTGTCTCGGGGCTTCAATCCCTCTGGGTACGCCGATATGCATTCTTAGAAAAAAAATTCACGGAATCTTATCCAACAGCTCAAAGTAGCTACAATATCCGTAAAGATAAATTCAAGTATAATTTCTTATTGTCTGCTTTCAACTCTATTTACTCAAAATTTGAATAAGCTGATTGTGAGAATCTTATTAGTCTAAAATTAGTAATGTCTCATTTAAGATCTAAACTAGATTACTCCATTTCTCTATTCTCATCTTCATAAACCAGATGATTAACGATTTTCTTACAGATTTACGAGTTTTTATTTTCCTATTCTAATTTCAATTGCCAAATGAACCAGATACAGTATTTTGATCTTTTTACCATTCATAAGAAATTATGTACAGAGTTTTAAATATTATTTATAATCTACATAAAGCTAGTTGACATGAAGATGAGAATTTACTATTTTTACAAACAACTCGATGTTTTTTCCGGATTCACAGGAAAAGAATATTTTATCTGATTGATGTTCGAATGAGCGAAAAAAAGAGAAAAAATAACGCAAGAAATCAAATCAAGTAAAATTTATTTAACCCTTTCAATACCAACTCAATAAATGATTTCGAAAGTTCAATCTTCCTATTTGACTTTACAGAAAATTGAGCTGGAAGAATGGTTTTTTTTCTACCATAAATATTTTACATTCAAAAAACTACTGTATGGGTCTTCAGATCAATTCACAAATTTAAATGTAGATCAAAAGTCAGAAATAAAACTATGCAATATGAGCTAAAAATCTTAAAAATTTCAAAGTTCCTTTGATTATGATGATGAAATCGTTTAGCAAAATAAATCCTTGGTAAACTCTCGGGGAGAATCATCGAATTCTCTTTGAAATTATTTTCAAAAAAGCGAGCTGAGCATAATACAGTAGTTTGAAGAAAGGGATAGTGTGAAGTAAACTGTTCAATCTCTCAATCATGTCGAGTAGCATTGAGGTGAAAAGGGAGAGAAAAACTATTTTTTTATTACAGAGAGTGGGAAAACTCAGAATTTTCATCATACAATCTCTATTGGCTAGATTTGATGGACATTTTGAACAGAATCAGGCAAGTCTTACAAAATCCACTTCAATCCAAGAGTTGAAAATGAACTTGAGTAGTAGAAATATTTGAGCAGATGGATAATAGATTAGGCATTGCCTCTTATTCTACTATTATACTTAGGGCAGGGTGTATTTTGGCAAGGGAACAAATCAATGATCACTGATCACCTACAGACATATTGGAGTAACAAATTTCATTATGGGAAGGTTAACAATTTCAAAAGAGCTTTTTCCCACAATATCCCATGGACATGATAAAACAACGGAATTTACCATGAAGGTCGTCTTGGTGATAAGATTACTGTTTTTGATAAGATAAAAGTTAAGAAACTAATTAACCCTTTCGGTGCCTATGGACATTTATGCCCATTTTCCAATTTTTTGAACCTTCATAACTCTACCAGTTTGATAGGTTTCTGGATCAATTAAAGTTTAAATTGAAGCCCACAATATGAACTTAGATTAGTAATAATTTTCGCCAAATAACTTGGTATCTTCATAGCTAAATTTTGGTTTTTATAAAAATTGTGAAATAGTCTCGGCACCGGCAGGGTTAAATGGCTAAGATAATCCGGATTTTAGTGATTGCGTAGCAGAAATTGGTTAAAAATTGATCAGCTATCTGAATTTTTAAAACTATATGTCATAATGGTGAAGCATTTTCGACAAATAGTTCAATACGAAATAATATTGTGAATTAATAGTGTGGAAAATGTAGTACGGATAGGGGCGAATTCTCAATAGATTAAAACAGGAATGATGAGATGTGAGCATAATAGAATTTCAAGTCTAGATAGAGTGCACAAAGAATTTGGATTCTTTCAATCTTTCGAACTTTTCTATGAGTTCAAGTTTCCGAGTAGAGATAAGGTATAATCAAAGTGTGTTAGTACTAATGATTTGTATGCCTTAATTTCTAAGGATTACTGATTTTGAGAATTTAAGGACGACAAATTAGAAGAAAAACATTGAGATGAGAATTAAAAATTTATACCTTAGAGACCGCCATTTTTGTGACGTTTTTATATGTTGAGATCCATAGTTTGGAAAGCTATCTAATTTTGTTTCTCAAAAGATTTTATCACTCAAAATTGCTTACTATGAATATTTTCCATAAGACTAATTCAATAGTACATAATAATAATAATTATTATGAATTATAATTTTATCATTATGGAAGCTCTAAAACCACCGCCCTCTAGAAGATTATTTTTTATTCTGTTGGAGTTAATAAATTTAAAATCAAATTAAAAAATTACATTGATGAAAGTCTTTAAAGTGTTTACACATAAGAATATATATTAGTTTCAACACATATTATCAGTAAAAGTTAAATCTAGAATTGATTGAATAAGTTCGATTAAAACTAGCATATTTTGTAACAGAAAACTTGAACTCAATTAAATTTTACAAAGCTTGAGTTAATTAAAATCATTTTTCTCTTCAGATCAAAAATAACTTTATTGCATTCTCATGTTGATGTTGTGATTTTAACGATGCATGTAATTAATAAATCAGCAATAAAAAAAATTTATTTAGAAGATACTTACCAGCTCCCTGCATGTACTGCTCAACCCAAGGTGGTTTGCTGGCATCTTTATCATTCTTGTACGCTCTCATGGTGAATAAATTTGCCAATAGAGTACTGAAACCAGGGGCCAGACAATTTTGAGCAATGAAGCCTAACTTTAGTTCAGCAACACAGACAGCATCATCGCCACGCCGCCAATCCCAAGAAGGAATATTGAGAAGATAGGCTTTATTATGATATTGCATTAACTGTACAATAACCTGGGAAAACAGGGTTAAATTAGGTTGCTATCATTTCGATTGAATCTAATACTTTTGATTTTAAAAATTCAAAATTAAGTATTTTTCATGATAAAACCAAAATTTGGAACGAATTTCAATTATCTTTAGAGCACCGTTGTTTTCCGGATAGTCAGAAAGACAAATACATATTTCTTAAAATCCTATTAAAAATTTCCGAAAAAGATTCAATCTGAAAAAAGGTTTGGCAATTTTCCCGCTCCTTTAAACCTTTGAGCTCAAAATTTTTATCGAAGATTTGAAGCAATTAAATGCTGGGATTAACACTAGATAAAGATTTCGAATTTGCCTCAAGAAGTTCACAGAAATCCTTATTATTGTGGGAAATGGAATTATTTGAATAATTTTATTATGACGATGGAAAATAATCTAAAATTTAAAAGTATAACTTGTTCTTGGAGGGGATGAGTTTCTCTCAACCTCTATGGCTGAATTAAAATTCTTCGGCATATGATGGATGATCCAAAGTGTCTGTATCAAATTGCTTTGAATCTGATATCTGGTGCATTTTAGAAATTGTAAAATGGGTTAGTTTTGAATTCATATTCCAGTAAATTTCTAATTTCAACATTTAATCGTGGAATTCAAAAGAATTGTTTCGTTCAAATTAATAATCGAGGTAATCATTCTTCCAAAAAGCTTCATGGTTGAAAATCCAAATATCGAATAAACAAAAGATTTTCCATAAATTGAATGGAATAAAATCATGTCTGTTATGGTCTGATATTCTCTTTTGTTAATTTCAAATATCTAACATGAAGGGATTTTTTTTCAAAATACTACTAAATAATATACTGTATCGAAAAAAATGCAAAACAAGATCATGAGATATTTTAATCGTGATATTATAATAATACAATTTATATATACAGATATCTCATGGAAAACATAAGCCTTCTTCTTGTCTGTTCTACATTTAGCTTGATATCTCCTGATTACAATTGAATAGAATTTTAATCATTCTTATTATACATTACAGCTAATGTTAAAAGATATTTATCGATTCTCGAAACTTAGGGAACAGTGCCGAAAGTCGCTACATAACGAAAAAAATGTATTAGTCAGAAAAAAGGTTTTCTGGTACATATAACTACTATAAAGTAGACAAGAAATACTTTAATTTCAGTTCAAAAATTTTTTTTCTAGATTTTTGGCTCATTAGAAAAAGCAAATCTGAAGGTGAATTTCGACAGGAACTTGCTGAAATTTTTTTTCGAATAAATTAATAGATTGAGAAAACATTTTCTGCCCCGTCTGGTGTAGTGGCATCTCTCTCACCTCTCATTCGGACCCTGTTACTTTCGGTCAAACCCTCGCACACCCTGTTCTCTTATATTATTCTATTATTTCTATTTATGAATAAAAAAAATTCAAAGGAAGACTTTTCAAGAATTCCTGATGAACCCAAAATGACCTAGCTCATCTACTTGGGTGAACATGAGTGATGTCTGAGTTATAAGTTACTATTGACACCTGTAAATACTAACGTGGTCTCTTCCAGATCTTCTCTGATGATATCATTTTGAGAATGTAAAATGAAGAAATGTATTTTTTCGATTTTGAAGAAAGCGTGGATTGATATGAAAAATTCAAGGAGGAAAACATTTTTTAGATTCGGAATCAGCAGCAAAGTTTACACCATAATCAATTCTTTTTTTCTATGCATTTTGATCTTGATTTTTTTTTCAAGAATCCCAATCAAATTACAAGCCAGCCATTAATTAAAAAATGAAATAGAAAAATAAGGTATAATGCTCATTGACTCAAGGTAAGAAAAGAGGTCATTTACAAATTGATTCATTTCTAATTACAAGGAAAACCAGAAAAAGGCAGTTTATTGAATGAAAAAAGGCATTTTTTCAGGCAAAATTTTGGAAAAAAGGCAGATAAAAATTTTCGCTTAAACTGAATACATTTTACCCGTGAACTATTCCAATTTGCATGGTATGGATACGAACTGGTTCAAATTTTCAAAACGAATTTGTATCACAACCGTTTTCAACCCAGAAGAACCTTTAACAAATGATTTTTAATTATCATTGGTTAAGTATGATCATCGAATGAATTAAGTATAAATTTATCTAGAATCTCTGAAATCTGATTGATTATATTTTTCAAATATTCGTTTGGACCATTTTGCTTATGATTTTCTCTAGCTTTAGAGAGTACAGGGTAAGTTTCAATTGAATTTCCGAACTTGGTATTTAATTTTAGCTTGGATTTCTGTTGAAATCAAGTTTTCAACTTTAGTTAGTAGAAGCATTAAATGCAGAATATCATGATTATTTTAAAGATAACATTTTAGATGTCTTATTTTTATTAAGACATTATTATTTTTTTTTGTTGATTATATCTGAGATTGGACAGTGGATTCTGATTTATTTTAATGCAAAAATGGCTTTTTAAGAAGTAAATTCAAAAAGGCTAAAAAAGGATGAAAAAAGGCATACCCAACTCGTGAACCAAGCTATCAGGAGACTTTTTAATAACATTTTCAGGCTTAATACACCTGTATTAATCTATGGACAAAAAAGGCAACAAAGGCATTTGGTTGCCCTACTAATTACTCATTAGAAATGCGGTAGAAAGTGAAATAAGGAGTGAAAACCCCATACCTTGCTTCTTAGATGTGAAATACAATCAGTTCAACAAATGGGAGTACTCAAAAATTCACCTCGTACTATTCTTTATGTTTTAACAGGGCCAGAAGAAATCCAGCGGAATATATATAACGTTTATCCCCATAATATTTGTTTGTTTTCACTTAGTTCCTAATGAGTTCAGAATGAAAAAGTATTCTTGATGGAGTTCGCTCAGATTAATAATATTAATATTATCATAATTATAATCAGGAGGGGAGTTTTTTATGACTAAATCTTAATGGTATAAGCTTTATGTACTTTATATATATCCTAAATAATTTATTGCGCAGTAAAACAACAAGATCATATTGCTCCATATTGAATGGATTACTCGGTCTCTCAAATAATTACGGACAAGGCATCTCTTTATTCTTATCTGATGCATGGAGTAATTTATTTAGTATAGTAGTGTCTAATCCCTAATTTCTTATTTCTCAACAAACAAAATATATTTCCATTATATTTTATTAGCCTCTAATTTAATCGATAATATAATGACACGAAGTTGAGATAAAAATGTATTTACTCCTAATCATGAGTGGGAACTAGGGCCTCAAAAATAGTACCAAAAAAGATGAAAAATTTAATCTCATAAACTGAAAAATAAGTAGAAAAAAGTACTTTCAAGAGAATTTAAGGGATTTTTAGTAAAAAAATAGTTCTCTACCGTAAATTGTTGCAGAATTTCTAGTCAATCTTGTGTCAACAATATTTTTGATTTTTGTTCAAATTTTATTCCATGATAGAAAATGACCCTTCAACTGTTCTTGTGCATATTTTACAAAATAAATACATACATATTCTTTTAGTTGAAATTTGAAATTCATGAAGGAATATTATCCAACAAAAAGCTACGATCTAGATACTATTTTCTTACATGATGAAGGCTCGATATCAGGGATATAGCTATCAATTCATGTGATTGGTAGCTAGTTGAGGGATACTGTATCCTGAGATTGAATTTGAAAAATAGTACAATAAAGTACAATTTAGTACAGAAATAATACCGGCTATCTTTTAAATAGGATTAGATAAGCAGATTTTTTCTTCAGATTATCAAAACTCAGTCAGTCCTTTGTCTAGAGTAAACATAGACCAAATAGTATTTTTTTGAGGGCCTAGTGAGAAGTCATTTTTTAAGATTTAAAGACAAGACGAATAATTTCTTTTTTTTGTCATCGCATAAAACCCTGTAACTTATTCAATGACTTGATAAATTCCCGATTTCTTTCAAAAATTGAAGCATATTAAGTTTGAAGACAAAACAAATTATTTATGAATAAAATCTAGTAATCCATACTAATTTTGAGTAAAAACATACCAAATTTGAAAACAAAACTCAAGGACATACTAAATCTGAAATTATTATTAAATATGCACTTACGTAAAAAGACATAATAGATTTGATTTTTCAATTGAAAGACATACTAATTCTGAATAAACACCCCTAGTTTTGCAAATATTCCTAAAATATAATATTTGGTTCTTTTGACTGAAACGAATCTGGGCAGAAATTCGAAGACCAACTGGATTTAAGGTTTTATAAGTGTAATGAAGAGTATAAAAGAGATTTGGAATAATCAATTTTTGATCTGAGATATAACATAATAGATTTAAGATCATAGAGGTCATTACAATCCGAAAGATTGTATATTTAGTATCTAAGTATCTAAAAGACGACAATAAAATATGATCGTTATTGCTTTTATTCCTCAGACTATACAAAGAGGAAGTGGATGAGGACGAGCTTATGAAATTTTTTATAATGAAAGCATTAATTAGTTATACAGCTTTTATTTCGCCGGATCCCATCAGACTCTTACAATGTCTTGATTCATATGTTTCTTCGATAAATTAAGAGAAGTTGTATCCTTTTATTAGTGGGTTTGAGAACGCGATTAGGAGAAAACCATTGAACTATAAGAATATGAGCAGCTCATCAAACTAAGCCTCTCATAACTCCTGTAATTAAGCTTTTCAAAGAGACGTAAAAACGAAAGGATACAACTGGCAATACTGATAAAAAGTTTGGCAATTTTAAAGTCTAAAATTAATCTTAGTTAGCCAAAATTTTGCTGAAATCGGACATCAAGATGTACTAAAATCTTAAGTAGAAAATTTGTATTTTTCACATCATCGTCAAATCGTGTGCAAAGACTTTTTCCAGAGCCACTTTATTAATCTTATCTTTGTAAAAACGTTAGGAAACCGGTCAAGATGTCAAGGGATAATGTAGTAAGAATTCATTTAAATTTGAGTAGCGATTTGAAAAAATATGAGTGGCATAATAGTGAAGCATGTTTTGGTTCTTAAAATTTTAGAAATTGAATTTAAAATAAACTTTCTGGTAGATAGTAAGCCCCTTTTTTTCTACTAAACTTACGAGTAATACTCATCGAGTTTCTAAAATTTTCCAAAAAAGATTTGTTTCGAATATTTTTTTCTTATACGGTGAAAGTTTGCATTTTGAATCGGTTTCGAAAAGCTTTAATCTCACAAACTCATTCGAAGTTCTAGTAGAAATAGGAGGCTGACGATGAACAATTAATTGTGTCAGATGATATTTTTTCCTTCTTAAAGAATATATAAATATAATCTATTGATTCCTTTGACATTTATTGTGTGTATGATGAATAAAAGTAGTCGATCATGAATGAATCCAATAGGGAAGATCACGTGTAGATTAAATCAAACGAATATGCCCAAAAGTCAGACTTCGTGAGAATTCAAATTTCCAATCGAATGAAAATAATAATGATGATAATGATATATTTTTTCAAGTTTAATAAGAGGAAAATATCACGATTTGTAGTGGAGCTAAACATATGAAAACTGTTTTATCTTACTGTTTTACTAATTTATAGGAAAATTTGAGAATTTCCATTGATTCAATAATAATAATCGACTTAAATGTCAACAATTGGGGAGAAATGGTTTTTAAGAATATATTCTGGAGCGAAATCTTAAAATAATTGAATATTAATTTTATCGGCAAGTTTTGGAATTTCGTCTACATTATATATCTGGGGTGGATAATCGAAATAAAATATAAGATTGTCGCAAGTTTGGATCATCATTAAAGAGATATTCTCATGCTGAATCCAATGATGGTACTTTTGAGATGATCAGTTTGAGCAACAAAAAATCCTGTTAATAATGATGTTAAATAGCTTGAAATTGTTGCTATAACCACAGATTTTAATATTGCTACTTGAAAGTAGAATAATATTTTTTCGAAAAAGAAAATTTTATAACCCAAGATGATTTTATAAAATTATGAGTGACCGAAAATTTTATCGAACTATTTTTTTCAATCTTCAAATGAACAAAACATCGAAATTCGATTCCCAAACGAAAATGAATTCATTCATTAGAACAGATTAAGCATATTGGGCTTTCTTGTCTTGAAGTGATCCTGAAAATCAACTTTTGATAACTCCCTATTTTTGAAATCAATAAAAATTTTCAGTTTCAAGTTTTGGCGCCAAATGGAAATTTGTAAAATGACCATATTTTTCATAATAAAAATTTTTTTCAGAGATTATCCCTTCAAATCGTAAAAGAGGGCAACATGAGTAGGGTTCCAAAAAATCTTGAAAAAACTCGAATTCTTGACGAAAAATCGAGATTTCTGTTAAAATCATAGATTCCCTACTTCATATCAATTAGCTTTAATTAGTTATAATTGACAAGATGGGAATTTATGATTTTTATAAATTTCTCAACTTTTTCATTAAGAAATCGAATTTGTTCAAGATTTTATTGAATCTAGTTCATGAAAAAGAAAAATTAGATTCCCCTACTCATAAGTGCACTTTTTGGCATTAACTTTTCACTCTTAACATTTAGGCTTAATACAATAATAAAATGGACTAGTATTCAGGAAATTAACTTTTATATCAAGAAAATATTCATAAATCAAGAAAACATAACAGAAAATTAGTTTTTCGAATTCTCATAAATCATCAATCATTTTTTGATTAGATATTTGTAGGAAAATTCAGATCTTCTGGCCGTTTAAATAACCTACTCTCAAACTACTCTATAACATGTGGTTTTCTGTTTCTAATAAAAATTTGGCTAACATAGCCTGGAAAGACCTAAGAATAACAAATAATTAAGGTATCTAACTACAAAAAATTTCAAGTCAAGATAACCAGGAGAAACTTCTTCATAAAATGAGATAGAAACTTCATAAGAAAAACCTTCTCAAGTGTGAAAAACTGCTCGTATGTATTCTCAAGCATGAAAACTCGTGGAGAAGAGTATTTACCTTCACTATCTGAGTCAATATTTTCAGAGGTACACCGAGTATACACATTGTTCATTTTTGTGCGCACTGTTTACAATGTTCAAAGTGTACCCATTGGTCGTAAGAATTACAATTATATATTTGACAGGTCCTATGTGATCAAAATTTCACCAAGAGATGATTAAGATTATTCTATATATAGTGGTGGCCAAAAAAAAGTTTTCACTTTAAAAACCTGTTGTTGTTTGGTTATTTTAAATGATATTTAGTTGCAAAATAGTTTATTCGGTTGAGCAATATATGCAAATATCTAATATAGTCATTTTTTTCGATTTGATTCATTCATAAATACAAAATTAAGAAATTACCGTTTTCATTGAAATTTATATTGACAAAATAAAGTTTTCACTTTTTAAACTTTCTACTTCTTGTTTGTGAGAAGATTTTTGAATTAGGAAAATTAATTCGCTGATCAGATATTTATTTGCAAGTATTCTTACATTAATTATTCTGAAACAAATTCAAAATGCAAATCGAAAGACCGAAGAATTCAAAACTAAGCAATTTTGAAAAAGAATTGGCGTCATCACTGAAATCAAAGGGTATCAGCCACCGTATGATTGCCAAAGAAATAGGATGTTCTTCAACAACCATAAACAACTTATTTTCTTCGAGAAAATCCAATCGAAAAAGAGGTCGAAAACGTATAATTCCTAATTCTCTTAAAAAAATAATCAGGTTGATGGCTGTCAACGGGAGAAAAACGACCACACAAATAAAACAACAGTTTAATTTGAAAGCTAGCAATCGAACGATTCGTCGATTCTTAAAAAATGAACAAAATTTATATTGGGGAAAACCAAAACTGACTCCTAAATTATGTGAGAATGATAAAATTTCTCGTAAAGACTGGGCTTGCAAGAAAATTATCGAAAATCAAAATTGGGGAAAGGTAATCTTTTCTGATGAGAAGAAGTTCAACTTGGATGGGCCAGACGGTCTCAGTGTATGTTGGATTGACAAATCTGTACCTAAGCCAACCAGGATTAAGAGAGGATTTGGTGGAGGAACTGTAATGGTATGGGGTTTTATAACAAACGAAAATGTTGGCCGTTTGGTTGTTGTTGATCATAAACTTGATTCAAATTTCTATCAAAAAGTTTTAGAAGAGAGTATTCTACCTTTTAAAGAGGAGCTCGTGAATTCAAATTTAATTTTTCAACAGGATAACGCCCCTTGTCATCGATCAATTTCTACCAAAAGTTGGTTTCGAGAACACGGAATCATTTTGCTTGAATGGCCATCTAGAAGTCCAGATTTGAACCCAATTGAAAATCTCTGGGGAATTCTAGCTCAAAATGTCTATGCAAATGGTAGACAGTTTAGTAATAAAGATGAATTAATAAAGTGCATATTTAGAGAGTGGAATTTAATAGAGAGAGAAACTATTATAAATCTCTATAGATCTATGCCAAAAAGATGCTTATCAGTGGTTCAAAATGATGGAGATTTCACTAAATAAAAGTGAAAACTTTATTTTGTCAATATAAATTTCAATGAAAACGGTAATTTCTTAATTTTGTATTTATGAATGAATCAAATCGAAAAAAAATGACTATATTAGATATTTGCATATATTGCTCAACCGAATAAACTATTTTGCAACTAAATATCATTTAAAATAACCAAACAACAACAGGTTTTTAAAGTGAAAACTTTTTTTTGGCCACCACTATATATCTGCCTACTGAGTCGAAAACCCTTTTGACCTATTCTCTCGAAGGAATTTTTTTTATGGAACATGATGTCACAGATAATTAATGTCACAGAATCTCTCTCCATTTAATTATTAATTCCATGATACAGTTTAGATAGTCCCAAAGCATCACTTTTCTACAGTTATATACATTGTGTTTTTTGAAATATAAATATCGTTGATCATGAAACTGTTGATAAGAATCTATGAACTAAATTTCAGATATTCCCTTTAATTTAATTGAAATAAATATCAAACTTGAAGTTTTATGGTTAGCCATCTATATAGGGAGAGAGTTAAATATTGAAGAATAAAGAAAGGATTATGGATAAAACTAGGGAAAATTTTTGATAAAAGAGGAATAATAGATAATAATTCTGAAATATAGAGTATACTTTGATCATTTTTATCGGTTCGTTTAATCTTTTCGTAACTTACATGACTAACGAGATTAAGAATAGCTCACAAATATTAATTTAATACACATAGAAATCATACAATATCTCTCAATATCATACTCAATTAATATAAATACAGTTATTGTTGTTCTAATTAACACTCCCTTTTTTAATTCACTATAATGTTATATATATATATAATGTCTTTATATCTTATCAACTAAATTTTAACTATTTGGCTACGTTCATTAGGTAAGAAATACACCTAGTTAATATGAAGATGGAAATTTATGATTTTTACAAAATTTTCAATTTTTTCATCGAGAAATCAAATTTGATCAAGACTTTTTGGAATCTAGATCACGAGGCCCACTTTCACGATAAGGAGAAAAAAAATTGAAAAAAACCTAATTAGAATTAAATTTTTTTGCTGATTTTAAAGTGATAAACTGATCAATAGTTGATTTTTAGGATCACAATAAAACAAGAAACCCGAGTAGCACCATAAAACTTTAGATAAATTCGTCATTTTCAGGGATCTTGTATCATCAAATTTTATTTCCATATCGTGAAAGTGGACCTCATGATCTAGATTCCAAAAAATCTTGATCAAATTCGAATTCCGATGATAATAATGTCGAACATCATCAAGAATATCTTTGTTAGTATTTGACCTCATGAGGAAGCTTTCGGCAAGTTCTTAGATCATTAATTTTTCATTTTAAATAAAAAAGGTCTATCCACTGAAGTAACAATATTTTTCGAATAGTTTGAGGATTTTTTAGTATTCAGTTGGTAAATAAATGAGACATTCTAATAGAAGAGAACTCACTTTGATTTTTGGACAAAAATTCTTTATAGAAATGACTCTCATGATGTTTGTAGCATCTTCAGCATCCGGATCTGGGGAGTATTTATTAGCAATAACAAGGCAAGCATCGGCTCCTAATAATTGGACTCTAGCCAGGTCTTTGCTGTTCATCACAGAACCCTGAAAGAAAATATCACTACATTATTCACACAGCAAAAAACTCTTTTCCTTATTGTATGTTGAAAAGGCTCAAATTCTTACAAAAATCTATGTGTAATTGTGAAATTCTTTTGGAAATTAAATTTTGGTACAAACGAAGCCTTTGATCAGATCAAGATTCAAATGAATAGTTTCTTATCTTAATTTTTGAGCAATTGAAAAAGTTTGTTGTTTTGTTTATTCTTTAGCAATTCAGAGGTAAATTAAGCGGAATGCGTCTATTTTCATTGAAACTAGAAAGAAAAATAATGAAACCACCCTTAATTCAAAATCAGTTTAATACTACGGATATAAAAATGAATTTTTTATTGAAAAAATCTTTGAAAATACATTCTTGCTACGAAAATAATTAATTAAATGATAAGTCGGCTTCTAAAATAGAATCAGCGAAATTATTTTAGCAAGGTTTCAAATTTTCTAATTTGTGCGATGGTAAAAACTAATTTGAGACAAGATTTTTCATGTCTAACTTTTCAGGATACATGACTTTCTTTAGAGTCGTAGCAACGATAAAAAGCAATAGCCAGAGGGAAAAAATGCTCTCTCATCTTTCACTCAATCAGGATTTTTCTTCATTCTATTTCAGACATGATTCAATTTACAAAGCATTGCAGAACAAATGTAACACTTTTGTAAAATTGTATAGAAGTGAAAAACAGTGTGGGGAAATTCAATTCTATCTTTTAGATAACAAAGGGGAGAAAAATAAAAATCATCATGTTTTGGTTGATAAAAGGAAAAAGAATAATCTGATTTTTATCTTCTATCTTTAACGATATGATCTCATATTTAAGATGAATTCACGCCTTAGATAATAATTATTATCTTTATAAAGCTAGTTAATATAAAGATGGAACTTTATGATTTTTACAAGATTCTTAATTTTTTCATGGAGGAATCAAATTTGATCAAGATTTTTTGGAATCTAGATTATGTGGCCCTCTTTCACGGTACGGAGAAAAAAAATTTAGAAAATATCTATTTTTAAGGAAAATACGGCAAATTTGAAATCTTGTAGTAGCGCCAAATTCCCATTTTTTGTTGATTTCTGTGTGAGAGAGGGATCAAAAGTTGATTTTTAGGATCATAATAAGACAATTAAACCGATGATCATAATAAAATTTTTGATAAATTCGTCATTTTCTGGGATTTTGAAATATCAAATTTCATCGACTTTCAAGTAGGGAAAATGATGAGAAAATCAAAATTTGATGAGTTGAAAATTTTTTTCGATTTCAATATGAGAGAGTCATCAAAAGTTGATTTTTAAGATCACAATTAGTCAAAGAAACTGATTCAGCATATTTGGTTTCTTTGTGATCCTAAAAATCAACTTTTGATGACTCTCTCATTTTGAAATCAACAAAAATTTTCAACTCAAATTTCAAAAAAGTGGGAATTTGGCGCTACTCCAAGATTTAAAATTTGCCGTATTTTCCTTAAAAATAGATATTTTCTAAATTTTTTTTCTCCGTACCGTGAAAGAGGGCCTCATAATCTAGATTCCAAAATATCTTGATCAAATTTGATTTCTCCATGAAAAAATTGAAAATTTTGAAAATCATAAATTTCTATCTTCATATTAACAGTTAACAGCTATTATAGTTCATAATTAACTATAGGTGTAATAATGAAGTGTTCATGTTAAAACATTGATTATCCTCTAGTTATTTTTGTTTTGAGAAAGAAATCATCTTGGAAACTTATGATCTGTATTGTATTAGTCGAATTTCTTTCGTTTTAAACTCCTAATATTTTGTTTATTACTAAGAATAGCAGAAAATTTTTATTAAATTTGACTTTGTTGATCAAGAAAATTTTGAAAAATTTGACAAAAAAAGAAAAAAACTGTCTTGTTAACATGAGTATCGATAAGAATTCCAGTAGAGCAGTGCTCTTCTTAAAACAACTAGGAGAAATAGAAACCATTTCATTCATTTTTTTTACAGAATGTAATGAAAAACTTAAGGAAACTTGCTAAAACATTAATTTGGTTCTCAACGTATACTTTAGATGTTTAATGTTTGCAAGTGAATTTTAAAGTTAAAACATACTTCAAGACCCATCGAGGAAAATCTATGGAAACAGTAACTGCTGCAAGCTACTTGATCACATGTCATGTTTAACAAAGAAACAAATATTTTTTGTTTGTTTTCCCAATGGGAAATGCCAATGTCTTAATTAATACTTAATCATTGGACATGAAAAAAAGAAAGGAATCAAGGGAAAAATGACAATTGAAGAAGGAATCATACAGGAGTAGCATCATGAATTTGGACAGAGATCATGATGAACGATAAATAATGATAGATTCAAGATATGTATTTTCCTCCTACATTTATGTATAATACCGGTTCTTATTAGCTAATTAATAATTGGCATTATTGGGAAAAAAAACAAAATTGGGCAAGGTCTATAATTATTATAATAGGGGCTAGAGAAAAAAAATGTATAGAAAGTGAAGAAATAGTGAGATAGATTGCCAGTAGTACAATAAACTAATACTGTATTCATTTACCAATAAATTACATTAATTGTTATTACACAGTATAGATTAAAACTATTGATCGTCAAGTAAATTATTCAATCTAGCGAGATACTGGGACCAAAGTGAAAAAAAATTTAGCAAAGAACGATGATGACTTTTGGTAGGATAAATGAGTTGACTTTTCATAAAATTATGGAATACAGAATCAAGAGTGAATAAGGTTTCAGCTTGTTTTCTGGAGTCCATTAAGGACATTTGTTTTGATCTTTCCAATCATAAGGTTTACGTTGGCTTAAGAACTTGAAGATTCTGCATTATAGAGTTCAGCCCAATTTTTAAAACTATCAACATTACGATTTTCGAACAGATTTCAGTATTGAGCAAATACAGAGGATTCTAAATATGTTAAAGTCTATTCTCAGAACTATCTGAGAACAAAGGTAAAAATCCTCAAAAAATTCGGAGGGGTCAATGCTTGAACATGGGGTGAAATAATATAATTTTCAAATAAGGCAGGTACTGTACCCACTTAGCCATGCTGACGGTCCAACAGAAAATTAATAATATATAAAACATGCAAAATATCTACCTTCTCTTCCAGAAATGTTGGAGTATTTCTAAATACATTTTCAAGCTTAGCTTTAAATTCTGAAAATAGTTGTGTATTCAGCTAAACATCTATAGATGAAGAGCTGTTCTCTATTCTGCATCAATAAAAACCTCAACTTTTTGACTGGAAAGATGAAAAAAATGTCCTTAATGGACTCCATCATATCATAGAGTAACGAGGTCTCCAGAAAACAAGCTGAAGTCTTTATAAGAAGAACTATATTAGAAAATATTAATATTGATGTATCAATGGGAACAAATCTTCCAGACTCTATTTTTAATTCCACAAATCTTCAATTAGACCAGACGAAAAGTGTTAATATGGGTTAATTTCTCAAAACGTCTTACTACTTTGCTAAAAAAACTTGAATAGTTAAAATCAAAAATATTCACTTGGTCGATGAGAAAATGGCGAATTAAATAACAACGTTAAATCTACATGTTTTTTTAATTTGGATCTAACTTGACAAAGATTGTCTTTTCAAACAAAAGTGTTTCATCCTCATTAGAACACACTTGCTTGCTGTCCGATTTCTAACATCTAGATAGGAGACGAGGGAAACTCCATCAAGTAAGGTTAGATGAGTTGAGGTTAAAACAAAAATTAAATTTGAAGAAATGAGGCTGAATTTTGAGTTCGCCCCAATTTTCCATTTTTCAGCAGGACGAAAAGTTCAAATTTTGTCTTAGAAGTCCCGAAAAACTCGAATTTCCCGTAACTTATGGCCAAATTTAAGTTATCATTTAAAGGATAACTCTGTGATAAAAATCTTGATAAAAAATCGTGTGTATTTTGATGAGTTTAACATTGAATCAAATTTTATATTCTCAACTACGAATAGATTCTTTTCCCTTCATCTTCTTTCTCTTGTATTTGCATTGCCAAGGAAACATTCTAATATTTTTCTTATGAATTCATTGTTTATCATCATCATGTGTTGTTTAGATTGTCCTCTGTACTTCATCTTGAAGCAACTCAAAATTCTCATACATGAATAATTTTTCAATCTTCTGAATCTAAAGGAATAATTTTACGAATTAATATGAGATTAAAATTGGTTTTGCAAATCTCTGAAAATTATTTCGAATCATTCTTGAAAATTAATAGCATTTGACCAATTTAACACAAAAAAGAAACAAATTGAAAGAGATTACTGATCTAGATCAAAATTTCACGTAGAATAATCTTCCCTTTTGCAAAAATATTTGGATTTTTATAATTTTGAGAAATTTCCCAACTTTATATTAACCAACTTTACATCGATTAATTGTATAGCTATAAAAAGTTGGACCAATAGAAACCCTTATTAAGATCATCAAGACGAAACTGCTTAATTTTTATTTAGAATTAGAACTCAGTATTCTAGTAAACAAAGAACGATATAAATGGTAGATCAACAAAGAAATTGTGAAAATAGAAAACGTTAGAATTTACTTTTCTACTACATTTCTATGCTAGGCTTCTTGGAATAATTTAAAACTCAACTTTATTGAAACAATCTTACAGATGATTAGAGTACCGCTCTTATTAAAAAAACTAGCAAAATTTAATAATTATTCAAGTATATCCTTAAAACTTAGAGACACTTTTGCGGGTTGAAAATTCCTTGAGAAGAAAAGCAGTTATCTAGAGATGATGAATTTTTAAATTATCAATCAATTACACATAGAATTTACAGAGAAAAAATACAAAATTTAAAAAGGTATTCCAAAATAACTTTGTTCAGTTACATGGGGATAAAAGGTGAAAAAAGTGAATAAAAAACAAATAAAATGCAAAAATCAATTTCCTTTAAAATTTCCCCACTGAGTTGATCAAATAACTGCATTCATTTATTGATTTCAATTTTCTTGGAAGTAAACAGAATTACAATGACTCATGAATTGAATAACCTCATTGGATATCTGGGGTATTCTTGAATGCTGCGTGATTTCTTAATTTCAATCGGATTGCTGGGATGAATTACGAGCTTTAATTGCTATTCCGTATTCTACGAGAAATCTAATTGAATCTGTAATGCCTTGTGTATGTCCTTATTATTGAATTTACAAAAGATAACTTGAGCATACCAAACAATAGGGATAGACTTTTATTTTTATTTTCTACAGCATTACCGGATAGAACTTTCAATTTATGGATTAAACTTCGGCATGAAATGATCTTCTACCCTTATCTCTTACGCCACAAGATAAACTTTAGTCAACTATGTAAAGAATGACAAAAGCATCCCCTCATCGGCTAAGTTGCAACTTTTCTGTAAGTTTGTGGCGCATTCTGTCTCACAAACCACTTAAAATTATTACACATGAGAATTAGCTAAAGACTCGAAACTTGCATCTGGATAGAAAAGAAATATAAAACTGTCAAAAATGAGACCATTCCTTGAATTTCGATACATCAATTTTGGGCAGATTTATTTTTTCGGGTTTTTTTATTCTAATAAATTATCGGCTTATTATTTGGCATTTAAAAGATAATTTTGTTCCTGACTATCCGGGAAAAATTTTTGATTTTATTTTATATAGTAAATTCTCATCTTATCTATAGCTTTAAAAGAAAAGATTTAATATGAACAGAGAGTTCTATAAAAAAGATTTCAAGCAGAGTTGAATGTAACGTGGCGAACTAGAGATTATGCTCGGTACCTATGTTGGGATCTAGATCAATTTTAATCCGGTGAGTCGACTCTCTTGACAATAAATATAAAATTTCATGCCCCTAAAGTAGTATTTAGACGAAGAAAATAATTAATATACACCTAGTTAATATGAAGATGGAACTTTATGATTTTTACAAGATTCTTAAAAGGGGATAACAAAGGGGAGAAAAATAAAAATCATCATGTTTTGGTTGATAAAAGGAAAAAGAATAATCTGATTTTTATCTTTTATCTTTAACGATATGATCTCATATTTAAGATGAATTCACGCCTTAGATAATAATTATTATCTTTATAAAGCTAGTTAATATAAAGATGGAACTTTATGATTTTTACAAGATTCTTAATTTTTTCATGGAGGAATCAAATTTGATCAAGATTTTTTGGAATCTAGATTATGTGGCCCTCTTTCACGGTACGGAGAAAAAAAATTTAGAAAATATCTATTTTTAAGGAAAATACGGCAAATTTGAAATCTTGTAGTAGCGCCAAATTCCCATTTTTTGTTGATTTCTGTGTGAGAGAGGGATCAAAAGTTGATTTTTAGGATCAAAATAAGACAATTAAACCGATGATCATAATAAAATTTTTGATAAATTCGTCATTTTCTGGGATTTTGAAATATCAAATTTCATCGACTTTCAAGTAGGAAAAATGAGAGAGAATCAAAATTTGATGAGTTGAAAATTTTTGTTGATTTCAATATGAGAGAGTCATCAAAAGTTGATTTTTAGGATCACAATTAGTCAAAAAAACCAAATATGCTGAATCTGGTTTTAAGAATTCCTCCCCTCCCCATAATCGTGTCAAAATCAAATTTTGATTCTCTCTCATTTTTCCTACTTGAAAGTCGATGAAATTTGATATTTCAAAATCCCAGAAAATGACGAATTTATCAAAAATTTTATTATGATCATCGGTTTAATTGTCTTATTTTGATCCTAAAAATCAACTTTTGATCCCTCTCTCACACAGAAATCAACAAAAAATGGGAATTTGGCGCTACTACAAGATTTCAAATTTGCCGTATTTTCCTTAAAAATAGATATTTTCTAAATTTTTTTTCTCCGTACCGTGAAAGAGGGCCACATAATCTAGATTCCAAAAAATCTTGATCAAATTTGATTCCTCCATGAAAAAATTAAGAATCTTGTAAAAATCATAAAGTTCCATCTTCATATTAACTAGCTTTATATCATTCATACCAGATGAATAGATTGCCAGATAAATAGAATCTGAAGAGACAAAATTTTGTATGAAATAAAACTATTTGGATATTTTGCGAATATATCGATCCTACACTAGAATAAAAAGGAAAGAAAATAAACGGTTTTTATGATTGAAAAATAAAGTTTGCTGATAAACGCATCCGAATTGTCTATGTTTATAGTTTTTTATTAATTTGTCAAGGAAATCAGTTGAGCAATGAAATAATTGAAGAGGAAAAAGAAGAAGGAGAATAAAATATTGAAGAACATGAAAAGAGGGATATATTACTTTTATCAGATGAAATTCATCTTAACCTGTAAAAGAAGTTATTTCCTAACATGAGAGATAATAAAATGGATAATATTTCCTATCAAGGGATAAAAAATTATCATGCATTTATCTGTTAGTATCGTGGAAAAAAAATTCCAAAGAAAAATTACCAAGTCTTTACATCGCCTTTAAATGAACTTTTACTAATAATTTTTTCATTTGATATCTCAGGTATCGGTAAAAAAAAGAGTTTATTAGAGGTCAATAGAGTAAAGATCAATTTTTAAAACTATCAACAGGATTTATCTGAGAACAAAAGTAAAAATTCTCGAAAGGAAGTATAAATATTTGAATTCGTGCAGTAATAATACTAATTAGAATTTGGGTAGGTATTTTACCCACTGCACCATACACCATGAGAGATTAATGAATTATTTTTAAATCATTATATGCAAATACGTCAACTTCTCTTCCAGAAATGTTGGAATATTTTTAGATACATTTTCAAACTTGGTTTTGAATGCTTGAAATGATTTTCTATCACATTGAATTCATTAAGGAGTTGAGCATTTCTCTAGAGGTCAGGACGGAGAAGACTCTTGGAATTATTAAATTTGTGTTAATCCAGAAATAAAGATACAAGCCTTGTATGATTCAATGTTGATACTGGAACATGTAATCGAAAACTTTGGATTCAATTTATACCCTTATATATCAAGAAATGGAAAATTTTATAGAGGAGTACTCACATATCGAGTCACTATTGATATTGCATGAGAGGATTGAAAATGAATATACCATTGTAATATTTAGATGAATTTGCATAATCATTATCTAATGTACGATGATTAAATTGTATCTGCATATCTTCTAAAATTTCCAAAGATGCAATTATTTTAAGCAGCCTATTTCAATAAGGTAGAATATTTTCTAAACTATAAAAATAAAGAGCTTTTATCTAGTAAAGATTTATTCTATAAAATTTTGAGTTGATTCAGATTCCGTATTTACAGTCTAAAAGTCGAGAAATTGGCTAAAATCTTATTTTAGCAAACTAAAATGAAATCTTTGTATTTCATTGTTTGTTCTCTAGCTAGTTTGAGCATGGTCTTCACTTTAAAAGGTTGAAGCTTTGGATTTTCAGAATCAGTTCAAAGTAACGCCTATTAGATAAAAACATTTCTTACCTCACTTTACAAAGGAAGTAAATTTCATCAAGTGAAAGCCAGAATACTTTTTGTTGGAAAATTAAATTGGGTAGTTTGAGATAGAAAAAATATTTTTTCAAGTCTCTAATCTAACCAAAAGTTATGTTAATTCTATATTTTTTAATTTATCCTTTTGAAAATTGAAAAAAAAGATTTTAATAACTTTTTCCAAAAGTATCTCTGACAGGAAGTCATTATGTATAAAAGATTACTCACTGACAAGAGTATATTTTTCAAATTACACTTCCCTCAATAGAAAGTATCCTTCATATATATGTACTATATTAAGTATATATTATTAGAATTTTATTCATTGAATACTCGAGCGATTTCTGCTTAAATCTGGTAGCACTCTGTTGATAATGCTAACAAGTAAATCAAAATATCTAGCTGTTCTATATCTTGAGTGTTTATTTTTTAGAAAAAAATTTATCAAGAGGAAGTCATTACAACTGGATTACTCATATTATGCATCAGACAAGATAACTGAAATTATACTCATTCCAAGTTTAGAACAAGAGATGGAGAATAGAGGGAAATATTTCTTTACTTCTCATCCAGAAAAGACAAGATTTATTTTAAAACAGAGAGAGAGAGAGAGAGAGAGAGAGAGAAAATAAAATAATTTTTTATTTATATTCCGTATTTTTCAATGGACTACTCAAACTCTTCGATTCAAGTTAAGGGGAAAAATATATATTTTTCAAGCAAGAAACAAAAACCAAAATACATTAATTCAAGTTTGTTAATTATATAAAAAATAATTTGAATCAACAATTAAATCCCTCAAAGCACTTTTGGTATATGTTAAATTTGAATGAAACTGATTAGTTGAATTATAATTCAAGATATGTAGCAGAAAATAAATCTGATCGACTAATCTTTTCAGGTCATTTTGTTTCTTAAAATGGGTTCTTTTCGAGAATGAAATAATAATTATTTGCTATGCAAACGAATAAATGGTTATGAGTACAAAATTGCATTTTTCAACAGTTTCTCATGACTAGAAACTCTCAAAATCGGTATCAAAATAAAGATTGGGTTTAAAGTTATGAATGCATATTTTTCTCGACCAATCAGTTTCATGCATTTTATCATATTTCATGCCATCCAATTTTATCAATCAACCTAGTTTAAACAGCTGCGTTGACCTCTCACATAGCCTCAAAGTACAAGCGTCCTAGTGGATCAATTTTAATAAAAACTAAACTAAGCATATCACTTATCAGTAAAAAATGCATAAAAATACTAATTTTGATGAGTCTTGAATGCATAAATCTTCTTTCATAATTATAATTAGATATTTTTGAGGCCCTAACTTATGAGTAACAGATTAGTTTGCTGATTTAAGATCCAGATTCGAGTCAATGAGTCAGTTGAGCTGATTAATTAGTGAAATCAGTTCTTATTAAGTGGCGATGAATCAAACTTTATTTTTCAGGATCATGATTAGATAAGATAAACAAAAATGGTCATTGATATCCTAGGAAACACTCTCTTATCCTGCTTAGTCTACTTAGTATTTTTCGACCAGTTTTACTACATTAAAATTATTAATTAATTGAAGTTTCTATCAATTTCTGCATAGTTTATTGATTTCTTTGTCTATAGACCAATAGCTATCGGTGATCCTGAGAAATAAAGTTTGATAATCAAACTTTGATTCCTCTCAATCGGTTTCCAAAGTATTTTGAGAAAGTTTTGAGACCTTGATGAAATAAGAAGACTTTTGTAAAAATCATAAATTCATACCTGTAGATACTCAAAGACCATTCCAAGAAATCAGATTATTTACTCTTTTATGAGGAGAGCATATTTTGATAAAAACTTGGGTCCAATTACTAGTGTTTACTTGAAATTAGTGATTATAATTTAAATTCTTCATTATGAAAACGTAGAGAATGATCCAACAATGTTTCTAAGGAGAAATAAATTAAATTCTAAAGAAAAAGACAAAAAAGTTTATCAAAATTAAAAACATTGTACGAAAAAAATATTTTTCTCCCTCGACGCATTTTGAAGGAAGGAGAAACACGCAATAAATGTGAAAAGTGTTGAACATTTGTTTTTTACAAGGTCAAGTTTTCACTTGGTCACAGGCATGTCGTAAAAAGTAATTAATGTTTCTACAGCAAGAAAAAAAATGTAAAGTTAGCCCTCTTCCCTTAGGATTATAGAGATTGGAGGTATATTTGAGAACAAGAATCATCTGAGGTTGAAGAAAAAATATCAAGAGCCAGAATATTCTTTCTCAAAGGTCATTGGTAAGATTGAAAATATTATATGATTTAAGAATAAGCTGATAACGAATAGGCAGAAAACCTACTTTTAGTTTAGGAGATATTTGCTGGAAAAATGACTATTTTGTTACCCCAATATACAACTACTAAGAAGGCTTCAGGAACATGTAGCTTATAATCTAAAGGTGTATCTAGAATTTTTATTGATTTTAAAATATGGAAAAATGATGAATTAACATGATCCGAAATCTGTTCGTTTTGTCGTTTCTATCAAAAATTTCATAGTGATAATTGGTTTCCTATGGATATTGGACGAAAAATCAAGATTAATTTTTTCTTTTAATTCCCATTCCTAGACTTTGATGAAAATATTTAGACTTTGTAAGAGTCATAAATTCCCTAACCCATTGAAAAATGCTGTAAATATATTCTCGTAAAATTTTTAATATTTTTAGATACAAATTCAAGCCTGAAAATATCCCAGCGTATGGATAAATATCTTTTAAGAAAAGTGCTCCATTTTGAATAAGCTCCCATTTTAGGAGCCAAATGAGAGTCCTAATTCAATCTACCCAGGATAAAATTGGATCATGCTGAAAAAATCTTTCACACAATGCTCTCCTTATAAAGAGACTTGAGGCCATTCTTGAAATTTCATTCTAGACCCAACATTTATATTTTTGAAATCTTTTTCTACTTTTAAATTGGTGGGAGAAAGAGAGATAAACCTCTTGTTATTATTATAATTATTATTAGAGGAGGGGTGTGTATGTGTAAGCTTTTATGGGAATAAATCTAATGTGCTAACATCAGCAATATATAGCATTCACTTAATGTGTATTGTTTTTATTCGAGAAATAAATCAAATTGAATTTACAGCCCTAAACTATTTTTTCAGCTCGTGTGATATTTTCTATAGTGGTTACATAAAAAGAGGGGTGATGGGGGCCAAAGGCATTGCATAAGGAGTTTTATTCCCTTTCACTCTAAATATACATATGCCTTTTGAAGTGTATATAATTTTACAAAAATTTTTGCCAATATCTATCTATTTTTCTTAGTAGCCTGTCTTGGTTATACAGTTATTTGATAATCTCCATCAATTTTGGTTCCAATTCATACTTTCATTCAGTCAATTTCATCTTTCCTACCAAACCCTCTTTTTTTGTACAACTGTCAATTATGTGTAGTATTATTGCTCTTCCTTATGCTTCGTTCTATGGACATTGATTTTTTAACATTTCGGAATATTTGGGAAATTAGTTTTTCTTGAATATTTTTCATCGTCATTTTTTAATAGCGGTTAGGTTGATTCTGAAATTTTCGTTCTAGAGATGTCGATTGTTAGATGTGGCCGTTCGGAACATGCGAATTAAATCATACTCAGTGAGTATTACTCACACGCTTCGAGGAAATGAAAAAATTATTTTTTGAAGAGAAACTATTTCCTTAACCCTCTTTTTAATACATTCCATCAGTGGAGAACCTTAGTATCCATATTTTGTCCATATTAAAACCCCAAATAAAATCAAATTGATATTTTGTATGAGACCAAGAATATTATTTTTATTGCATTTTTTCAGTGATTTTTCTATTATATTTCAGTTTATATAACATGTTTTTTTCATCCATTTCAAATTATTGATCATTTAAAGGGAATAATTAGGGAGAGGAATACTCCATCTGAATGTCTATAGCATAAGAAGCCATATGAAACAGTTCAGTATCAATACAGTTTTTTGCAATTGAAGGAGAAGATTTATGCTTTCTATAAGCAATAGAAATTAATTGAAATTAATTGAGATAGCAAGACTTTGAACTTTTTCCCTTATCATTCACAAAACTAACAAAACAAACATGTCCTTTTCAAGTGCAGTTTATTGACCAATCAGAGGGCTCATAATCATCCTAGATAATGGTATTTCTATGTTAACTTGGGGGTTAACTTTTATCCCTCTTAAATATATATGCTTCTATTTCCTTCCCTATGAACCTGAGATAAGATATGTTAAAATATATGTTTTTAGCATTTTTTATTTTGGGTTATTCTCAAAAGTAGAATGCTTAATTTATAAAAAATAAATATCTTTACTTGAAAAACAAAAGTATTTTTTCTCTTCGAATAAACGATCATTGGCATGACTGAAAATGTAACCCTACTCGTTTTTCAAGCTTTCATAAATTATAGATGAAAGAGTCTATTTTTTAACCGAGATTAGGTAGAATTTTATAACTTGATAAAATAGGTTTTGAGGCCCTAGGTCAAAATAAAAAATTGAGTGTATTTTTGTGAGCTTTAATCAGCTATAATATGCTCAAAAGACAAACTTTGCCAAAATGATTATAGCAATGAGGAGATGAAAACTGATCTTTATGGCTTAAATAAAACAACAAAATCAGCTACAAAAGCTGGAATTGGCAAGAAAAAAATGGAAGGAACCTTAAGGTAAAAATAAGTAAAATGGAATATTAATAAGAATCATGACATTTTAGTTTTTTTTTGTTTCTTTCTTAGTTTGTAAGAAAATGTATTTTGATCTTGTCCAATCTGTAGTTATACATCTAAAAGAGATGTGTAGTATTATTCCCTCCAAAAAAAACTCGGTTGCTCCCTATACGAACACAGATGTAGGAGTAAGTATAGCTTATATACTAATACCTTAAAAACTAATAGAGGATGTATATGCGATAAATACCCAATGGAGTGGATAATAATAACCAAGTACATGTAGAGATTTTTCCTGATATTGTCTATAGCAGTAGTCTTGTTATGTAATGTAGATGGAATTGTTTCTCCTATTATTAATATGGTAATACAATGGGTGATTCCTTCAAGATGTTTTCAATTTGAGAGAATCCTTCTTTTTTGTTGATAATTATTGTCAAAATATTTTTTTTTCTACTATAGAGACCTCCTCCTGGGGTACATTTGAAATTAAGCAAATATTTGTAAATTTATCTCGTTATCCAAGCCCTTTTGATCTGATAATTAATAAAGTTTTCAATTCAATCTTTTTAACCCATCGTGTAGCTACTCAAAGTTAATCTGGTTAGTATTAGTATTGGTCAAATTCAATCGAAAATCAAGTTAAAAAGCCTTTAGTGTCTTTGTCATTCAGATTCTTGACTGGAAAGTATGAGGGTGTAGCTATTCTAAATAGATTAATCTTTTATCAAACAAAGAAATTGTAGACTCTAAACCATGAATTGATCTTTCCTGTTTCTACATTCTAAACAAAAATTCCAGAAGTTAACTAATTCTATACTCACTGAGCTAGATAAATTTTCAATTCCAACATTTATCTTAAAAGATACATGTATGTCCTAATCTAGATATATTCCCACAAACTTTTGGTTATTTTGAAATACATTTCTAGCTTATCGATGGTGCCTGAATGTATTACTGCATGTGAATAAATATCTTAAGAAGAAAAGCGGTCATCTAGAGGGCAGTTACAATTAGATTCTTTTCTTACAAAACGATAATTGCAGCATACCTACCCCTCCCCCTTGTCAACATAAACTTAAAGGTTGAACCTGGTTAACCAATCAGAGGATTCCATAAGTGTATTATTTTTCTGTATAAATATCAAGCCAGTAAAAGAGTCTGGTGAGATCCGGTGAAATAAAAGCTTTATAACTATATATTCATAAGTTTTCTAATCCTCTTAATGAACTCCTCGTTAAATAGCTATTTAATGAATATTGAGGAAGTTTATACACTTTTTTTCTGGTAGAAGAGCTCATTCTTTGACAATCTCTCATAGTAGATATTTCAAGATTCATAGACAAACATGGATATATATATTCATACCAACCAGAAATATGGAAGATTATTTCTGTCTCAATGAAATCTGAGATCTAAATTTATTTCTAATGTCAATAATCATTCCCCAATCCCAATTCTTACGAGGAGAGGAGATTCTCGAGAATGAGAGAGAAAATTGAGAAAAAATCTAAGCTATGGATAAAAACAAAACTTGACAAGAGTGAAATAAATGAATTTTTTGAAAACTTTAATCCCCTCTGGGCAACAAGAAATGAATGACAATCATTTATTTTTCCCTCTATTTTCTCGATTGACACAGGACAGGAGAGAATATCTAGATTCTTTGAATTTTGATTGAGAAAGATTTTTGAGTAAAAAATTTGAATCAATCAATTCGAGAAGAATGAAAAATCACCTTTTCTTAAACTAACCAAAAGCCAGTTGATATAAGATTATTAACTTCGTCAAGAACTCAAAAATGATGAGAAATACAATGAAATCTAGAAGAGACATGGCGAAATATAACGTTAATCACTATAACAAACGTCTGTTTTCTCTAACCTTCCCCATGAGTTCAGAACCCTATAAAAATAATATTTTTTTGATGAAGTTCGACAATATTATCGTTCAAAAAGAAATTAAAGAAAACGGTCTTCAAAACAGAATGTGGTCATCATTCCTGCTATAGTATCTATTTTAATTTCGATGTAACTAAGTGATCAAAAAATTATTTACTAGTTGAGGAAATCAGATTTGACAATCAAAATTTAGTGGAAATTCAAAAATTTTTCCTGATGGATCAATCTTTTATGTATCACTATAGAGTAAAATATTGAGATTTTTCACATGATCCAATTCAATTATTATTTGATGAGATTATCATTGAGATATTCGTTATTATTCGAAACATGTCTTCACTAACGGTCGGTCTCAGTTACGAAACCAAAGAAATTAAAAAAATTTTCTGAGTCCTATTCCGTTTCCGTTAATAATCATAACCTCAGAAACTCAAAATATGAATTTAATTACCTATTATCTACCTTCAACTCTATTAAATCAAAATATGAATTATCTGATTGTGATGATTCGACTAATCTTAAATCTGTCATGTCTCACATCAGATCTAAACTTGATTACACTAAGTCTTTGCTTTACTCGTATCTTCATTAACCAGATAATTTTTGTTTTTCTTGCAGACACTAGTATTTCATACTCATCACCTTTTTATTATCACCTCTCAAATTGATGAAATTGATCGAACATTATTTTTATTTAATAATTTTTTTTTTAATGTGAAACTCAACAATGATTATACTATTTTATTTTGTATTTACTATTTTTATTGAAATATAAGTTATTTGTCTAACAAAAAATATTTAGTGTTCAATATAATTATAATTATTGATTGTTATTTATAAAAGTATTTTCTTTTGAAAATTTTTGGGGTGATTTTTGGAAATTTTTGTGGTGATTATTGGAAAAATAAATTCTTGGGGTGATTTTTGGAATTAACCCTATATTATTATTAATAAGAGAAATTTTATTTTTAATCATTGAAAAACATTTTTTGATAGGATATAAGTCATTTTTGCTGTGGATTCAAGTTAAAATTATGAACATAAAACATTAAAAATGGTTATAATTTGAAAATTTTCTTATCTTATTCCAGGAGCATTAAAAGGTATTTTGAAGCAAAATTTGGTGGGATAATAATAGAATTCTAGGAGATTATATTTATAATATCTACGCGCAGTTTAGTAATTTTGGAAAAAAGTCTACTAGGTGTGATACTAGATAATGAATTTTGATCTTTCAGTTATTGAAATCTACCAGTTTCAAAATTTGAAAATTTGAAATTCGAAAAATGGCCTAATTCTGTTCCAAGACGTTTTTATTCAATTTTCGAGTTGTTGATTAGAAATTATCATGGAAAGGTACAGAAATTCAGTAAATGATTTAAAATCTGAGTAAAACCCATCAATAAAACACACTAAAATTTATGTTAGGGAAGAGGATTTCATGAACTTTGTAAAAAATATCTACCATTGTTTCGTATCTGGAATAAGCAGCAATTTGCCTTATTTTCATGGGCAAGAGAGATTCATGCACTTGAGATGATGATCATCATCATTGTCTGTATCATTGTACACTTTGGAAATTTAGAAAGGGAAATGTTGATGAATTTAATACAGCAATGATTCTACAAGGAGAGTATTCACTAGTTGTTTTCCTATTCTTTCGACTTGACAAGTTGTACCTACCTGCTCACACATGACTCACAAATGAGCAACACGAGAAAGGAAAATGTAACCACCCAAAAAAATGTTTACCTACCACAAAATTACAGTTTTTTACAATTAAAAATTCATCTTAATCAAGAAGAGGAATTCTAAGAATATTTTTGTTCTTCTAATAAGTATTTTAGATACTAAATTGAGATGTCTTTAGTTTTTGTTTTGGGGATTAGGGAAATATCTATTATCATTTTTCAATAAATAATACGAAGAAATAAGTTGGATATTGTACCTCTAAGGCAGGAATTAGAGATAATGAAAAACAATCAAATAAAAATTCCAATCTGGCCGAAAGTAGGCTATTCTTTTGATTTCGGAAATCCCCCAGTTCTCCACTTTCTCAAAATTTTGTAGATTTTACAGAATTGAAGCGTTATAATGATGATATCTGAGATTTAAATTAGACAAAAATAATTTTCCATTATTTCGAGGGTAATTAATTGACCCGAAGATTTTTTACGAATAAATGCGAATTTCAAAGATTGAAAAAGTAGAAAAATGGGAGCATTTTCGAAATTCAAAATCAGAAAAAAATAAATTATCATAAAATCGCAGTTCTCTACTCACACATTAATTGTTTAAGATAAGATATCACATGTATATGATTATACCTTTATAAAGATTGAATAAAATTCAAGTGATCAGAACTGAGATGAGGTGTTAGAGCTTACCAAATCAGTGAATAATTACATTATTTTGTAAATTAGACAATAGAATACAATTCTCTTAATGGAAAACATTCGAAGCGTAAGGAAATGTTTGAAAAATCAATTTTTATGAATCTTTTAATCGATATTTCCAACTTATACTGACCTTTTCGATGTTGATAAAGATGATCTCTTCACATAGAATGGGTAAACTAATGTCTAATCAAAATTGGAGAAAATTTTTTTATAAACTAGCAGGTTGATGTATTCCAAAAAAAACAATAATCAGAGTGTGTAATGGATCAGGTTGTTTTGTAAGGGATAAAGGTTCAAAGTGTGTCTTTTGACTATCATGGGAATCTCTAATGTAGATAATGTTTTTTAGTATTGGAAAATAGAGTCACATGACAAGAGAGACATTCCCTCACCCCCCCATAGTCCAGCTCTTACTATCTCAAACAAAAGTCTCATAAGAGAGAGATAATACATTTTTTCTATTCAATAATGGTCTTTTATCCGGATCAGGCAAGATGAAAATCATTGTATATATTGTTATTTTCATTTATATATATATAGATGTAAAGACTTGATAAAATTAAAATTCCAGAAAAGAAATCTATTTTAGCAGAATTAAAATGTTCAAATCAGTTCCCAATGCACACACTGATAGCTATAGTCTATTGATTTAGTATCTCTTTCAAGAGGCAAATAAGTTCAATAAAAGAGGCTAGGCAATAAATTTGGAAGAGACCTGTCGATAGAACAAATGACCAACTATTATCCCAATTATGTCTATGTAGTTAATTTGTATATGGTTTTTGGAAATTGGGCGTAATTAGTATAGCCTTGAGTCAGGTAATTATTGATTTAAATAAAAAATAATAGTTTCACTTTGTAGATCAAAAATTGATTTGCTTGCCACCTGAGTAAATCGTATTTTAGTTTGCATTGGTCTTGAGTAGGAAACTGAAGAAAGAGAAGGCTGATAATTCGTAAAGTTTGATTTTCCTGTCATGTCAGAAAAATGGATTTATCTAGATTAATTTCGTTCAAATTCAATGATTATACTACGTAGATTAAATCATGTTAACATGTTAAAAAGAAATGTCATTCTAGCATCATAAATAGAATATGTCATATTCTAAGATACATGTATCTAAGTATGTATACCTGGGGGAAATTATCAAATTACGATTATTGATCAATTTAAACACACTTGTAATAAAAGGCAAAAAGTCAGTCATGAAAGAGAGCGAATGCACTGGAAGGATAATGAAAATTTCCATGGAAATTTCAGAGATACTACCTGAAAATGATTCATACATTTTTCAGTGAACTTTATAAAAAGTATCCTTGAATTACACTGGAAAAAAGAGAACAAACATGATTTGGGAAAATTTAACAAAGTTGAA
Source organism: Gyrodactylus bullatarudis (assembly GCA_012064415.1). Lineage (NCBI taxonomy): Eukaryota > Metazoa > Platyhelminthes > Monogenea > Gyrodactylidea > Gyrodactylidae > Gyrodactylus > Gyrodactylus bullatarudis. The sequence continues at coordinate 108,008 of SSNU01000101.1, read as the reverse complement.
TTTTAAAAGGGGAATTTTATATTAATCAAAAAAAGGGAGAATTTCACGCATGTTAGACCAATTTTTAAACCGTTTACAAGCTCGAAAAGCATTCAAAATTGCGAATAAATTTGGAAAATAGGGAAATTTTCCAGGAAATTTAGCAACAATTTTTGGATAAATAGATCAATTTAAATAAATATGTTCCAAACATGTAAACATTTTTCCCAAATCTTGTAAGAAAGGAAAATTCTGAGCACAGATTCGGAATCAGCATGAAAATTTACATTTCAAACTTTTAAATTAAAGTTTGTGACCTTACTACCACCCGTGTTATCCTACTTGGAATGTTACAGAGTTAAATTTAATCTTGTTCTCTGATTGAAATTTAACCACCTATTTGAGTTTTAATTAGACCAGTGAAGTTTGAACTGAAGAAAAAGAATTCTTCGAAGGATCGTTGTAAATTTTATAAAGCCTTCAAAGTCCAACTTGATTATTTCTATCACAAATCATTTTAGCAACTCTTTGTAACTCATCCAAAGCTCAGAAAATACTTTGTTTACCACCCATTCGATAGGAAATCTATTATTCTCCTGGTATACACAAAAATCTCAGCTTACTTATTTAATGAAATTCAGTTTTCTTTCAGAAGGTTAATTTTTATTTAAAACATTTTTGGAGACCATAAATAAAAGGTAAGATAACTATTATAGAATTCAAATTTGCAATTGCCTGAACTCTATCAGATAAAGCTTCAACCCTAGAACTAAAAATTGCGTCAAAATAACTTTAGATTTGTAATGAGCAAAAGACTGAATGCAAGTCATGAAAAAAAATTCTCTGCGACGATTGGAGGGGACTTGCAACTTTTAGCTTGATAAATTGCTCATATTACTAACAAAGGTAAACACTTGTTTTGGGACATTGCTATTTATCTATTGTCAACTTTCATGGCCATTTTCATCTATTTCTATCCAAAAATAGATAAATTTTGGGTTTTTTATTAATGCATGGTTTAATCAAAAATCACGGGGTAAAGAAAATATAAAAACATTGTCTAATCGGGATGGTTAGAAATGTAGACAAAATCATAGACGCAACTAATGATCGATTCTAGAAATTATGTTTTGCAACAGAGACAGAGAGTTAAATTCATAAATTATTTAAAATCTCAAAAGTAGAGGAATAAATTAGATGAAAGGAAAAAAACAGTTTAACAGAACTAAATGTAATATCGTGTCATAATTATAATTATCGATAAATAGTTTTGGGAAAAAATCTAATTTGGCTCTCATTTCAAAAAAATTAATCTCAATCAATTTCAGCAGTGTTTTACTTTCAATAATTTTTTACGTTCTTTTACAAATTATTGCCTCGAACATGCTGTAAGATGTTTCAAGATACATCATAATTTTCATGTAGTAGCCATTTGCATAGCCATTCATTTGCCGTATTCTACCTAAAATTTCCAATGATCGTAAAAAGATTAAGAAATTATCAGCAATGATCCTCTTAGTATAAGAACTGGTATAAAAACCCACAAAGTTATTATGGGCAAAGTTGTATCCTGAAAGCTATTAGAGGGCACTTATAATTAATAAAATAATTTGTCAACTGTATTCCTTATATGGGATACCAATTAATTATAGAATATCAACTAAGCTGCTATTCTCACAATATAAAAGCATACCTGAGCAAGTTAGGCTTGAATAAAGCCTATTCTGATTCAATGGATGAAAACTCGGATAACTTTCTCACGATTCCTGGTGGAACCCAATCTAATGGGAATACTGTGTTAAAGATTTTGGTTAATATTAAACCTTAGTGTAGATATTACTTTAAAATCAACCCTTAAAGTTACAGAAAATTTATACTTGTGCCTTAACCTTTTTTCGAGCTTGTTTCACAAAAACCAATATCCTTCTCGATTTTTCACAATTTCATATGACATCTGGTATAAATAAATCAGAGGGAGGGTTATTAAAGTTTAACACATGTAGTAATAGAAGGTAATGAGAGAAAGGTTCTTTTTTCATCAACAAAACAGACATGCATTATCATTGATAATTTATCAACAATGGGGATAAAAAGGTGTAAAAGGATTAAAGATAACCCAAAAGGAAACTAAAGTACGTTGAGATGATAGAGAGAAAAATGTGGTGGTTTGTTCTGAAGCACATTTTCTTCACCACTATTCTATATACTACATATTATTACAGCTAATAATAATCATTAATAACTACCATAATAATAATAATCAATTATAATCAATAGAAATTTATTTTTTGAAAGAAATAATAATCTCTGAAAAAAGGAGGAGGAGAAGAAGAACCTTGATTGTTTGTAAGAAAGAAAATAAAGGGGAAAAGAAGAGATTTTCACACATGTGTCATGAAGGAAATTTTTTTTATTAAAATAAAAATTGTGAAGACAGATAGAGTATTGAAAAAATGAATGAATGAAGGATAGGAGAAAAATTGGGTGGGAAACATGTTCTAACTATCACTAAATTTTCTTCCAAAAAAAAATAGAAAAAAGTGAGAGCAAAGTGAGACAAATTACTAAATTCCAATTTCTCTTCATTCCATTGCCAAAGATGCGGAAGATGATTAGTAGGGCGATCAGAAAGTAGCAATGTTTCATATAAAAAATAGTAAAATTTTCAAAAAATATACTGCCTGTAAGTAAATTATAGAGATGATTTATTCGGTTGGATAGGACAGAATATTGCGTCTTAACCTGTACTTAGTTTTTGATTATCTTAAAGATGAGATTGAGGCTGGGAAAAGTTGAAAAAATTGACTTTCTCTAATGAATATGAATATTGAGAAAATCTAAAGAGAGGACAAGTTTTATTGCTATTCGACAATTATCATCAAAAGATTTTTACGTAAAAATGAAAAATCAGATGGATCTTGACTTGTTCTATTCATGTTTCGAATAAATTATCTGGCTCTTATAATGAAGTTTAAAATTGAGAAAAAACTTTAACTCGTTTTGTGAGCAATCAATTTTTTTTAATTAAGAAAACTGTTACATTTGAAATTTTTACAAATAATCTTGTCTAATACCGATGAAATTTGAATTTATTTTTCAGAATAATTTTCAATATTTGTTATGAACAGTTACATTTTGTAGACTGCAATTTTTATTTATCCTTACTGTCTAGTTAATAGAGATCATGGGAGGCAATGAAATGCGATATTTTGAATGACCAGCATTTAGAATGACCCCAATAAAGGTCTCTTTATAATACCTCTATAAAATATTCCACCCAAAATTCCTATTTGACTGAGAGATTTAATTAAATTTTGGGCAAAATATAGAATTATTTCATATATTGTTATGGTAAAGAAAATACTCACCTTGAAATAATGCAATTGTGTTCCACATCTTTTGACAAGACCATCTAAAGGTAGATCTGGATCTGTGTGATGAAGAATGACAATTTGTGTATCAATATCCTGACGGTCCTCATGAAGAAAGTCAGATACAAAATTATTCACACTTTCATAGTTTATATATCCACAGAGGACAAGGTGATTGCGGCCGGAATTCTTCTTATATAATCCACCGTATTTATTCCGTGATCCAACAATTTCAGCTATTTCCGGTACTGAGTTAGCAAATACAGCAAGACCGCCAAGGATATAAATTATCATAAAGCCTTTACCCAATTCTGTCGAGCAATAGACATCCCCATAACCAACAGTTGCTATAGTTACAATTGTAAAGTATAGACTATTAAAATAGGTCATTTGACTGCTAGGATTTAGGAAATTCGGAGGATCTCCAGAACTTTCAATGAGATGAATGAATCCAGCAGCACCTGATATAAGTGTCACGAAAACAGTAACTAACTGGCATAACCGAATAGACGTTGTAGTTTTGAGAATATTCAAATACTGAAGAACATCAGCCAACATTAAAAGTCTGAGAGATCTTGCAAATCGTAAGCCTAACCATGATCTTTCTAAATAAATGGCCATAAAGGAAGGAGGTATAGTGAAGATGTCTACAAGGGGAAATAAATTGAACCAATATTTGAGCTTGTCTTGTGCTGCTAGGAAACTAATGAAAAAGTTGCCAAGGAATATGAGGTTTAGGAATAGATCAATTTGTTGAACAGTGTTCTCTTCAAACTTGAGGCATAATTCCATTCCGCCATAAGCTGGATTCTTGAATCTAACCGCATCAATTGCATAGAGAATATAGGATAAAATGCTAGTGACAAATATGAGAGAACTGAGAATTTGTCCTGATAATCGTTGACCTGAAATGAGTTCAGCTGCCCAATCTCGAAGACCAGTTGTCCAGGATAAGTTATCAAGTCGTTTATGATACTTTGACTGTTTATCATGCTGATGGATTATGGTATAGCATAATTCATAGACTCTGGTCAAGAGGACGAGAAATAATCCTATCCCAAGACAGACAAAGCTGCTCATTAGAAATATATGCCATTTATGATCACTTTGACAGTAAACTGTATTTCTAGGTTGAGATTCTGTAGTCGACATGATTCAAGACAATATCCATCAAAGTCATTACAAGATTTTCTTTAATTCAACGTTTGGCTTTTAAAAATGTTCTTCTCCAAAATTTGACTAATTCAGCCAGTCATGGAGTTTGCGCTAGGGTCAAAATCATCCTTGAAGTATTTTCCAAAAATCCAAAGGAGCAATGAATGCGCGAAAGCTCCCTGATATCCAAAATTTAAACAAAACTTGGCGTCACTGTTATTATTATTATCACTTGATACTATGTTTTTATTTATGGAAAGAAAAGGGATATATTTTGCCACTAGATTGGATAGGCATTTAAAGAACCAATCATTGATTATGATTAGTTATGTTCATGTTATCCAACCAGATTTCAAGGTAGTTTTTTTCCTATATATTTTATTTTATATAGTTACACGCACATTAAATTTATTATAATTTATCTTTTTAACACTGAATAATAATAATAATAATGATAGAAGAAAACATTAATTCAAAATTATAAAAGAAATTCTAGTAATTTTATGTCCGTACTACTCCAGTGGTGTATTAAATAGTATTTAGGCTTAATTTTTTCAAGATTTTAACGAAAAAACTAAATTGATTCCGTGGGGTAATAATGAAGAATATCCAATTTCCCAATGTAAACTTGTATATGGATTGAATGTAATTGAACTTTTTCGCAAATATCAAATTACAATTTATTTCTTTTATTTTAAAATATTTTCATAATCTACTTACAAGTAACTTACTTTAAAAAATACAATTCTTGATGTAACATTTTTTATCAGAGCCTTCAATCGTGCATCTGGATTAATATGATGCAATATCACAACAAAAATGTCAATATTATCTCTATCTTCGTGATGGAAATCATTTAGAAATGTTTCTATTGACTCAGAAGTTATATAGCCACAGACAAAGACGTACTTTTTGTGAGCACCAAAATCGAGTCTGCCACTGTACTGTTCACGAGCAAGAATTATTTCCACCACTTCCGGTATTGAATTGGCAAACACTACTAAGCCAAACAGAATAAAGAATATGATAAAACATCTTCCAGTTGTCGTTTTACATCCAACGTCTCCATAACCAACTGTGGTAAGAGTGACAATAACAAAATAAAGGGCATTAAAATAATTCATTTCATGATTGGGGTTGGAAAAGTCTGGAAAATCTCCAGATATTTCCACTAGGAAGATTATCCCACCAGCACCGAGAATTAGACTCAAGAAAGTGCTCAATAATTGGCAAAATCGAACTGATGATCCTGATTGAATGATATTCAAGTATTGAAGGATTTCATGGAATTCCAAAATTCTGAAGGCTCTCACGAACTGTATGCCAGCCCAATTTTTTTCAAGAAACATTCCCAGAAAATTTGGCGGTAATGAAAGACAATTTATAAAGGATTCTCTCCTAAACCAGAATATAATTTTATCATTTTCAGCAATATAGGTAATTAGGAAGTGTATGGCGAAAAAGGTATCAATTATAACGGATATCATGTGTGAGACATTCTCAATAAAAGGTATACAAATGTCGACTCTAAAGTTTAACGTGTTTATATCATAAAGGTAGAGGCCAAATGAGATGCAGCTTGCTAAGAAGTAAAGTATGCAAATAACTTTTCCAGTGTTATACTGACCAGAAAGTAATTGCATCATAAACTCTTTAATTGCTTTAGAGAGTTTTGAAGATTTTTTCCTAAACTGAGTCATGATATATTTCCAGAGGATGCTTAGCAAAAAGCCTATTGTCCATGTTAGAAAGATGGATAAAATAAACCATATATATCGAATATCTTTAGGACATTGATATGGGTGTGAGGAATTGCTTGGCATTATTCATTCACTTAATTTAACATTGCATAGCAATTACACCAGATGAGTTTGCAATTTATATTTAAACAAAAATCACATCCAAATATTTTTTGTTTAAAAACAGTTTTTATTTGACCTTTTTAAATGAATATAAAGAATCAGTAATGGACTCTGATCTCAAAAATGAAGAGGAACATGCGGATGCTGTCTCAACAAAAGTGTAATTTATTGAAAAAATTTACTATTTAGAATTGCCAACAGAGATGACGTACGAAAATATTCCGAATTTGCTGAAATGTGCTCGTTTCTTGAACTTTTTCACAAGGATTTTGAAATTTATTTTACATTCAAGCAGCTCAGTGAAATTTTATCAGATAATCAGTCCGTTCCAAATAATTGGTCTACTCTTCACATAAAATTACTCAGTAAACTAAAAAGAAAAGCCACATTGGATAAATGGACACGTTCATTGCATCGATTTATTTCAAATCTTTCATCCACAGATGAAAAAATTCTTCATATAGCTGAGAGTCTCAACAAGCAGGACTTGTCCTCAAATGAAGTTTATCTTTCCATCAAGCCAAAAGACAAAGCCTTTATATTTTTAATGCTACTGCAATCTCAAAGTGACTACAACGAAAATTTCAAGACAAAGATGGCTTCAAAGAACGAGTGTCTGGAATATAGAAGACAACCGTTGGGCCAAGATATCCTTGGAAAGCTGTACTGGATGTTTGTCGATCATGAGTTCAATTTTTTGTTATACAAAGAGGATACCGAGGAAGAAATTCTAGAGGTGGGTAGTCTCATTTTTATTAGTTTTATGATTTTTAGTTTATCACTGAGGATTTTGAAGAAGCCAAATCCTTGGCCTTCAAACTCGAGAGTGAATTTCCTCCTGATCAATCTCTCCAGAAAGTTCTTGGCACAGACAACAATAAAAGTCCAAATGTTAAAGAAGAAGAAGAAGACCTAAAGCAGATAAATCAGAGATGGGACGAGGATTGTGAAAATCTCGATATAAAGTATATTCAATTTTCAATTTTTTTTATTTGAACTTTTAGACCTGAAGTTCCTGAGAGTATTGGATCTGAATCAATGACTTCAGAAGATTTACCCTGTAAAGAAGAAGTAGACGAGCAATCACCTGTCAATGATAAACCCGATGATGAAGTTAAACATGAAAAAATAGTTGATACGAAAAAAGAAGAGGAAGAATCTCCTCAAAATCATACACTTGTTGATAATACAGAAGAAAACTCTGATCAGGTCACACCAAAGAAAAAATCTAAAAAGGAAAATTCTCTAGACGACTCAGCAGAGTTGAGTCTACGAAGGAGTGGTCGGTCTAGGAAGCCAGTTGCTTATTTTACACCCGAAGTTAAATCGAACAAAAGATCCAGCTCCTCCAAAAAGAATAAGAAAGCCGAAAAGGAAAGTTAGTTTATTTCATCTTGATTAACTCGAATTAATTAATTATTGTTTTTTTAATAGTTTTAAAGATTGTCAAAACTGTGGAAAAAAATTCCAAGAAAAAGACTGGCGGTAAACGTGGTCGTGCTCGGGGTAAGAACAATTCAGACGCTGAGGAAGAGACTGATGATGAGGCATTTCTCCAGGAGCTCGAAGAGACTCAAAATAATGCAGAAGATTTCTCGGATGCTTCTACCTCTTCTGTTGAAATCGAATCTGAGTCTGATGACGACGATGAAGATTTCAAAGAGGCCAAAATCGGCAGAAATCTCCTCCGTCACAAGAACATGAAGAAAATCCAAACAGAGAAGCAAGAAGAAACTCCTTGTCAAATCTGTTCAAAGTCTGATCGACCAGAATGGCTTCTTCTATGCGATGAATGTGATCTAGGTCATCATGCCATGTGTCTTACTCCGGCTCTTCTCATCATTCCCGATGGGGACTGGTTTTGTCCAAGGTGTTGTCATAAAAAGTTGATTGACTCAATTCGTACACGCATCAGTGATCTTGAGACACAACAGAAAGAGCATACGGTCAAGAAAAAGATGGAAGATCGTCTGAAATTTATCAATATCAGCATGAGCAATATTATCTCCGCTGGTGATAGAGCGGCCAAAGATAAGGCCGGTGAGTTCAATTTATTCATAGTCTGATTTTCTCATAATACAATTCCTCCTAGGTCTGAATCTGGATAATCTTGCTGAAAGCTCCCAAGAAGAAGAAGACGACGGAGAGTCCGCGGAAGAATCGGAAAATGACGATGAAAAGGACAACTCTGATTATGTACCTGATGTGAGACTTCGGCCTAGATCCTCAAAAGCTGGTACCCGATCTAGTGGTAGGATCAAAAGTCGATCACGACAATACTCCTCCGATTGTACCAGTGAATCAGATCCAGATTATGATTGTTCCAGTAGGAGGAAGAAAGCGAAACGTCCTAGTGGTCGTGTTTCCTCTAGTCGTGGGAGGAGAAGTGGCCCTTCCAAACCCCAGAGGAAACGCAGAAAAAAGTTTATCGATGATGACAGTGTCGAAGAGGATCTCAGCTATAGTGATGCATCATCTGTTCCTGAAGTAATTTTGAATTATTAAAAATATTCTCTATCTAATTACCTATATAATATATAGTGAATGTGGTTAATCTCACGAAAGGTTTAACTGCTAGAATATCATTATTTTGACCCCTGTTTAAATTAAAATTAACTTGGTAATATTCAGGTAAAGAGTAAGCGACGAGCAGCCACCAAAGTGGTCAGTTATAACATCAACGAAGTTTACAAAGCAGTTGATTCAGAATTCTCAGATGATGAAGAAGAAAACGTGAAGCCAAACTCGAATGGTCAAAGTGGCGCAGAAGATGAAGACGAAGAATGTGGTCCTGATGGTCGGCCTAAATTACACAAAACAAACAGTCCCCTGAAATCAGCTCCAAGAATTGGCAAAAAAAAGAAAACTGACGATGATAGTGGAGAAGATTTTGTTCCTGACGACGATAGCACAGCAGAAGAATCTGATCCCGAATCCGAAGACGAACCTTGGTCACAGAGAAGACAAACAACTCGTAGCGGTCGCAATGTAAGACCTACAAAGAAGTTGCGAGTAGCCTTTAGTGGTGACGAATCAGATGATTATGCAAAACCTGTTAAACGTAAAAAATCTGAACCAACTCGGTAAATACTGTTTGCTCAGTTAACAAAAAATTGATCATTTCATCAATGCATCTAGAGAAGTTGTAACCATCCTCTTTTTGTTACAGGATGTCTGGGAGAAGTCGAGTTAAGAGTCGTTACAACGAGGATAGTACTGAGGAAGAAGATGAAGAAGAACCAAAATCTGATGAAGAGGAAGAAGAGACTCCTAATGAGGAAGAAACTGAGGAATCAGACGAAATAGATGAGGCCGAAGATGACAATAAGGAAGAAGATAAAAAATGTCTTGAAATTGATGAGGATTCTCCCACTCCCGGTTGCAATGGAGACAGTAAAAGTCATGATCAACAGGATCAAAAATCCTCTAATGTGAAAAAGGCGCCTTCTCCTATTAGACCTACAGTAAAGAAATCTCAAATTGTTGATGATGATGAGGAATGTGTCTACTCTGAGGATGAGGCTCCCGTAATCAGTGATCAAGATTGAGTTTTTTGTTTAATGATTTAATAATTATATTGTATGCTGTACATAATCGATGAAGAGACATTCTACCGATACCTAATGTTGTCTAAACCATTGTTTACTAAAGTATAATGAGTTATTTTAATATTTAAAAAATTTATTTTCCAAATTTTTTGGGGAAATTAGATTTATTCGATATATTCTTGACAACTCAGTGCATGAGCATTTATTCGTACATCAGAGCTCTCAACATCATTTTAAGTAATGTGGAAAGAACAAAAACTACAGATAAAAACTTGGCCATGTAGTATAATTAGTAGTAATAAAGCTGGATAGATTATTGAGATGATTTAATCCAAAGAAGCTTATTGTGATGCACATTGGACACGAGAACCACTATCCATATCTTCATAGTCTTCTTCGGTGGCACCGCCACCTTGATGGAAACTTTCATGACCTCTACTTGGCTCGTACGCGTTGAGATGACATTCTTCTGCATCCTCTGGAATTGGTTTGGGCTGAGAAGCGTGCAAGGCTTTTCTAATTAAAAGGATTTCTTCTGCATTAATTGAATTATCTTCTGGGAATTCTACTTCAAATTCAATTATGAGTTTTCCTTTAACAAAAGGATTAGAATAAACAGGCATGCCCTCTTGGTCAATATACTTCATAGAGTTGGGTTTAATGATTTCACCGGGACGAGCTCCAAAGGCAAGAGTTCTCTTGTCAAGAGTAGTTAGAGTATGTGTGAAACCGCAAAGGGCATCTGCCAAGCTAATTTTGTGGTGGTAAATCAAATCAGTTTTCTTCCTTTTGAAAACACTGTGAGGCTGTTCATCAAGGGAGATGACAATATCACCAGGTTCAACACCAGGCTCTTGATCACCTTCTCCGGAGAAACGGATTGTCTGACCATCCTGCATACCCTTATCAATATGAGCCTCGAGGATTCGCTTTTCTTTGACAACTTTTTTACCATCACAAGTCTTACACCGATTCTTTGGATCGATTATTTCCTTCATTCCGTTACAAGTTTTGCAGACTGTTTGGACTTGTTGGACCATGCCAGGTCCAAGTTGTCTGAACTTAACTTCAATACCTGATCCACGACAAGTGGTACATTCTTGAACAGCTCCTTCTTTGCCTCCTAATCCCTTACAAGTTTCACAAATGACATTTTTTTGACATGAAAGTTTTCTTGTGTTTCCATTATACATTTCCTCAAGAGTAACAGCCATTTGACGAACAGCATCTTTGCCTTTACGTGGGCCTCTGCGTGATTGTGGACCGCCGCCAAAGAACATTTGGAAGATGTCCATTGGATTATGGAAGCCGCTATCAACGCCACCTTCTTTAATTGCTTGCTCTCCACCTCTGTCATAAATTTCACGCTTTTTGGGATCTGAAAGAACTTCAAATGCTTGGGAGATCTCTTTGAACTTAAAAGAAGAAAAATTAATTATACTTTGAAATTAGTGCGAAATCGAATTAAAGTTACCTTTTCTGGATTATCAGGATTTTTGTCTGGGTGATACTTAAGAGCAAGTTTTCTATAAGCTTTCTTCAATTCTTCTGGAGTAGCAGAAGGAGAAACTCCAAGGAGATCATAATAAGCTGTATGTTGAACCATGTTGAGTCACGAATTCAAATAGTGCAAACTTCTGGAACTATACATTAAATAAAAATCAAGCATAACATTTGAGTATTTGTTTTAGTTTTACACAAATATGAACGGGAAATGCAAAAAAAATCCATCAGCTTCATCTAAAGCAGGTAACAAGAAATTCAATGATCTCATCAGGAAGCAAAAGAATAAACAAGAAATCATCCAGAAAAAGCAAAAGGAAATCGAGAAACTTCGTCATAAAAGAAAAGAGGACCGAACTGAAAGAAACAAACTATACAGCAAATTGACTAAAAAAGGACAACCTAAAATGAGTTCAAGGATAAAGTATATGCTCGAGGAACTTAAAAAATCCCAATAAATTTTACTACCTCAGCTTTCCTATGTATTTCAATCATCACATATCGTAATCTAAATTAAAAAGCGACAATGTTCTATTATTATTTTATTTTTAGAAAATATGATTAACTTCATTTGTGCTTTTTCTTAGACTTTTTCGACTTCTTAGACTTGTGTTTGCTTTTTTTATGGCTCTTTTTATGTTTAGTTGAAGTAACACTATCTGATAATATTGAGCCTGGCGGAGGCATCTCACATCCAAACTGTCCCGAGTCACTTTCCCCAGATGAATCAGATGAAGAAGAAATCCATTTCCTCTTTTGATAGTCGTCACAGTTTTCAACTGTTATCAAACTTTTATCTCCCAAATTGATAACCCCATTTGCAGTATCCTTAGCCGGAGGGGTTTTTTCTTTGTCAAGTTTTCTGTTGAGAGGGTTCGTTGGCGCGAATAAATGGGCAAAGAGTTTACTGCTACTAAAGGAATTGTCAGTTTGATATTGATCATCTTGATCTCGAGATGAGCTGCCTGGGAATTTATTGACCTCTTCCATCTTGACTGGTGTTACTTGTGGAGGAGAGGGTGGATTACTAGATTCATCTTTAAGATCTTGAGTTTCCTCATCGGAACTTTCATCAGAAGCGAAAATAGATTTGAACAATTTGAGATTCTCTTTTGGATCAGCATCAATTTTATTGGGAACTGAGGAAGGACCAATTTGGTCGACTGATTTTATAATCTAGAAAAGATGTTGATAGTTTTTTGTTGGCTAAATCAACAGATGGCATTTTCAACTAGGAAAATGAAATTTCAATTTGTTTTTTTAATATGATAGACAAATCTTGGCAGCTTGCCGAAAAATCATTATAAACTGTAAGTAAATGTACTAACCTGACTTTGATCCTCCTTTCTATTCTCATAGGCTTCAAAGATATCTAGAAGTTTTCCAGTTTCCTTATTAGCTTTTTCGGAATCATCAGAGTCCCCTGAAGTGGAGTCAACGTCTGAGCTTTGATTTTCTTTATTCTCTGTGTTATCATCTTCGCCGAATTTAATCATGGCCAATAAAGCCTTTTCATCATCGTTGATATCAGAGAATCTAGACTTTCTGTGTCTCCTTTTGGCATTGGGATTAAATCTTCGATCTTCAGGACATCCGACCCATGTAGTGTCAGGATAGGGATTGGAAACATTCATCCTCTTGCACAGGTTTGCATCTGGATGCCATTCTAGTTTGCGACGTGTCAAGACACCGTAGCTCTCTGTGAGAACAGCATGATCCCTTGGATCTGTAACATCCAATTGCTGAAATGAGGATAAATACAATTTAGTTGAAAACTCATAAAAGAAGGTTCAATAAAATCTTGATTTTAAATCTTGTAGAGCATCTTTTTTTCAAAGCCAACGTTGAAACTTTTATTTGAAAGAGGAAACAAGAATAAAATCTAGTTGAAATTTTCAGAACATTTGGCCAAATTGAGGACTGTATAATAGGAGTAGATTTCAGGAATTCAATTTTGATAAATTTGAAACGCCTGACCGTAAAAGTTATTCAATGGTGTAAAATATTTTGAATTGTGTTGATATTTTTGAAAAAAATTATTTCCAAAGTAGTGACATAATAGAGCCAAAGTTTTATTCCTATGCGTTTCATTAGCAAAAAGATGATCTTACTTACAAGTAAACTTTGTTATTCCTGTTTGAGGAATTATACCTCTAGAATTCAAATATGCAATCGCCTGTACTCTATCTGCTAAAGCTTCAGAGATAACCTGTTTTTGGATCAAAAAATGGGAAATTGCGTTAAAACAACTGTACATTCGTAATCAGCGTATTCACAGATCATAGGATAGACAAAAAAATTCTCTGGAACTTTAAGGGTTAAAATGGGCTAATGACTCATTATAATGAACTAGTATTTATAATTAGTGAAAAAGGTCTTCTATTGTTCTATATGACATGTATTAATGGAGAGGCTAACCAATCATATTCTTCCTTTTTAATTCACTTGTATTGGCATGCAAAGACTGATGAGTATGCCTCAAATAAAGCGCTAATCTTTCACTAACTTTGGGCATCGCCTTTCAATTTCAATAGTATATATGGCATAGTCAAAGTAAAAGATGGAATTACTTTTCATTGGAACGAAACAAAAATATTTTAATAATAATCCTAGAGTTTTAGAAGATCCTAAATGATTTGAGAAACTTGCCCTGGTTGATCTTTATCACTGGAAGGAGGATTCTCTAAAAAACAATTTTAATTGCCATTTTGATCGGATGTAAAATAAACTAGGATTCCCTTTTTATCTGAAAATATCAAAAAAAATTTGACACAAACTTAAAACGAAGATTTTAGTAAAAACTATTTTAAGCTTGGCTATCTGACTAATGAATTATATTCTCAGAGTTATTAATTTTTTTAATAACCAAAAAACATAGTCAGGTAGCAAGCGAACAACAAGGTTAAGGTCAAGAAAATCTATCGCCATTTTGAAGCTTACATCTAATTTTGCTCGATGTTCATCAAGTTCCTTCTGAGACATTTCCTTGTTCATATCAACTTCGCCAACAGATCTGAATCGATTCTTTAACATGTTGGCGACTAGCTTTTGCTTCTCACTACTTATGACACCTTCAACAAGGGGCTTCTCTTTACTTCTATTCAATTCAAATTTTGACTCAATGGGAACATTTCTCAAATTAATAAATCTAGAATTTAAGGAATCTTGTTCGGCCTTTTTTGCGTCCTCGATTCGCTTCTTTTCATCGGCTACTTTTTGTAAGGTTTGCCGGAAATCTGTTAGCTCCTTATTTGACTGATCTATCGTGAGAGTGGACCCTTTGGAGCAGGTTTCATAAGCATCTTCGGCTAGATAATGTAATATTTTGAATATATTTATCTTTTAATGACAATGGAAAGAATCAACATCGTGTTTTTAGACATTTAACATACTAGCAAATTGTGGTCACTGGTTATTACTATATTAACTTGATGGAAATTGTCTTCTCACACCTAGATGGTAGAATTCGGATAAGCAAGTGTCAATTCCATAAAAGAGTCAATTAATATTCAACTCACGGTGGCAGATGTAGACGCGTTTCGTCCTTATTAGGACTCATCAGTACACCCTACCCACTGGTTATTACCCAGAATTCGAACCTAGGTCTTCAATGTTAAATTGACACTTGCTTATCCGAATTCTACCATCTAGATGTGAGAAGACAATCTCCATCAAGTTAAATTCGTATGTTAATAGTAATTACTATTATAATAAATAGTGACCACATTTTGGTCATAGGTTAAATGTTTAAAAAACTATAATGATGATTGAAAAGAACCAATTCCACTCACGATTAAAGCCACGATTGAGAAGGGCCTGATAGGTCTCAAAACGAGATTGTTTGGCAGGAAAATCACTAAAAGCTGTGATCATTTCAGTAGTTTTTGTCGCGTTCCTTATGTTTTCCAACATTTTTGTGGCGACACATAGGCTGTTTTTTACTGAAATTGAACCTGATTAGAAAAACTAACCATTTTTGCAATAATTATGACATCAAATTGCTATTGTAAAGAATTAAATATAAATAAGTCTCTACTTTATCGAAACTAGATTTAATTCAATAATATTTATTCTTCTTAACCTGATTTTCGTATCGACTTTTTCGATTATGCCCGTAGGAGTTTATAAGAAGAATTTTTAATGCTAATAAGTCATTACGCTGATTAAGAATCTAGTAATAAAACCGTCGAAACGTTTGAATGACCAATGGTTGAGAACACTGATGCTGATCTGATAAATTTGATTGAAAAAATAATTTTGCATCATTTTTTACTGAAACCGAGATGAAGGCCATTGGGTTTTTTTAATGAATTCTCAACATATCTTATGATGGAGTTTGAGAATCAAGTCAAGACATTATTTTTATATATCTCAGCAATCTAAACACCTAATAATTACGTGGAGCTAGAATAACCTTGAATAACATAGCATTTACTCATGCTATTAGATGAATTTTTGGTTATTTTTGAAGAAAAAATTATCATCCCTTGGCATTGCCTAATTTTCTCAACAAATTTCAATTCAAAATAATAATGTTCACAAATCATAGTTGAAGGGGAAAAGTTGGTATAAAAATGGGGCTAAAAATTTCACCCTACCCTAGTGTATTGACCAATGAAAATTTTGGAATTAAATAATAATAACGAGGTACCCTTTTCTTCTTCATCTTCGCTGTCTAATAATTTTGTGCGATCTTTGACTGTCAAATTTTTTTTCGACTGATTTTGCTGCTTGAATGCTTCCTCGCCTAATCGGAAATGTTCAATCACATCTTTATCTTCTTTATACAACTTTAACTGTGATGGACTAAGGATACACCGGGGATTAAACTTGGCAAAGTATCCATAAGGTACTGACACTGAGGGAAGATTTGGTTTAGGCCGGCAGGCATCTTTGATTGGAGAGAATCCCGGCAAGCATTTATCCTCTGGAAAACAAGTTTTAAGATCTTAATGATAAAATAGACACTGAAATGAGTGACAGCTGATAAATTTTGATTAAAATTCTTTAATTAAACTAGGGCGGTAAACAAAGCAATAAATTTACAAAAATTAGCAATACCTAAAATTCACTACTTTTTAAAAAGTCTTTTTGACTCGTTGAAAGTAGGATTCCGAACACAATGTACCTAATCAATGAGTAATAATCATACGATGAAGTCTCAGACCAATGAAATTCAAATGAAAATCAAGTACTCTAATTGGTTTAAGAAGTATGCTTTTTTTATACCGCGGTGACCAGACATCTAAAACCGGAAAACCATGCTGCTTCAATTTCTAATTTTTCCATTTTGTACAAAAACCCAGGGGAAGACAGCACAGATGTGTGGGTGAAGGAGAAATTTTTCATCAACATGTATAAACCTAACTTGTGTGTTCAAAAGAATTATTCATTTAATCTTCAACTACCATAGCCTATGTGAGCTTTGTCACCTTTTTCTCTTCACTGTTACTATTTATTTAAGGGTTTTTGGTGTTTTTCAGCTTACATAATATTCTTATTTCCATTCATGACTCTTATATTCTTTTAACTCATACTATTTCTTTCTAAATTATTATTTTTCATTCAAACTTTAATTTTATCATTTTCAAAGAGAGACCACTGATGATCCTGTGAGAAATGCGCATTTGGTTCTAAATATATTTTTTCACATATTTCTAAAGTATGCTTTAGATCATTCTACCCATCAAAATATTATAAAAAGCATTTTTACCGCCCTAATAAATAAGTAACTCAGAATTAAATAGGAAAACTATCAAATAAACAATGGTAATGTTATTGATGGTAAACATACCGTATTTATTTTTTGGAACATCATCTTTTATCTGTCTATTGCTAGGTGCAGTCCAGCCATCATAGTTTTTTCTTTTCTGGTCTTTTTTCGAGGAAGCCGACCTAGAGGCTATCATCCCTCCAAGGTCTTCATCACTAATTTCTTCTTCGTCGTCAGGACCATTACCGATGGAAAAATCATAATTTGCCAATGAATCTTGGACATAGAGATCTTCATCTTCATTCTCAAGGGCACCAACACCAAAACCTTTTCCCCGAATACCCTTACGAATCGCTTTATCTGTTGGATTGAACGAAGTTTCCATTTCACTAAGTTTATTGTGAACAGCTTGTGCCAGATTAATGCCAGAGTAGCCAATTCCAAAAGTGTTAGTTTTAACCTCAAAGTTGACAATTGCAAATTTATCTAAGGTAGAAAATTAGTAGAAATATTTGATTTACTATTATCGTTGTGAATGTATTCCTTAATAGCGAGGCCTGATGAAGGAAGAATAGCTTTCTTTTCCTTGTCTGTTTCTCCACGATCTCTGGATACATTCTCAATGTAATTCTTCTTGGCCGCTTTAGTTTGCAAGCCCATGCGACGAATTAGTCTGTCCTTTAAAGAATTATCTTGGGGAACTATAATATCCTTGAGAATATCAGGTTTTCCGTGAACAGAGAACACTGAACTGTCTCCAATCATTTTGAGACGCGCATCATTCAAGTTGGACTCGTCAAATTCTCTCCGAGTACGAAACAGCTTGGGAGCAATACCATGTTCAGAGAAATCTTCATCGTCCATATAATCTTCAGGTCTATTGCTTTTATTTGAGTCACCAAATCTGTCTGATCTTGAGGATTTGAATGAGCTTGGCTTCCATCCTTCCTTTGTGCCAACAGTGTTGAAAAATCCAGCAGAGAAACCTCCGGTAAATGCTCCATGAAATCTCTGAGGTTTGCCTCTTTCATTGAGAACACGTTGTTCCCTACGCGAAGGAACATTATTTTGGGTTTTATCATCAGCTTAAACTATTATAAAACATCTTACTGAAGTCTTCTTCATCAAACGGATCCCCATAGGTTATTAAAACTTCATCATCTTCAACTGGCATTTTGAAAAAGTTGTTTATATAAACAAATATTTCATTCAAGCAAATGTTTTAATGAACAAAATATTCAAAATGATAATCGGAACGCACAGTGGACGATTTCATTGTGATGAAGTTTTAGCTTGTGTAATCCTCAAAAGCATACCTGAGTTCAGTTCTGCTAATATTGAGAGATCCAGAAATCATGAATTAATCAATAAATCTGACATAGTTGTTGATGTTGGTGGAATTTATGATCATGCAACTAAACGTTACGATCACCATCAGGGAACATTTAATTTAAGTGCAAAAGATATAGACTCAAGCATAGATTCATCTATCAAACTGAGTAGTGCTGGCCTCATTTACCTGCATTATGGTAAAAAGTCCATTGCAAATGTCTTGTCACTGGACGAGAAGTCTGATTTGATCAAACTTATACATAGAAAACTTTATTTCAAATTCATCATGGAGATTGATGCCATTGATAATGGTATTAATGCTGCTGATGAAATGAAATACAAGATTTCCACTGATCTCTCCAGTCGTGTTGGACGTCTTAATCCTGAATGGAATATTGAGAATGCCGATGAGAATGAATATTTTTTCAAAGCATTTGACCTTGTTGATCAAGAATACAGATCTCGCTTGATGCACTACAAGAATGTCTGGCTTCCCGCTCGAGAAATTGTGGAGAAATCATTTTCTGATCGTTTCAATTTCCATCCTGAAGGTAAAGCATTTTTGCTCACTAAATCGTGTCCGTGGGAGGATCATATACGTGATATTGAAATTGAATTGGGCCTAAAAGACGAGCAGAAACCTCTTTATGTTGTATATGAGAGGAATGATAAAAGTTGGTCCATTCAGGGTGTTCATATTAATGAAAACTCATTTCTAGTTCGTTTTGATCCTCCCAAATCATGGCTTGGTACGCGAGATGAACAGCTCTCTAAGTTGGCTGGTGTTCCTGATTGTGTCTTTTGTCATAGCACTGGCTTTTTAATGATTAACAAAACCAAGGATGGCATTGTTAAACTTTTGAATGAGTGCCTCAAAAATGGAAAAAATAACTTGTCTTGAAAAATTGTCATCTCAAAGTGATTTGATAATTTTGTAAATTATATTTTTATATTTAATAAAGGGATTTGTAAATAATTTGCTTTTTAAATAATGTCAAGTTAATTCATTAGAGTTTTCCTACCTATCTCATGTCAACAGTCTTGATCTAAGAATTGAATTATTCAGCCCTTCAATAACTACTGGTTTTATATAAAGCTCAATAGTTAATATTAAGATTTACAAAATCCTTAATTTTTTCATCAAGAAATCGAATTTGATCAAGATTTTTTGGAATCTAGATCATGAGGCCCTCTCACAATAAAGAGAAAAAAAATTAGAAAAAATCAATTTTTAAGGAAAATACGGCAAATTTGAAATCTTGAAGAAGCGCCATTTTTTTTGAACTTTGAGTTGTAAATTTTTGTTAATTTCAAGAAGAGAGTGATCAAAAGTTGATTTTTATGATCACATTTAGTCAAAGAAATTAAATATGCTGAATATGGTTTTGAGAATCACCCCATTAATTAACCCCATAATCGTGACAAAATCAAATTTTGATTTTTTGATCATTTTTCCTACTTGAAAGTCGATGAAATTTGATATTTCAAGATCTCTGAAAAATGAAGAATTTATCGAAATTTTTATGATGATAATCGGGTTTTTTTGACTAAAAATCAAATTTTGATCGCTCTCTCCTATTGAAATCAACAAAAATTTACAAAGTTCAAAAAAATGGCGCTTCTTCAAGGTTTCAAATTTGCCGTATTTTCCTTAAAAATTGATTTGTTCATGGGTTTTATATTTTAAATTGAACACCTTAACTAATTCTTCAGTATTTCGTTTACTTTTAAATCTTTAGATGAAAGAGTGATACAGTTTTCAATCAAGTTCGTTACCTATGGACTTCTATCTTACAGATAAGTAAACAAACACCAAGTTAAAACTGTACCCTTTAGTTAGCTACTTGTTTATTAATTTACAATGAAAGAAACCAGTCTATTTTCCAAAGATATTTTATTAATTTATCTAAAAAAAGAATTGGATTGAACTATCTCCTGTTTTAAACATCATTTCAAATGATTAATTTCCTTGTCTTAACTAATCAATTATACAGGGTTGCAAGGAAAAAAGGGATTTCTTTTCGATTCCAAGAATCTTGAACCAAGATTTCGAATGAAATATATTACTTTTTACATGTAATAATATAGAGAAACTAAACGATACATGAAAAGTTATCTATGATAACTTGTAATTGTTACAACTGAAATAATAATCGAATTTGAAATCTGTAGAATTAAGTGAGTAAAAGAAAAGAAAACGTTTATAATTGCATTAAATAAATTTAGACAGCATTCTCTGGGTATTTAAACTTTCCAAATTGTTTGATTATTTCCTCGCACCCTTTGTCCATCCTTAATTTATTGAGGATCTGTAGGTGAGACTGAAAGAGTAGACTTGGCGAGTCCGGATTCAAATGAGCCGCCATCAAGGAATTCGTGTTCGCATGAAGAGGATTTGGAATGCTCTTTTCGTTGGAGTTAATTTCTGTGGATGAATTTGAGGATTTCATCTGGCTCAATTCATGATCCCCAGACGTCATGGATACTTCAGTGTCGGAAATTTCATTTGAATTCGCTTCAGGTTCCTCGTCATGATTCGCCCTCTTCATTTTGTAGCGATGATTTTGGAACCAAATTTTTACCTTGAAAAATAAAATAATGCGCTAGTTTTTCTTTAAAAAAACTTCAAAAATCAGATGAACCAAAGATCTAGGTTTATATTAAAACAACAAAGTTGAAGATTAAAGAATTTTTGCTGACTCCCTAGAACTACGACTCTTGATTTTTCAAGCAAAATTCATTCTCTTATAAGCAATTGATTATCTATGCTTGATGGGTTCAAATGAATAATAAATTTTTATTACAGTTTGTATCATAATTACTTGGGTTGGTGTCAGATTTATGGAGTTGGCTAGCTGTTCACGTTCTGGCGCTGAGAGGTACCTTTGATTACGAAATCGCCTCTCAAGTTCAAATGTTTGCAATTTTGTGAAGAGGACGCGTCGTTTCCTTCGCTTTGAAAAAATTTTACTTTTCTGATTCTGTTGTCCAAGAAATGGATGAAATGAGGCTATAAATTTTTGGAAAGAAATCATTAATAAGTTATTAACTAATGAGCGTCCGAAATCAATCTAATTTTGAATTACACTGTATATGACCGAATATCCAGGCATCATCATAGATGCAGCGGCCCCTATACTGACAAAGTTTATCGGCAATTACAATTTCGTTCTAGGTGCTCAAGTAATCTCTCTCACTTCGTTTGTTTTATTTTTTAATGAATTAGCCCATGTCACTGAGAGTCCAACTCGGATCTCGAAACGCGCTGAGAGTTTCGTTGCTACGATAGCCACGGTGGGATCCCTTTGTGAGCTGTAACAATCAGTGATATATGGGCTGACAATACAAATAAGACGAAATAATTTCTTATCTTGATTTGGTGCCAAAATCTCATTTTTTCGAACTTTGAACTGAAAATTTAGGGTTTTCAAGAGAAGTTTTTCAGGATCAAAATAAGACAAGAAAATAAATCATGCTGAATCTGTTCTAATGCATAACATCATTATCGTTTGGGAGCTGAATTTGAATTTTTGGTCCCTTTCACTACTTGAAAATCAATGAAATTTCGATAATTCAAAATCTCAAAACTGTCGGAACATTTACGGTTATATTCAGCTTTCTTGTTTAATTAATTCTTTTGGCCATTCTGTCACTTTCAAATCAACAAAAAATTTCAGTTCAAAGTTCGAAAAGACGGGACTTTGGCGCCAAATGGAAATTTGAAAAATGACCATATTTTCCATAAAATTAAATTTTTTTCTCCAAATGATAAAAGTATGCAACATGATAAGGATTACAAAGAATCTTTTACTAGTTCGAATTCTTGATGAAAAAAATCAAGGTTATTATAAAGATCATGGATTCCCAACTCTGTATATAGGAAACTTTGATATTTGGCGACTAATTCTAAAATCCACATAGAAATCTTTTTATTGTATTTTGATAAAAAGAGTCGAGTTTTAGGTAAAAAGAAACAAAAATCATCAGTGACTTACATGATCTATCAATAGGTGAGATTTCATCTTGAATCGAATAGTTTCTATCCTCCAATTTGTTATCAGTTTTTTCAGTTATATTTTGCAATGCCAAATTGTAAACAAGCGAAAGTGGATTATTCATAAACTTTGTCCGGTCCATAGACGCCCTTAGTAGATTTGATATCAGGTTTCGATTACTGTCGAGACCCTCGTCACTAAAATTCATCTCCAAATGCATTTCGTCCTCTTGTAAAATAAACAATTAGTCAGAATGGAAAATTATTTGTGAATTCATTTATACAAAACTATCGGTAAAAACTCGCATGAATAAAATTTTTAAATAGTTTCTTGAATTGTTTGATCCCCTAACAAAATAACATTAACTAATAGTGAATAACTATTTTGAAACGCCATACCGTAAAAGTTATTCGAAGTTGTAAAATATTTCGAATTGTGTTAAAATTTTTGAAAAGTAGTAACATAATAGAGCCAAAATTTTAATTCTAGGCGTTTAATAGCAAAAAAATATTATCTGACTACTTACAAGTAAACTTTGTTATTCCTGTTTGTTTTTTTCATATTTTTATTGCATAAATAATTGCAATAGTACATAAAAAAAGAAAGCAAGACTTTTTGTAGTAAAATATTCTGATAAAATGAGAATTGAGAAAATTTGAATTTTTTTTCTGTCACAAGTATAAGATTATGTTTTATACATGATTAGAATCATTTAAAGAAACTGAATTAGACTCTGAACCAGGTTGAAAAGTTGAAAAATCAACTCCTATTATCCATTGAAATTAGAAATTTTTAAATACGAATTTCTAACCAATAAAAACTCATATTAAATAATTTAGAAATATGTGAAAAAATATATTTAGAACCAAATGCGCATTTCTCACAGGATCATCAGTGGTCTCTCTTTGAAAATGATAAAATTAAAGTTTGAATGAAAAATAATAATTTAGAAAGAAATAGTATGAGTTAAAAGAATATAAGAGTCATGAATGGAAATAAGAATATTATGTAAGCTGAAAAACACCAAAAACCCTTAAATAAATAGTAACAGTGAAGAGAAAAAGGTGACAAAGCTCTACATAGGCTATGGTAGTTGAAGATTAAATGAATAATTCTTTTGAACACACAAGTTAGGTTTATACATGTTGATGAAAAATTTCTCCTTCACCCACACATCTGTGCTGTCTTCCCCTGGGTTTTTGTATAAGATGGAAAAATTAGAAATTGAGGCAGCATATTAAATATATATTAAATAGCGAATCTTGGAGATTAAGAGGTTGTTAAGATCCATCTTTATTTATTGGTACAGTTGGTAAGCCAACTTAATCGGTCTAAATCAATCTGAGTCTCAGAATTAGCCTCTCTGAACTTTCCTGATCAAATTTGAATTTTTCTTCTAATGTTGATCTGAAAAATAATGATCTTAAAATTCTAAAATTTGCCAGGTTGATTTTTTCAGAGTTTCTTTTCATTCTAACAGCTTATCGGCTCATTTCATCCAAAATACCCGAAGATTTTTATTAAGAAAAAGTGAAATCACAACTTTAGCTTTAGCTACTTTTGGAAAATACTCACCGAATTTCTTGGCCTCGTTATTCAGACCTGGCTCATTGGCCTTTTTGAGGAGTTCCTGGACACTAAATGCGCTCATTGAGAATAATCCAGTCAAAGGAGAGTCAGTTGATATTGAGAATCTTGATTTTTATCCCTCTGTATGTATTACTATTACTCCTACTCCAGAAGGTGGGCGTTCTTTATTTTTAATATCTCCACTACTCAAATGGCCCTTTCCTCTCTGCGCAGTCATTTAGTGTATTTCCCCAAATCTACTTCTCCTCTGTAGAAGAAATATACCCTTGTTGAGTTAAGTTTCTTTCCATTACACATCCACCCTACCCCCCCCCCTCCCACCCCCCTCCTTCCGTCGACAACACAAACAAAAAAGACAGAGAGAGAGAGACTGTGAAAGCTGAGCAATAATATGTTTGTGTATTGTCTCTTGGATGTGTATTCTTACACTGTGTACAATGTATCTCTCTATGATGATGATTATAATTATAATTATTAAGGGATAATAAATCATTTACATGTAGACATTTTTTCCAATCAAGTATACTCATTTTCAGTCAGAAGGAATAATGGATAGTAAAATCTTTTCCTTTTTAGTAACTCAACTCTAGCATATAACTCATACATGTACATATAAGATATATACAATATGCGCCAGACTATTTATGAGAGGATATCAAAATTGAGTGTAGTACTTTTTTTATGAGTATAAAAAATATATTTGTACTCTGTGTACATCAATATCAAGTATACGCTTATTGGCCCGCTTGATTATGCTGATAGAATATTATTCTTGATGAATTACATCATTAGAGTTATTAATCTAATTAAATTCTGATTATAACAAAAATCACTAGAATAACTACTATTCTTCTTTTTCTTTTTCTACAGATCAACATCAAAGAAAAACTATGTTAAGTAGAGTGGGCCTCTTAATGAATGGTAAAAAAATCAACCAGAGTTTTCAAACTATTTAAGGGACGTTGAATAAGAATAAAAGCTTTATTTTGGTCTAACTTGCTCAGAATTGCTATAATAATTTTTGATGGTCTTAGAATCTCTTTGCTTTACTCGTTTTGATGAATAGCAACTTAGTTAATTTAAGCTAAAGTTAAAAATTAACCGAAGGGCATATTACAACTTTTTAACTTGTATTTTCTCAATTTACTTGTCTAAGTTTGTGGCACATTTAAAAAATTCAAATTAGGCATTAAATTTAAAATAAACTTCAGCCACCACCTGGCCAAGGTTCATACTTGACAGATATATATATATATGTTACCGTTAATTTTGTTACTCTTGATAGTCTCAAGACTCCCTGGCAAATCAGTTAAACTTGTTACTCGGTTTCAAGATTATCTGATAGTCTCAAGAATCCCGGGAATCTTGTTACTAGTAATAAGAATCTAATTGTGTTTAATACTTGAAGTTAGAGAAAATTTCTACAAGGTCGGAACTAAGACAGGAATAATTGAAGGTCTTTATTCAGCAAATTAACTGACTAGGGTCGAAGAAAATTTCTTGTCAATCGAGGAAGTTCCTGAACTTATTTATTCAGTACGAAGAATGACAAGTCTCCATTCATTTGTAAATGACCAAGGCTTCTTCAAGTGTGACTGCAAAACGAAATATGAATGCAGAAAAGAAGGCCGTTTGTGCAATTCAAGGTGTCACAGCAGTCTTTTTTGTACGAATGAATAAATTTTTATGATACAGCTGTATTTGATTACTTTTTAAACAAAAAACTAACTAAAGGAGAAATTGGAGAAAGACTCGAAGGATTATTTTGAAAAATTTACTAGATCCCAAAGATTTGGTAAAAGTTTAGATTATTAATAAAAGTTTATAAACTGATTACTAATCAGTGATTTGTTAATAAATTTCGTATGGATTGAAAATGAATATGAAGTTTGAGGTTATAATTCTAGATAATATCACACAGGTATAGTTTTCATTTCTACCGGTATCAAATTTTGTAAAGCTTTTAGGGTTCTATTGATGTGTAACACTTTTGAAAAGAGATTCTGAAAAAATCCTAGGGGTGGTATGAATAAACTGAAGGATTTTTCTTTCTTAATTCTGAAAGTCAAAAAATTAGTTATTATCAGTTAAACTTGTTACTAGTAACAAGATTCCCGGGATTCTTGAGACTATCAGATAATCTTGAAACCGAGTAACAAGTTTAACTGATTTTCCATGGAGTCTTGAGACTATCAAGAGTAACAAGATTAACGGTAACATATATATGGAGTTCCCTGTTTAATATCGGTCAACTGACCACTCTCTTATTTTGTAATTAACAAAATTTCCCAGCTGAACAATTATTATAATCATAAAATTAAAATTTGACGTCAACAAGACATTTAACTCTGAATGTGACAAGAGGTTTCCAGCAATATACAGACTGCATCCAAAAGATTCACACATCTTCTGTCATCGACATATTAGACACTGATGAAACCCACTGAAAACTCTTTATGGATTAGAAGAGAACTTGAAACTATTACGTTATTCACCACTGGTCAAATGTAATCGGCAAGACTTACGCTTCAACGTTCCAGAATTCGGTAATCTAAAAGAGTAATCAATTTTCAACAGATCAGAACAACATAATTGATCAACAAAAATCTTGAAAATTATGAATTTTAAAAACTTTATAATTAATATAAACTTGTAACTGAAAAATCTAATTAATATATATATGGATATTATCAATCTTAGAATAAATTTTTGTTGTTGGAAGCTAATTCCTTGTTCAAGCCAACTATGTAGATCAGGTATTTTCTTGAATCAATCGAAAATACCATCGATTGCTGTAGAAAATGTACATACTACTTAAAACTAGTGGGATTTATTTTTGTGAAAAAATGCTATTTTTTAAAACTTTGTTGTATTGACATCAACCCTAGGAAAAAGTTTCATCTAAGAGAAATTTCTTTATTTATGTAGGCATCTGGGAATTTTCGAAAAATTGTTCTTAAAAAGTTATCCCTAACGGATAATTATGTTTAAAAAATGCAAATATACACCTAATTAATATGAAGATGAGAATTTATGCTTTTTACAAAATTATGAATATTTTCACCAAGAAATCGAATTTGATCAAGATTTTTTGGAATCTAGATCGTAGGTTCCACTTTCAGGATCTGAAGAAAAAAAAATTTGAAAAAAATCAAATTTTAAGAAAGTTATGGCATATTTCAAATCTAGCGATGGCGCCGGATTCCTATTTTTTTGAACTTTGAGTTAATAATTTTTATTGATTTAAAAGTGAGAGAGTGATCAAAAGTTGATTTTTAGGATCATGATTAGTCAAAGAAATCAAATATACTGATTCAGATTTTGAGAATCCGCCCCTCTTCTTGTGAAAATCGAATTTTGAATTTTTGAACATTTTCACTGCTTGAAAATCGATGAAATTTTGATGATTCAAGATCTCTGGAAATTGGCGAGTCCATTGAAATTTTCATAGTCATAATCGGTTTCTTTGACTAATCATGATCCTAAGAATCAACTTTTGATCACTCTCTCACTTTTAAATCAACAAAAATTATTAACTCAAAGTTCAAAAAAATGGGAATTTGGCGTCATCGCTAGATTTGAAATATGCCATAACTTTCTTAAAATTTGATTTTTTTCAAATTTTTTTTCTTCAGATCCTGAAAGTGGAACCTACGATCTAGATTCCAAAAAATCTTAATGAAATTCGATTTCTTGGTGAAAATATTCTTAATTTTGTAAAAAACATAAATTCCCATCTTCATATTAACTAGCTTTATTTCTTACGAAGTTGTAGCTAGTTAGGTTTTAGTTCCTTCAAGGATCTGGGTATGAGAATCTACAAAGTATTTCAATTCAGTAGATATTTAATGGCAGGTAATGTAACTAATTTTGTGAATCTATTTCAAACTTTAATTTATAAGTGCAATCTAAGTTCTCTGTCAGAAGTTTTCAAGAATTAAATAGTTAGTTCTTAGTATCATTGAAAAGAGCGCAAAATTCTGCGCTGATTGAAACCTAATAAATCAGCAGGAATTCTTCAAACTCGTCTAGTTTTTACTCATTATAATTATAATTATAATCCTGGCTAAGATTTACAGTTTTTATTCTGCATCTGATGGTATTATTTTTATGCTTCTATAAAAAATAAAAATTCTTCTTCTTATTACTCGAGCTAAAGTTTTGGTGAAAGATGCTATGAACATTCAGTCTTAATTCTCTCAAATCTCAAATAAGTTAATAATATTTTCACTATAATACTCATGAGAAATTTTATTTTGTGCGTCGGGTTTTCCAGTCATACAATTTTTAGAGAATTTAGTGTACTTTCATTGCTGAATCTTAATTAGACCTACGTTTAATTCGGCATTTTTACAACAACAAAAATATTTAGCAAACCAATCAGAATTGAGCATTCTTCGTTAAAATTACTCTCAAGAATATCCTTCTCGTGTTATTGCTGACAGATATGAAAAGATTGATTTGTAATCACATTTATTACGTGTATTCTCGTCATGAGATAATTGAGTTACTCTCAAATATCCTGTTCTTCCATTTAAATGTCAAACAATGTTTCTCTTAATAGAAAAATCCACCAGATGGACACAACGAAACAAATGAATATTATGCATATAGTCTACTCATTCTCAGTTGAGGACAGCAATTTCTTTTTTCTTTTCTTACTCAAACGGGGAGAGAAAATCTTTCTCGATAAAGTGACGTTTGTAAAATTTTCTTAAATGGCCCGCTATTTGATAAAGATTTCAGGAAGTTGGTGTAATTGGACCAGCTTCGAAAAATGCTTATCGATTATCGTCTAATTTCTTGAAGAATACAACATTTCCGAACACATCATTAGTTATTGAAAAAGGCATCAAAATGAGATTAATTACAAGACGAGTGAATTTAGCTGTAAAGCTTATTTGTATTTGCAAATTTGATTTAGAAGGTTTATTTATTTATACGTAATATCTTTGGAAGTACAGGTGAGAACCGTATTTGGGGTGTGTAAAACTACACCTCCATTCATTTGTGTACATTTGTGTATTTTCACAGTTTTTCAACAAATAAATAACTTGTCATTGTACTTTGTAGTAGATCTATTTTTATAACTTTTAAATCAGATTAAAGTTGGCCCAAATAAGTTTTCTACATTTTTCATTAATGTCGATTTTAGTGTCAAATGAAAGAGGATAATTACAGGTTGACTAATACACTTCTAAATTTAATTACATCTTTTCTTAACTTTTAACAGTTTCCAAAATACAAAAAATCGATTTGAGGCTTTTCTTGATTTGTTTTCACAAGATTTTGTGTATGGGAATGTTCAATAAACATTGCTCCCCCAAAAGAATATAAAATAAACCTTGATATGGAAAAACTATTGTTTCCCCCGTACCATGTAAAAGATTGTGAAATGTTGATTTAGTCTATGATTATAATTACATGAGTAGCATTAAGTCACACGTTTTCTATGTATGGACTCTTGGTTCCTAATTACACATGTATGACTAATTAAAAATCAATAACGAATTTCATCGTAAGTAATTTTTGTATCTTACTTATTTGAGCTAATTTATGATGAAACTTTAAGAACACATAACTTTTTTATTAAACAAAATAGAAATTTAATCTGATTTTAAACTTATAGAAATCAATTCCCCTCCCCAATATACGATGGTATTCTGATCAGAATTTATGATTCTCTATCGATTAATCTGAAAATCTCAACTTTTTGAAATTTTTAGACAAAAATTCATACCAGGACCTTAATAGACCTACTTCAAAGTGCAATGACAAGTTATTTATTTATTGAAAAACTGTGAAAAAACACAAATGTACACAAATGAGTGGAGGTGTAGTTTTACACACCTCAAATACATTTCTCACCTGTAGTTTGACATCAAATTATCATTGTCTGGAAATATGTACGAATAGGTGTAACCTTTTGAGAGAGTTTAGTTGGAATGTTCCTTGCTAGTCCTGAGCAGTGGTCTATCTTGGACAGGATAAAAGTTTTGTAAAGTATTAATCTGGGTATTGTGGATTTGTCACATTTCTTAGAATAAAAACATTCATAATAGATTTGCGTTTGTTAGCTTCCAGTTCGGGTATTAGAGATACTTTTTGATAGCAGAGAACTCCCTTGATAACAGGTGTGGGAGATTCGATTATCTTTGAGCTCATAATTTTTTTCTTTTCGTCCTTGATTTCATGGAGTTGATTTGATATATTGAGTTGATCTAAATTATTGCATTTGTAGGTTGTTGAGGCTCGGATTCTATTGGTACTAAAAGTTTCAAGTCATCCGCATATTCGGACATTCTTACAAGAGTTTAAAATTGATTGAAAAAAGAAGCTATCATGTCATGAGTGTTTGGTGGTTTAAAATATTAACAAGGCCTGTGGATGGGACATTTTAGACTAAAATTTTGTGTCGCAATGACATAATAGAGAATGACTTTCACGCTTTTAAAATAAGCAAAACATGATGTAAGTACTAAATTCTATCAGAAAAGTTCGGAGAAAAAAAAAGTTCACCCTAGCCTATTACTCAAAGTTGAACGATAACAAGAAAATTTTATGTGATAATTTGATGATCATGACAGGTGTATTCATAATTACGTACTGAAATACAGTGTGTATATGTAACATGTAAGAGCTCTGTACTCTAGTTAGTATAGAAGGACGAAATTCAGTGTATACTAAACACTGAATAGTGTGGTGAAATTGAAAATTATTCAAAAAATATTGAGTAACAGGAAAAAAATAAGAAAACAGATGCAACTTCCGTTGTTTGAGATATAGGATAGCGTATAGGGAAACGTAGAAATATCATCTTCCCTCAACATATCAAGTTTATAAAGGGGTAGCGAATTGATGTTGATAATGATGTACCTGGATGAAACAGTTTTCCCTTCTCCCTATCTCTCTCTATTCCTGTGTAAACTTTGCTAAAAAAGGAGTATGCATCAGAGTAGAGTAGAAGGAGCCATATTGCCAACAAATTCAAATACTAATTTCTTTTACTCAGTTTTTGTGGATGTATTTGACTAAAACTCATTTGTCCTCATCTGATGATGATGTATCAACAACGATGATAAAAAACAAATACAAATTTTCAATGCCACCAAAACTTTATTCCATTAAAGAAACCAACGTTTTTTCTCAGACTCCTTCCGACTTTTCGGTATTGCTTTATTCGAGTACCTTCTTTAGTTGAATCGAGAGGATTATCAAAGAATCAAAATATTCAGATTGGATTACCCTTGAAAATCAACTGCTTATTTTATTTTCTATGAATGTGTTCTTCTCTTTCCATATAATTTTACCATTGATCGAGTCATTAGTATCAATTTAAAGAGTTTTATTGATTGAATCATTTCAACTCTAGGTGCTTAGGTAATATATCCCACAAGTTCGTCGTATTTGGTAATGGATTAGTCAATGTCACCAATGATCACAGCTTACTAATCGATCCCACCGTGACTAGTTACCAAATACGACAAACCTGTTGCCTATATAATATATATACCATCTAGCATATTACCTAAGCATCTAGAAGGAAATAGCTCTAGTTAATCTTTGTAAGGATAGGTGCTGCAAAATTCATTAGTTTTAGGGATATTGACAAAAAATTTATATATGGGTAGGCTATTTGACAAAAAGTGTATATTTTTTTCACGAATTCAATAGATGTATACGGTCTATTATCAAATGTAAAATAGTTTTTTCCCAAAATGTATTGGTGTGTTCGAGATTTTCAAAACATAAACAGATGTATTTTCAATTAATATGTACATTGTGGAGGTTTTTACTAAACCTAAATAGGTTTTTACAAATATTCTATATATTTCATTACTAAACATGAATAGGTTTTTATGGGTTTTATGCCATTAAACCCCTCCCCAAAAAAACACGAAATAGGATTAAAAATTTCATCCTAGCCTATTAATTACTAATAGTATTTCATTGTTTTTAATGAAGCTCTCCAATATCTTCAATGTAGAGAACTCAAATATTTCTTTAACAAGACTATTTAGTAACTCTTTTTGATAGTTTTCTATTCTTCATATAGCATCAGGTGTTTTTTATTGTCATTGCATCTAGGCAAGTACAATAGTTCCCATATTAAAATTCATATTTAACCAATTATGGGAATACAGTTTCACTCAAATCTGCATTAATGGTTTTAACTGTGTATAACCAAGCAAGAAAATTCCTTATAAATGATGCATATGAAATGAATTCTGTGTGAACTGGCCTTTTTACTTAATAAAATCATACAAAAAAAGAGATGAGTTGCGATCTAAATCATATTTAAAATCTCTTCCAGCTAACAACGTCATTGGGTATGTAGTTAATTTAAACAATTTTATTGTGGCGTCAACAGTCTATGTAAATTTTAATATTGTTCCTCACTTATTCACTTTTCATGTTCTGATATACAAAAATCCCATTTTCCCTAATATCATCAAAATTTAACTAATTTCCTAGGAATTACTTTCAAAATGTGAGCCTTATTTTTAATTATTCAAAATGTTGCAAAAAGTATTAAAAATCTTAACTTTGACATTCCTCGTAATAAAATTCATTGAGAAAATCTTGGCACGTGTTCAAAAAATTGTCGTTTTCAATCGAGATCAGAACAAACTTGAAAACTTTTGGTTTTATAGAAAAAAAATCTTAGTTTTCGATTACCTTCAAAATGAGATTAACGCTCGGAAAAGTCGAAAAATTTGGCCTACTCTAATCATTATTTAGCAAAATTTCAGTTGCCTGATATTATCATTTTCCGATTTTCATTCTATAGCGCAAGACTCTCACTGATTTAGTTCTACTTTGATTCGAAATGATTATAAATTAATATACGAGTATAATAATTTATTTTGGACGAAAAATTTGGTAAGCTTTTCCATAAAAATTTATGGACAAAGATCTCTCGTTTGATAAAGTTTGGCTACCCAATTGAATTTAAATTACCATAAATTAAGTCTAAAATAATAATAATAACTTTAAAATTCTTTATTTCAGTAAATTTGTAGAAATCATAGTCGGATAGATGTTTTTTAACATTGGTTTTGAGCTGGGTCACCGATGTTATGAGATTTAAAGTAGAAAGATGCCAGGTTTTTTTCTCACAAATAAGGCTTTTATTTCGGGCATACTCATCATTGTGATACATGCCAAATATATAGGTTTTTAGAATTAAATTATTGGTTGAAATTGTTCTTAAAATTCGATTGGATCATATCTGTTGCCAGGTATGGAACATTATTTAGTAAAAGGGTTAATTCCAAAATTAGCGGATATTTTTTATTTTTTCCAAAATTAGCGGACTTTAAAAATTAGCGGATATTTTTTTTATTATTCCAAAATTAACGGATATAATTCCAATTTAATTTTTTCTATTTCAAAATTAGCTGACTATAGAACTTTAATTTAAGATAATTCCATCAATAAACCTGAATTTTGGGCAGATTATGCTTTTCCATTTTGTCGTTATGATCATCTTACTTCGAACATCGCTGAGTCAGCTAACAACTCAATTAAAGAACTAAGAGAAATGCATCCTTTCGGCTGTTTGTATCAATATTGCAACAGAGTATCTGCAATTTTTTTAAAAAGAAGAAATATTTATTCATTTGTACGATAATATTGTCGAACCTCATCAAGAATATTATTGTTAGATTCTAAACTCATGTAGAAGGTTAGAGAACAACAAGCGTAAATTTGAGTGATAAACGTTGTATTTCGCCTCTCTCAAATCCAGTGTACAGCCCCAGCAACTATTACAGAATTGGCAAAATGTGAAACCAGTGAGAAGTCAACAATAGTTGATAATCAAATTACCAGTCAACCTGTAATTAGTGATAAAAGAGAAAGGAAAAACTGCTCAACAACCAAAAGAAAACGAAAAAGGTACAGTGGGCAGTTACAAATTGACAACTTTCTCAAAAGGCAAAAGTAATTAGCAGATCAAGAGATGAATTTCACAGCAAGCTCTCCACCCTTCTGAAAGAAGTTGCGAAGCCAAAATGAACCAATGGAAGGTCCCAAATAGAGCATTGTAATAGTATTTATATGTTAACCGGGGTAGAGTCTGAAGAGACCCGGCGAAATACAACGTTTATCACTCAAATTTACGCTTGTTGTTCTCTAACCTTCCACATGAGTTTAGAATCTAACAAAAATATTTATTCAACTTCTAGAGATGAGCTAACTCCAAACTTTCAATTGAAATTCGATAAAGAATTTATAGAAGCAAAGAAATTAGAAGTAACTAGGTTCATGCCAGATAAAAAGTTTACAGTTAAAAAAGAGCCTGGTTCGGAAGTTCAAAAGATAGTTGACCTGAATTCAAACTTTGACTCATCCTGTACCTGCAGACATAATTTAATCAGAGGATTTCCATGTAGGCATTTCCTTGCTGTTTGTATTTTCTTAAAGTCTGATGGAAAGGAATTTGTGAATGGTCATTTTAAAAATGATTTCTTGAAAAGCATTTACTGCTCAGTAAATTTGGAATTATCAGATTTAGATGATTTTATGGATAAACCTCTATCTAATTGGCAAAGAGCACTGAAAAGAGGAAGACCTAGAAAGAACCGAATAAAATCTTCAGCTGAGAAAATTGTGTAGAATAAATTTTCAATAAACTTATTTTGTATCAACTTGTTTTCTTGAAAAACCTGTTGATAATTCTTAATAGCTCATAAAAACCCGCCAATTTTTGAATTATATCCGTTAATTTTGGAATAATAAAAAAATTATCCGCTAATTCAGGAATAACACCTTAAAAGTCCGCTAATTTTGGAATTTTATCCGTTAATTTTGGAATAACACCTTTAAAGTCCGCTAATTTTGGAAAAAATATCCGCTAATTTTGGAATTAACCCTTAGT
Organism: Gyrodactylus bullatarudis; assembly: GCA_012064415.1. Taxonomy (NCBI): domain Eukaryota; kingdom Metazoa; phylum Platyhelminthes; class Monogenea; order Gyrodactylidea; family Gyrodactylidae; genus Gyrodactylus; species Gyrodactylus bullatarudis. The sequence goes on along the minus strand of SSNU01000101.1, from coordinate 73,078 downwards.
AAAATTGATCTTTTGGGTGTGTTATTGTTATGGGGCTAATTATAATTATCTTAAAGTAATAGAGAATAGAATTATAATGAAAAATTGGAAATAGTGTTAATTAAGGGGTCATAATGAAAATTATTCTGTTGCTGGGAAGAACTCTGTGATCCGTTTGCTCGTCTCGACCTCTTCTCTCCTTTTTTTTGAGTGGGTGCTGGGACAATTGTTTCTGCTCAGGGGCTTAACATGATTTTTCTGTATGCATAGATTTGGCTTTTGTTGATTGAGGAGATATGCTTCAGCAGCTTTTAAACTATGAGTGCAGATTCCTGATGGTTTATGTATTACTTCAAAGTTTTGGGGGAAACTTCGGCATTACAGTTTTTGAGGTGCTCTGTGATGGCTGTTTGTCCAGTATGGAGGTGCTCATCTACTCTTTCCTCAAGGCTCCTGATGGTTTGGACTATGTATTCTGCATTACCAGGGCATTTGAATTCGTAAATTGTTTTAGTGGCTCCAGTGTGTCTTTTGAACAATTCATTTGAACAAGCATTTAGAAATAATTTAAGTATACATAATATGTATTACATATATGGTAGACATATACGCGCGTTTCGTCCTTTTTTTGGACTCATCAGTGTGCCACAACCTGGATTTGAACCTCGGACCTCTCGCATTGTAGACCAATGCTCAATCCACTCGTCAAACATCCCATGCATCTCGCATTACTTCTATATGCTGTTTCGTACCCCTAGGGTTTTGCTAACTAATGAATAGTGCAGCACCTATACTTACAAAGTTTCTTTCGTACCAGTCTCGGTGGGATCTATTAGTAAGCTGTAACATTCAGCAACATGGGCTAATCCATTACCAAATAAGACGTTCCTGTGGGATTAATTACCTAAGCACCTAGAACGAAATATTTCTAGTTAGAGTTATGAATGTAAATACAAACACCACCACCATCGGCCCTAACTAATAGATAGTCAGGAATATCAATTAAAGAATTGGAAACAAATGGATTGAGCCAGGATTCGGTAATAAAGGTCTATAGTTTTCCAAGATATTTTTGATATTGATAAAGGTATCCTTAGATTGTAACGATCGAGCATTTAAAAGAAGAAACCCAGAATGATCAATGAAAAAACTTATTAGACTCACACTTTTGAAAATTCAGGTTATTGAAAGACACAATTGGTTTAACAGATTTGTCAAAAGTTGATTTTGAAGCACAATCTTGACCGGATACATGTTTCACACGGCCGACAGGAAGTGGAGGTTGAGCAGAATTGAATCTTGAGTTAGGAGAGATTGGCTTGAGGAAATTTAGGATAGACAATTGATTGCCTGCATCATTGTCAGTTAACGATGAATTGGCCATTGGATTGTAATTAGTTCGGGATGAGTCCATATCAATGTCAGAGGAGTCGAAATTTTGACCATGATTTGCTTTGACAGCAGGATAGATTACTACATCCATCAAGATTATATTTCTCATCAAGAGATCTAAAAGTAGATAGAAGAAAGTGATCTTTGTAAGAGGTGTGTCTTAAATTATAGTTTTGACGCACCGAGATAGATGAATTTATAAAATTTTTAATAATGAAGACATATCTACGGATCAAAAGAGGTTGAAGTCCGGAGATAGAAATAAGTGATTTATAGGAATCCAAAGTTGGATACAATGAGTGTAAGAACCGATATTGGATTCTTTCAATCACTAAGGATTGATAATTATTTATGTGAGGCAATAAAGGACTTAGATAATCAAAATGGCTTATAATCAGAGATTTATAAGCTTTTAATTTCAATTTAGTCGATTTTGAAAATTTTTGTATGATCTTCAAAAAGTAAAATATTTTTGGAAAATTTGAAAACGGGTTTATATTTAGTTTTAAATCAATACTGAAACCCAGATCTGAAGTAAAGGAGACAATTTCTCCAGGAAGTAGAAGCGATTCCATGAGGGTTGCAGGGAGTCCCAATGGGAGTAATAATTTACATTTATCTCTATTTATATAGAGCCCCATGGTCTCAAGGGAATCTTTGAGAGAGTAGAAGTAGTTGTTTATTTTCAATATATCAAGGGAATTTTTCACCTTGAAGACGAATTTTATATCGTCGGCAAATTTAAAGAGGACACCCTCAATATCCTCTGGGAGCTGAATATCAGCGAAACAAAGATTAAAGATAAGAGGGCCAATAGTTGAACCTTGAGGAACTCCCGAATTAATGAGTTCTTTCATACTGGTAAAGGTGTTAAAAGCCACATACTGTCTTCTATTGACCAATAAGTTTAAGGTCAGTTCTATTGGATAATCGTTTATTAAAAATATGCTGATCAGCTGTTCCAATTCTTCTTCCCACATTTCATCAGAGACTATCCTTCGTGTTCTCTTTGCTAACGCTGTTATGAAGCCTCGCTTAATTTTTCTCGGTACAAATGAATTGAAGTTTAGCATTTTACCCGTGAACGTGTTTTTTCTGTGGATTCCTCGCTTTATCGTTCGATCCTCATTTCTTATAAGTTTAACTATAATTCTTATAATTCACTAATCTCTATCTCTGGACTCGATCCTTTATGGTTGAGAAGATCGGCTTTCATTATTAGAAATTTCGCCTCTTTCTCCGAACCAATTCGTAAATGTTATTCCCTCCGTTACACAGCCTACTCGTACCACTTTATCCTCGATCAATTTAGATGTTTAGACTCTAAATTTACTCTCTCGGATTGTGATAACCTTTATGATCTAAAATCAATAATCTCTTATTTAAGAACTAAACTTGATTAATCTTTGTCTCTTCTTTACTCTAATTTACATTTGACTGAATAAGTCCCCTTTTCGAGACCTTTTACATTCAATAAAGTTAAACCTATGACTGTGAGATAAAATTTTGAATTGATTTAGCACCTGGCTTGTTGTCGTTGCACACTTTGCAATCAATTTCTATTCAGTGTGTATTAGAGACTAATTCTGCTGAAGGACCTTAAGAGGATGTGCTTACTGCAGAAACCCAGGATGTCTCGTCTTGCTTGTCGATTTTATGATTTAAAAAAAACTATATTTTGAACACCTATGATTTCTCTGTACATATTTATCTTATTTATATCAATTTACATAATATAATGTTGCAATTTCAAAAAAATAACATCTAAAAATGCCAGGCTATTTTCGTTCTCCTTTTCCATTGTAAATTCTATCTTCTCATGGGTCTGAAATAATAAATTTATAGAAATAATTTTTACAAAGATTTACAGTTACAGGAATTTCCCGAAGCTTATGAGACCGTGTCTGTTAGAATAATGAGGAAATTTAAAACGTTTCCAAATTTTAATTAAGCAATACAGTTTATATTCGCCTGAGTGAAATCTTGATGATCGAAATTCGAGTTCATTATATAAGATCATAAATTACAACCTTCATGTTACTTTACTAACTTTAGTTATTAAATGACACAGAATTATTGAAAATTACACTGAACATATATTGAGGGTACTTCTAAGGGAATTTAAAAATTATAATAATCTCCTTCCAACAGATGAAAGATATCAAATAATACCAAATCATTACAATGCATTCATCTAAGGGATCTTTTTTTGTAACATGCATCAAACAAAGACAGAAGCTGAAACCATGGGGAATTCCATTCATGTCCCTGATCTGAGTGATAATATATACCGAGTAGAGTTTCGTTATTATTATTCTTATTAAATTATTGTACAATATCAATAAATAACAACATTGTATTCTTGGAATACACACTGTATGTACATATGAAATGTATCATGTTTAAAGAGTCAAGTTTCATTATAGATCGGGGAATTATCACTTTTATTCATTCAATTTTTCTTTTCAAAGAAATACACAATTTTACTATCATTCATCAAGATATTCTATTGTACTAATATATAATCTTATAAATATATTTTGTAACATTTTTTTATATTTTTATCCAACATAGTAAAAATATTTTTAATTACATTTCTAGTGTACTTATAGCATCAATGGTAATAGTATAGGAGAGAAAAACTATTCAAATTATCTGAGAAGGAAAGAATCGAGGTTACAACACCAAAATGAGAGAGTTTGGTTAATCCAAGGTAATTATTGTTGGAGAAGAAATATTATTCGTCTCTTTTATCCTTACTACTATGAAAGCAATTATAATAATATTCAATTGTTTTCCCCTAAACAATACACATGATTTCTGTACGGTTCAATACACTATAACTCGAAGATTTCACATGTATCATTATGTAATTGGAGAACATTGTATACTATACACCTTTTTTTATCTTTGAATGATAATTATGATAGATTATAATCCTAGAATTTAATTTAGAATTTAGTTTAAATGTTGAGAGTCTTAAAGACTCAGTCTTTCCATCTTGAGCTGTAGTTGATAAAAAGATGTAAATTGATTTGAATTAGGGGCCCTGTAGAATTCTCATTTTCAGAATGAATCTTGAAATTATTATTGACTAGGCTAGGGTGAAAATTTTTTTTCTCCAAACAACTCACGAGAGGACTTACTTTTCTGATAAATTTTAATACTCAGATCATGTTTTCAATAATTTTAAAGCGTGAAAGTCATTCTCCATTATGTCATTGCCGATTTTTCCCACAATATCCCTTTTGATGACAAGATTACTATTTTTGAAAATAAAACTCAAGACTCTCAATAAACGGTCAAGATATTCCGGATAAAAATTCACTGAAAATTTGGATTTTTAAAACTGAATGACATAATGGAGAAACATTTTCGACACATGCTTCAATACACATTTTATACATCAACTTAATAGTTTCATATTTTTGCAGTCAGAAATTTAAATTTTAACCCTTTCGGTGCCGAATCCATCGGCATCTTGAATCATCAAAATTTCATCGATTTTCAAGTAGTGAAAATGTTCCTAAGAATCAAAAGTGGAACCTACGATCATGATTCCAAAAAATCTTGATCAAATTCGATTTCTTGATGAAAAAATTCATAATTTTGTAAAAAGTATAAATTTCCATCTTCATATTAATTAGCTTTATATAAAGTTGGCACTTTGTTCAAGACATATATGAAAATTAATTAAACATACCATGAATACGTAAAATCCAACGAGATCCATAATATAAGAATAAGTAGTAGAAGAGATTGGTATAAATAAACCAAAAAAAATCTCAAAATTAAACAGATTTTAGAGTTATCGTGGATTTTTTGGTGATAATACAGTGCACTGCGAAACTCATGGATATCAGAAAATAAGATGTATCAAGATTATGTAATTCTTTATTAACTTATACAAACCAAATCTATGCGTTCAGAAAAATTATTCATACAATCTTCAACTACCCTGGCCGATATGAGCTTTTTCACTTTTCTCTCCATTTCTGCTATTTATTGGAGAGTTTTGGTGTTTTTTCAGCTCATATTTTATTCTATTTATTTTCCTTCTTTTACTATTTCTTTGAGAATTTGTAAATTATTATATTCATTGACCTTTTTAAATTATATCATTTTAAAAGTGACACTACTGATGATCCTTTTAGAAATGTACATCTAGTGATTTAATATATTCTCTTCCTACTATTGAATTTTGAATTATGAACTTTAGAGGATTCTCGGACGTTTATGAAAATTTACGTGAATATTTTACTCGTAATAAGATTATGTAATGTTAATTTTTCGTAAGGATTTCAAAAATCGAATCAGATTTTACCATTAGTCATTATTTAAAGTGGGAAATCAAAATGAATCCAAAAAAGATCAAAAATTCGTTGATTTTAAGACTTTAAAGGCCAGATAAAGATATTTCAACTAAAAATGACGAATTATATTTATACAAAAACTTAAATATATGCTGCTACACTTCGAGCTAAGCACCTCGAATGAGATTATTGATTTTTTAAATCTAAATTTCTCAATAACATTTTAATCTAAAAGTTTGAGAGTTGAAAAATCTTATTCATTTTCAAATTTCAAGAAATAAATTGTTTGATACATTTTGACAAATAGTGAGTTAGTACATTGGTAAAAATGAGTAGTCTTTCCCTAGATCTTGTATGAAAATGTAGATACAATAAATTTCCTTCAACCGAGAGTGACCTCACTTTGAAAATATACAAAAATGTATTCAACTGTGAATAATTAGTATAATTTCAACTGCCCGTCCATAAATTGCCGAATTAACGCCAAGATGTTTGTTTTATGGTCTCATTTAATCTTTTATTCTTTTACATTCCACAAGACCAAGATGTACTCTAATGTACCTTTTTACCTAACCTACCACCGACACCCCCTTTCTCTCCCTACCATGATTCTTCTGATGATTATAAATAAATGAATGAATTAATTATAATTAATTGAGCTCTGTGTTCATTGTATGAATAGGAACGAGTACCACAGAGATTTTCCTACGTACACACATTCTGACTCTAATGTTTGATGAGGACATGTCTCGATATTATGTAGCATGTACATTAAAAAGGATAAAGGCTATAAAAATATATAATTCTAACAATTTTATGCTCAAAAAATCTAAATAATACCTTGCTTGTCTAATGTGAAACTAAATATATATTTTTTATGGGGAGATATTAATTATTATCATTATGTGGTTAGTGGCCATTAGTTGGATAAAAAATAACATTTTCAAACATAAAAATTACCAGCCATTTAAGGGAAAACGATATACATCATCATCTGTTAGACCATGCTCTAAACTTCCAGTGACACTGGGGGAAATTGAAATAAAATTGCGATAAATTTTTGCGACAAACTGATTATTGTGTAAAATTTTACGTAGATTCCGAATCGGCATCCAAAAATTTTCCATGTTGCTAAGTTTTTGCGCAATTCGCGAAAAACCAAAATGGCACAATTTTCATAATCGGGACTTAATTAAACTAATTTTTTGACTTGATCTTTAGACATTTCAGAGTAAAATTTGATATCATTTGAAAGAGCGTAAAATTTTCTATATGATGCTTATAGGTTCAAACGTGCTCTTGGAATGGATCATCCTCAAAATTGGTCTTAAAGTTGAAAAATGATGAAAAATTAGCGAAAAATGCCATGCACTTTTTTGTTTTTACCCTTCAACAGGCTATCTTATTTTAATAAAATCTAAAATTTTAATGGGGGAAAGAATGTAAAATTTATTCCTCTATCCAATGCTTTCATAAATTGCTTAAAAATTCCTAACTTATAATTATTATTAACCCATCAGGTACCAAGTTGCCTTTTCACATAAAATTTGTACTCCGTCACCAAACTTGGGAAAAAGCTATTTTGCGATAAAAATAAATTTTGGTGAAATAATATAAGTTTGGATATCTTTTGATCCGAATCTATGTACAATCAACCAAGCATAGAGAATTCTTCAGCTAAAAAAGCTCTTTCGAATGAATGTTGGTAGAATGAAAGTTATTATTTTTGCTCAGAAAATGTAAGGTTTATACAGAATCCTACTCATAAGTATGATGATGATTTCGAAAACCAAATTAAAAAGGACAAAGGGAAGAGTGTAATTTTGGTTCATAAGTCACAGGTCTGTATGCGGGTATTATCATTTGGCCTAACAATTTACATGTTATATAACTATGCATCAAATATTTATCAATTGGCATTTATTTTTGACGACAAGTCTAAGTTTACAATATGAAAAAGCGTAAATCAAATTTACTCCGGCTTCTGATGGCATCCTTTCATTTTTCAAATTGTTGTCAATGTTCAGATAGAACATTGAATTTTAAATTTTAATCCTCTACTGAATGGTGTTCAAGCCATAATTTTGTGTGCAATATGTAAAAATTTGTTGATAATATTATGTTAAAATGGAGTAATTTCACGTAAAATCTAAATTTAGACAGCGAATCTTACGCGGGTTAATTTTAGCAAAAATTACCTTTCTGAGACGAGAAATCTCTTCAGATAATTTCGTCAGAAAACCACTTCTAAATATATATTTTGTCACGATACTACTTGTAGGAATGATGGTTATAAGAAGAAATTAAAAATGGGTGTGATCTAAGTGGAGGTACCAATGTATTTTGAAATAGGGAAGGATGCTATCAGTAGCCAAAATAAATCTTATTTACTATTTTTACCTTAAAACTTTCTTTTTCTAAACTTAGACTTGGCGTCAAAAACCTTATGCCAATTGATAAATATTTTATGCAAAGTTATAGAACGTGTAAATTTGTTAGGCCTAATGATAATACCCGCATATATCACTCTTTTTACTTCTACCCTTAGACTTTTGTAATTAACCCTATGGTAAACTAAATAGCACGCAGACATAGTATAATCTTAACTATTTATTTCTTTCATGGTATGAAAAATGACTATGATTACAAAAAATTTCTAGTATGGTATAGAAATCCCTATATCATACTAAATCATTATTTCGATGAAAATATGTACAATGTTCTAAATCGCCCTTCCAATTATTTGCGAAAATATTTTTTCAATCTTATCAATGTACTTTGAAGTAGATTCGTAAATTTTTTGATACAATTTGCCAACTTTTGAAATACTTTTTGAATATCCAGGAGTTTCTAAACTCACAAATATTTTCGTGAATATTGAAACTTTTTTCTAAATTAAACTTATTCATCAAGTTAAAAATTACTAACTCTAAAATAATAAAACTCTCGGAGAATATGAATTGAATATATATATATATTATTGTAGTTGAATAAAGAAATTTTTACAATTTTATCGGCTATTTGCTCATTCGATAGAGAATTTTATTACTCCATTGAATAATATCTATGTAATTACTAATTAGAGAAAGACAAATTTTTTCCCCCGAACACTTTACTATTTCATACTTCAAATACACACCCCTACACTATCACGGTGCAACACTAAAAAATCAACCAAGCTGAAATTTACATATGTGGTGTAGTTTTTTGAGCTGATTCTCATGGTGTTACTCTTTTTTCTCTCAAAATTTTTTTACGGCCACCAGCGGCCTTCAAAGTTTTTCTCGAGTTTTTCGGGGTCTATTCCAAACTTTAAGAGGTCATAACTATTGACAGGAGAATCTGACAAAAATAAAAGTGATATATTTTTATACAGCTCGAAGAGATGAATAATTTGATATAAATTTCATTCGCAGGAAAATTCCATTGTCAAATTTAATCGATAAAAACCAACTTTTGAGAAACCAACTATCGGCTTAAATAGACACATGGTAACATTTTAAGTATTATTAAAAATTACCATTACCTAAATCGATGATTTATCTTTCTTTTAAGCCTATTTATGTTTATCAATGTAAGAATCCAGAGATGTTATGCCACTTCTAAGAAAAAAACTCGAGAAAAGCTTTGAGGGCCGCTGGTGGCCGTAAAAAAATTTTGAGAGAAAAAAGAATAACACCATGAGAATCAGCTCAAAAAACTACACCACATATGTAAATTTCAGCTTGGTTGATGACCTGAAGTATTTTTTTGTTGCACAGTGTATGTGATCCAAAACCTTGATTTTGGTCGGTCACTTACAAGTAGACCTACATAAAACAGGTGCCTATGAAGGGAAACTTCCTATGAAAATGGCACTTGTCTTTTATACGCTCAGATGCTTTTGGACTCTCTAAAACTTCTCTGAACCTCGCAATAAAGCTTTAAAAACTCAATTTTTCTTACTTATACATTTTACTCTAAAAAAAGCGAGTTAAACTACAAAATGAATGAATTCCTTGTAAGATTTTGGTCCGCGATATATAACGCTTTAATTTCTTCGGACTGGGGTGGCTATCGAGTTTCTGATCCGACTGTAATACGTTGGAACTCTGTTGAAGAGATTAGAAATTTTATAAATAAAATTACATATTTTGATACTCTCAACCCTTTCAGGACCAGGGATAGTTTAAATTTATAAAATAAAATAAGTTATTTAAAATAGTTACAGAAATAATTATGCGAATCTGGTATAAATTAATAAGATGCTTATCTGTAATATTTTCATGTTTTTAAAAATTAAAAATAATTGATCTAAAATCTGGCTCTTAAGGGAAGTATGGTGTGAAGCAAGATAGAAAACCCAGTCCATTGTATGAGGTTAATTGAGGAATGGGATGTCGGCCGCGATTGTTCCGAGCCATAATGGATACATTTTTGGCATCTTGAAGAGTTTCTTATTACCATTAAGAACCTCGTTTAGTTTAATCTCTATAGATTCCAAAATCATATTTTTACACTTATTCCTCATATTTCCTAGACTTTTTACGTTATTAAAATCTATAATATGATCTGGATTATCAGGCCAGAGTTTAGCTAGTGCTGACTTGTCTACCTGTACCTTTTCTATAGCCTTTTTGTGTTCTTTATATCTTATCTCAAAATTTCTTTCGGATGGGGTTTAGCCCGAGGTCATTTATATAGTTGACTAAATCATAATAAGATAATTATTATCTTTCAAATAATATGCCAAGAATATCAAAATAATTTGTGAAATATTTAAAGACTTGGGCAACTTTCAAATTAATCTTCTTTTGATTTTCGTGAACCACCTGTTGGGCATAGAAAAATCTCATTTTCTTCTAGTCTAACCGTGTTATCTGGCTCCCAATTAAAAAACTACCAGTACACTTTATTTCCGTTTTATTGAGTGTAAATACAAGAGAACAAATAATAATTCGATATTTTGTCATTTTTTAGCCTCAAGTATGGAATTTTCTTAATTGCTCTACTTTTTAGTTCAATTTTAGCTCAACTGTTTGTTTGTAAATTCAAATATTGCATTTCTTTCGCCATCAGGCCTATTTGTACATGTAAATCGATAACCCTAATATACAGGTACGATTTTCAGTTTAAATAAGAAGGAGGTTCACATTGATATTTGATAAAGTGGAACTGAATTGAGTATTAGGTTAATACAACTCAATTAGGGTTTAGTTTCTTTCCTCTCATTGGTTTAACCCTTCATGTCCCAAATTATTTTCATCACACCATACTAAAATCATTACGCTGATTCCGAATTTGAATTCCTTTTAGGAAGCTGACTTGTCCTTTCAAAGATAATAGAGGTAAAAATGGGCATTTTTTGCTCTAAAACTAGTTACGTTCTAAACTATAAGAGCAGGCGATTGCATAATTGAAATCTAAAGCTAACGTTCTAATAAAGAGATACTATTTTATTTTCTTCCAAAAAAACCTTCTAAATATTTATATGACTACATTTTCAAAAAATACCCCTTCTTTAAGTAACTCTGGTTGGCATCAGTAAAAACCTATCTTCTCAATGAATTATACGTAATTTTGTAGTTTTTTCTAATGAGGGATGGAAAAAGTGTTTTAGATATCTTTCACTCAAAATTATCGCTCTAGAAAGTGATGTGTTCTCTAAAAGAATTTCTTTTAAGTTTTGTGATAAACTAATTTCAATGATTGAAACAATTCAGAATATGAATTTAATCAAGACGCATAGAAATTCTATTAGAATTTTAATCCTTGAATTATTCTGATTCTTTTTGCGTTTTTGATTTAGATTTTTATGAAAAGTATAAAGAGCGTGAAAATCTTTGGTGGGAATTTAAATGGAGAAAATTGATTTTCGTTAAGCTTGGGATCAAGAAGGCAATTTCAGCGCTTGAGATTTGTATTTTTTGTATCAAAACTAAATTTTCTATTATAATATATGCGATACGAGCGATATTAAAATTTCATCTATATCTAATGTGTTCCACTGGTCACCAGTGACTGGTGGAACAATGGGACATGGAGGGTTAAATTACTTGCTTGTTCAACTAGCCTTTTCAGATAATTCCATAAGAAGAAGAAGAAGCGTTCAATGGTCCTTGATTTTTAGAATTAACTTGTATACTTTTTATTTGGCTAATAATTTATTTTGAATAACTTGGCATTTTGTCAATGTACAAAATCTGAAAATTTCATTCATGCTAAAAACTTTGCTTGAAATACTTTAATCTAAGAGAAAAGATTTTTTTCGTGATCAGCATGAAATTTTATACATCAGAAATTTCGGTAACACTTCACTTCATTGGGCAGCGATAAAAAAATTATGGGGTAGTTTTGTCTTGGCCAATGAGAATCAACCATTTCACCAGTCTGAAATATACAAAAATTAAATTTATATTTCTTTTTTTAATTCTTGCTCATAATAAATACATCTCACCAAGTCCACGAAATCTTCGAAAGTGTTTTTTTCATTTGCTGGACCTTGCAATGCATAAAAATACTCTTAATAATTGAGAGTAAGTTGATATTAGTTTATGAATTGTGTATACTCAAGAATGAAAGTACTTTTACTAATAAGTATCACTTTTGTATTAAATTTACAAGTTTTACAAGAATTCTACATGTATCTTTGTATGATAAACACTTTTGTATTATTTATTTAGTAGTTGAATTAATTAAAAACAATTAATAAAACTGTGTACAAAAAGAATGGCAAGATTTCCTTTAACGATTTCTTCTCTGGGAGAGAAAATGCTGGTTGATTAAATAAAATGAACACACTGTCTTCTGTCAATTCAAGAGTTCACAAGGAATAAATGCAAATATGCTGAAAAACAAAGAAAACATCTTGATAAAAAGATTCTAATAAACAGGATATGGTGTCTCTTCAACATAAGCAACATTCGATCTTCCTTGAGTTGTATTCTGAGTATGGGATTTTGGTTCAGGTTCTCTTGGTGCTGGATCTGTTATGTCTATTGTACCCGTTGAGGTTACTCTATAGAGAGCAAAGGAAAAGAAAGCATCTGTCCCGTATAAAAGTAGGAGTAACGATAAGAATACTGAGTTTGTTACTGAAACAGGATCACCCATTGCAAATATTGATGAAATCACCATTGCTATGAATACAAAAAGGGTCCATAATGTGAGAAGAACAAATTCCTAGAGATAAAAAAACGAAAACTTACGATTAATACAAAAGGTATATTAAATTTTTGCATGTATACAATGACATGGTAAAGGAAAAGGAAAGTAGAAACTAGTAATCCACAAATACATGTGAAGAGAATATATCCCCTTGGATGTAGACCGAAAAACTCAGATACTCCAGATAAAATAATGCATAAGAAGGTAAACAATATTTGGAGAAATTTCAGAATTGCGGGAATTGTAGTAAGGTAGTTTAAGTTCACTTGCATTAAATTTCGAGCAAGATGGGTTCAATGCTTATTTTTCAAAAATTTGTACCAAATAAAAATGCACAAGTTTATCTAATTAAAACACTAACATGATTAATTAACTTGATAATGTTTCTATGGTAATTTATTTCAAAATAAATTCAATCTAGAATTAAATTCGAAATTTTCAAGAATGCTGTTAAAAGATGAATCTTCCAAAGGTTTTACCCAGGATTTTTCTCGAAATATGAGTTTACTTTGTGATAAAGACAAATTCACTAGGCGAAGATCTCTGAAAAATCTTACTGCTGATTATTCCAAGCAGGATCTAACTGAAAACTCTGATAAAATCAAATTTCTTAAAGAAGTTTCCCCCACTCTTAATGATGAAAATGAAATGAACCGTGGCTTATCGATAGAGCTTCTCTTACTCTTCATTAATGAAAACTTGTTAGATGAAGAAATGCTCATGTTCATACTTCCAAAATTGTTAAAATCTTTCATTTCTGAGAGTTTCTATGAATCATCTGAAGAACTACGTCTTTCAATGTTGACCATTGTTGATTGTATTGTGGAGAGAAATCCTAAAAGTTCTCTTTTAATTGAGGGAATTATAAAAATTCTCATTCAATCATTACTTGATAAATTCCACGAGATGAAAAAAAAATCTTTTGCCATAATCTCAAAAATTGCCGAAATCCATCCTGAACCATTCAGATCGAATGCTAATCCCTTAGTTAAACCAATTCTAAATAATATTGTTCATCAACATTCAAAAGTTCGCATAGAATGCATCAAATGCCTAAAGATTTTCATTCTAAATACTGAGAGTAAAAACATTACTGAAACTTTCCTTCCCCTAACCCAACGTCTTTTTGACGATAATCCAAGTGTTCGCAAGGCAGTCATTGAATGTGTTGGAGAGTGGCTACTCAACTTTATCGATCGCTATTCCTTTCATCATCAGATGTTGCCAATATTCTTGAGTGGTCTACACGATGACTTTGATGACATTGTCGAATACTCTCAAGATTTATGGGTTGAAATTGGAAACAAATACGAGATGGAGAACCAAGAAAAACTCAAGGATAAAATTGACTTTGATCAAATCCCTGATATCTATCCTATTTCTAAGGAGCTTAGGCCTAATTTTGGATGTCGTGAATTGATTGCAAGAAACGCCTTTCGTATAATTCCATCTCTTGTCAATGATATTTCTGATTGGTTGTTTACAAATCGACAAAAAGCCTCTTTCCTCCTGTCAGAAATGATCCTTCACCTCGAGGAGGAAAATATACAGTATTCCAAAACAATTCTTGATGGTATAATCAAAGGTTTGACTGACTCTCTGATCCTCGTCCGTGATCAGGAGGATGTTTATGAGTTTTTCATTTACACTGAAATAACACAGGTATTTGGGGAGAAGAGGAAAGAGTACAAAGATTTCATTCAAATTCTCAATAATAAAGCTCAAGAAGGAATAGAGATAATTGTTGAACTCCTAAGAGCTGCGTATTACTTTGGTCATATGGTTGATATTAAAGTAAGTTAAATAATATCAGTTATAACATGCTTACTTTAAAGTAGATACTAAATAAATAAATATATATTAAGAACTGGTGGCCAATCATCAAAGTGTCTCTTGAACAATGCCACGAAAGCACATCAACAAATTGTCTATCTGCAAATCTCTGGTGCTTACACATGCTCCTAAAGGCAACACATCCGCCAACCTTATCCAATGGTAGATGGATAGAAATCTTTAAAGATTTAACCTCAGTTCTTTCTCACGATGATATGATAAGCCTGAAGAGCTATCAGAACAAGGTCCCATTGATGAAGGCATGTTGTAGTCTTGGTCTTGTCTATCCAAAGACTAGAGGATCAGATTTGGTTAGTATAATCCCTTTTGTATCATTTTACAACGTGAAGTTTTAAACATGTATCTCAAATATGTGCTTTGATTCTTGTCTTAAAATTTCTACCAGTTTACCTGTGTCTCTTTTACAAAATTCATCTAGTTCACCCCTGAGACAAGAGACTTTTTAGCCATGTCTTTATTCACCGTTTATGTTGGTGTATGCTCTGTGAACCATGAAAAGTCTGTCATTAGTAAAGATGGAGAGCCAGGCGATACTTTAAAGAGTCCCCTCTTGGGTCTTATTGAGAAGCAGGCCAAGAAGGAAATATTCTCAGTCATTGCTATTCTTGAAGAGAAGACTATGGATGATGATGAAGTGAACCGACAATTTTCTAAATACCTTCCAGTGGTAAGTATTACTCATGAGTAGCACCACAACAATTCTCAAAATATGTATTCTAATATTCTTTTTGACATATTCAAAAATAATTTGGGTATTTGTATAATATAAAATTACCTGATTATAATTTGAAGATGTGACTAATATTCAAGATTATTTAATTTCTTACAAAGTTGCATAATTTAACTGATAAGATTCTATCCAACTATTTCGAATTCAATCTGGCCCAAATCAGATCTTTTTTCGAATTTCGAAAATGCGTTAAATTTCCCCTTTTTCAACCTATGAGCTCGAAATTTCCATTGATATTGAAAAAAAATTTTGGATCAACATTAGACAGAGAATTTGAATTCGCCTTGAGAAATTCACAAAAATTCGTCATTATTGTGGGAAATCTTTTGAATTTTTTCGATTATCATGATTGAAAATTTAGTAGTTCAACTTTTTCTTGAGGATTGCGAGTTTCTCTATGGCCAAATTCGAATTCTCGAAATGAATTTTTCCTTACTTTCCGGAGAAAAACATTGAATTTTATGTAAAAATAGTAAATTCTCATCTGCATGTCAACTAGATTTTTGAGTTTACTCAAGACTCTTGTGAGTCTCATGCAGTACTTGAACGAATTCTCATGAAAATTTTGGTACGAATCTCCATATGATCAAAAAAGTTGGGCTAATTTGAAGGAACAAAGGTTTTAACTCTTTGGTGAGGTTCGCTCTATATAGGGCGATTATTCAAAGTCGGAAATTCTCAATTATTACACATGTCCAAACTATATCACTTAATCTATCTTATAATTTACGCTAAACAAATCTAAAAAAAGTCTCAAAGAGATATCTAAACTTAATTATTAGTAGATGGGAAATTCAATATAAAATCGACTTTCTTAGATGGGATCCAAAGAATCCTATTAGAATCTCATTTAGAATCTTTTTATATCAATTTTGAGTCTTTCTCTCGATTGATTTTCTTATCGTCTCATCGATAGGGTTAAAATAATGAATTATTTTTCTCTAGATACTCAATCGAATTGAGAGCAGTATAATCCCTTATGGGGAAGATAAAACCACGAATTCCTGGCATTGTAACTCGACGGGACTTCACATGATCTCCTTTGTACTAACCAACTCGTCTCAAACATCAATCAATGAGAATTTAGAGCGTGCCCTCAAACTCTTGATAAGAGGCTGTCGTCTACAACCATTTGATGGTAAACTTGGAAGCTCTTGCTTCTTACCCACATCCGAAGGTGTCCAGACATCATGCAATCCTATTTCATTGGCAGCTGAAGCAGAACTACGCCTTAAAGGCTTGAAAGTTTTAATTAAAATGACTGAACTACCAGTAGTTAGAGTGAGCTTTATTCGTTGTCTAATCATAATTCATTCGACCAATCAGAGTTGGGTAAATTAAAATTTAGTGTATAGACACCAGAAAATTAAACATTTCTTGTTGAAATTATTCAACTTTACTCCCAACTTGGAATGCTTTTTGAACATGATCAAGGCTCAAAATACATTCATAACTAAGTTAAATTTCTGCACTTTTGAATAGTATACATTTTATTGTTGATTGTTATACAGAATGCCTAATGTAACTACCTAGAATGGTCTCGGGAGTCTTTCGCTGAAATCAACCTAAAATAAATCTAATCTTTAGAAATTTTGATCAAGATCATTTCCATCTAATCATTGTTTTTAAAATTCAGCAATCAATGAGCAACTTGAAGATGCTGGATTTCATTCTAAACTACGCCATCTTTCCTACCTGCGTCTGGCGAGCTGGCCGAGTAGCCGAATCCATGAGACTTGTAGCTGTCACTAGCCTTCTGGCTATTATTGGCTCTAGCTGTGAAAATCTTCCGAACAAAGATGACTATCTTAAAAGGGAAATGTCTTTTCTTGACGGAGTTCATGTTGAAGAATGGATCCAGAAGAAATTACCAGACTATCGTAAGGCATTTGACAGTCTTAATAAAATACCACGTCTTGACAATATTTCCAAATGTAAGTCTGTTTGACAAAAATTATTTGTTTCTGAAACAGAAATAGGTTTATTTTCATATGTGTAAACCCCCTTTTTTCCAGACTATATGACATTTAAAATACAATCTATTCATATTTCTTTTGAGCAATTTCTTTTGATGGATCGCGTAGTATTTACTTTGAAGGAAGAAAATCCCTTCCCTTTTGAAAACTTTTATCTTTTACATATATAAAGTTTTAAAGGCCAATCTGAATGCTTCTGGCACAAGAGATTAGCGACAAAGTTTTGCGATAAGTAATGTGACTGAATACAAGAAAAAGAGTTTATTGAAAAAAACTTAAGAAAGGTGGAAATCAGTGAGATTTGTTTCCCTATAAATCGTTTTTGAAAAAAGATGAAAAAGAACGTTTTATTGAAAAAAAGAGATCAAAAATAAAAAAAATTTATCGAGCTACCATACCAGATGAATTTATTTAAAATTTCTATCACCTTGGAGTCATCTAGTAAGATAAAAAAGTCAAATATGGTATTCTTCATCAGTAGAGCACCAAAAAAGTGGCAAATATTATGATTCTTAGAATAGTGGTAGATTCGGCTGATTTACTACTATATTTAACCGACTACTCATTAGTAAAATTGAATTTACCATGCTATCTTTAGATCATATAGTCATACATACGCATGTTTTATTATCTGTGGAAACTGATACTCAACCAATGAACGAGATAAATAAATTTAGGGATAATGACAAAAAGTATATCAAAAGGCAGAGAAAATAACAAATATACACGATATATTTATTAAACTCATCAAAATTGACAAATCATAATTCAGTCTATTCGAGCATTGACATAACTCATCAATTTTAACCAATAGTATATCAGAATTGCCTATAATTGTAATTAGTCTTAAATTATTGTCAAATAATAATAGAAAATTGATAATCATAATAGAAGATTCATATTTATATTCTAAAAAAAACAGTTTGAGCATTTTAGAACCTTTTCTGCCAATGAGCGAATTCTTTTTTTCTTCGGTCTATCTTTTTTGCGACTAACCAATAATGATTCAATTTCAAAAGTTTCAAGCTCTTCAATATCGCAAAAATTAAACTTCAAGTTATATGTGGCAGATAGATTTTCATTCTTGAACACTTCAGGTATAAAATTTGAAATATCCTGATTCTGATTCAATAACTCAGCCATGATATACTCGCAATGAAATCCATTGTAAATCATAAATTTACATGAACACAAATTATAAATTAATTCCACAATATTGTATAAAGAGTTTGAATCGTCTTTTCCAACTCTGAACAAATTATTGTCATCTGTTTGCTGGATCAACAATTTTTTTGATTGGTCTAATTTAGCCGAAACTCATCTTGAAGGTGCATTCTCGGTCCTTGCATACTAGACTTGAACGAAATTTTGCAAAACTACTTAAATCGCCCATCAATATGAAAAAACTAATCTACAAGTATTTAAATATAATCTCACCAAATTTTGCTTCAAAATACCTTTCCATGCTTCTGGAATAAGATAAACAAAATTGTTAAAATTTTCAAATTTAGAACGTTTTTTATTGTTTTATATTTATAATTTTAACTTGAATTCACATTATATCTTAACATAAAGTTGTGAAAATGACTTAAATCCTATTAAAATTTTTTTTTCAATAGCTCAAAACGAAATTTCTCTTATTTTTCATGAATATTACAATTTTGATTGGGTAAAAATACGTTTTAAATTTAAAAAGTTTCACAATTTTGTTTATCTTATTCCAGAAGCATAGAAAGGTATTTTGAAGCGAAATTTGGTGGGATTATATTAAAATACTTGAAGATTAAATTTATCATATAGTGAGGCGATTTAAGTAATTTTGCAAAATTTCGTCCAAGTCTATTGCATACTGCCTGATAGTATCTTTTAGTAGATATTTTGATTCTGATTTTTCGTTTCAATTCACAAGACTGAGAAACCAGCATTTTCATAATTTCTTGTTTTGAAGAGAAAATGTTCATCTTGAAAGTGGAGTTAATTTCTGCAGTGTAGAATCTACACTCTAAATAATGAGGAGGACGGATTTCATTGGACATTAACATCCTCGAATAAAAACTATTTCGAATACATGAGTAGTAAATTAGCAGTTAACTAATTTAATAACGATGGGTATCTATTTTAATTACAATCTAATTATCATTAATATATTATAATTAGACAATAATTTTAGTATAATTACAATTACGATTACAATTAAATGTGTTAGTGTTAAATTAACTTCAAGGTTATATTAACTACTTGGTTATATTAGGTTGCATCAAATGTTATGAGATTCCAACTTTGATCAAAAATTCGCTTTAGAATAACAAATTATACATCAAAATGAAGAAAATTTATTTCTCTTTTTCTTTAAATAAATCTACTTATTCATAATTCACGAAACAATGAGTCTAAATGACATTTTCGATATCAAAGATATTCGAAAGTTAATCGCATATGAGTTTCTTCAGAAAACTGGACCATCAGAGACTTTCAGGAAACTTGAATCTTGTTTCGGAGATCGAATAAAACGTGCTACTGTATTTCGTTGGTACTCAAACTTCGTAGAAGGAAAGATTTCAGTGGATGATGAATCAAAATCAGGTCGACCTTCAACCGTTGATAACTCTTTGATTATTGAAGCAGTTGAAGAGCAACCATCGTCATCTTCAAGAGCAATTTCTTCTGTTTTGAATGTTAGTCAGTCTTCAGTTCTACGTGCTCTGAGAGAGGAGAACTTTACAAATTCATTCGACAAATGGGTTCCCCATGACCTCAACGAATCACAAAAAAGGAAAAGAGTTGAAGCCTGTCGAAGACTCTCTCACAGACTCAGTTATGACAATTTTCTGAAGAATATTGTTACAACAGACGAAAAGTGGATCTATCTTCAGGATCAGAGTCGAAAAAGGTCTTGGAAACGAGTTGGGGAGAAAGCAACTCAACCCTCTCCAAACAGGTTCTCGAAGAAAGTTATGCTCACAGTTTTCTGGACAAGAAAAGGAGTAATCCACTATGAGCTTATGGATTATGGTCAGACTGTCACTTCTCAAAGATATCTAGACTCATTAAGGCAGATGGTTGCCAAATTGAAGGATAAATTCCCAAGATTTGGAAGGATTTCATTCCAACAAGATAACGCCCGACCTCATCTGGGAAGAGATGTCAAAAATTTTTTTCAAGATGAGAATATCGATGTCATAGAACATCCTCCTTATAGTCCTGACTTAGCCCCGTCAGATTATCATCTTTTCAGGTCGATGCAACACTTTTTAAAGGGGAAAAAATTCCTCAACAAAGGAGAAGTCGAAAATGGCCTTATCAACTTTTTTGATTCAAAAAGTCAAGAGTTTTACGCTGATGGGATTGATCAGCTTCCTATTCGTTGGCAGAAATGTATTAATTCTGCTGGAGAATATTTTGATACCTGATTTTTCTCTTTTTTTATGCAGATTTTTGAATATATTTTTTTATCTCTAAAGTATCATTTCTTTTGACGCAACCTAATAGGCAATTCTGATAAACTATTGGTTAAATTTGATATAAGTTTTGTCAATGCTCACTAAGACTGATCTATGATTTGTCAAAATTGATATGAGTTATGTCAATGCTCGAATAGACTGACTTATGATTTGTCAATTTTGATTTAAGTTTTGTAAATATATCGTGTATATTGATTTAAGAAGTGTCAAAAATGATTTAAGATTTGTTATTTTCTCTCCCTTTTGATACACTTTTTGTCATTATCCCATAGATTTAATATATATTAATATATGCATGAATCAATTGGAATGCGATTAAATAATTTCTTTATAATTCTTTGTATATTCACTCAAGATGACAGTATTTTTTTGAAATTAGTGGCAAAAATTCGCCAATTTGATGTTCTACAGTAATTTCATTCTCAAATTTTTTGTTAGAATAAAAATCTTATATTTAAATATGAAAATAAAATGTATACAAAATAAATGTAATTAAATCTGGTGAATAGCATGAAATAATTCTGATCTTGAATTTTTATGTTTTTTCCTTCAAAGAATAAATGGCGATGAAAGTAGAGATATGGTTCAATAGAAAATCTAGTGTCTGAAGGTAAATCATTAATCATCTGGCAGTTATTACTTAATGTAGATAAGAGTAGAGAAGAGACTTAGGATAATCGAGGTTAGATCTGATGTGCGACATGACTAATTTAAGATCAGTCAGGTTTTCACAATCAGATAATTTGTATTTTGAGAATATTTTATTGAAAGAATTCAACAAAAAATTAGGATTATATTTTGCATTTCTAAGAGAATAATTACTATTCACTGTAGAATAAGATTCAGTGAATTTTTTAACTAAAAATACATATCTCCGAACCCAGAGCGGATGAAGCCCTGAGACAGAAATGAGTGCATTGTAAGAGTCTAAATGGGGAAAAATTGAGTGTAGAAATCTATATTAAATACGTTCAATAGATAGACATTGAGAATTATTTAAATCTGGCAAGAGGGGGAAGGTGTAGTCGAAAAGCGGAAAGACCAGAGATTTGTAAGCTTTTAGTCTTACTTCAGTGGACAAGGAGAATTTTTTAATAGTGTAAATAATGAAATTTATTCTAGATAAGTTTGAGAACGGGTCTAATTTTAGATTTGATGTTATACTGAAACCGAGGTCAGAAGTAAAGGAGACAATTTCTCCAGGAAGTAGAAGCGATTCCATGAGGGTTGCGGGGAGACCAGATGGGAGCATTATTTTGCATTTATCTCTATTAATATAGAGCCCCATAGCCTCAAGGGAATCTTTGAGAAGTGAGAAGTTGTGATTTATTTTAATAATGTCTAATGCATTATTTACTTTAAAGATGATGTGCGTAAAACTCTCAAAGATCTGAAACCTTCTATAATTTATTAATTACCTTAACCCTTTGATGAAATGATGAATTTTTCCAGCTAACTGAGTAAAGACAACAGCACTTATAAGTTATAACTAGTCACCAAAATAAAATTTTACAAATTCAGGGATGCTCTAGTTATTGGCAGTTATAGTTCCATCTAACAAGAAATTTCAATTGAGGACAATAAACCTGTTATTCTTTTGATATTTAATTAACTTCCTCTTAATCATTTATCTCTGCTTGAGTTTCGTAAGCGATAACAATGCAACCTACTGAATCCTCATTAGTTTGATTAATAATAGTAGAAAACGATTTCTGACATAAACTTGTTAGAAAATCTGTCTAATAAAATGAAAATACTATCCAGAGATTCCCTGAAAACCAGACGTAGAAAATATATATAGACGAGATAGTGTATTAGGTTTTTTTATGCAGATGATTATTATCAAAAGTAGTTCTTCTGCCCTGAATATTTTTAACGAAGGTAAAAAGTTTATTTTAAATTGTTCATGGTTGGTAGGAATTTTTTTCATTTTAGTATTTTGCTTGCAAATTTAGTTTGAACTCGATTTTAAAGGGGTTGTGCTTTTGTCGTTTCATGTTCAAGTCAAAATCTTTAGAATAGTCCAGAAACCAAAATTTCAATCATAAATTCCTAAATTAACCTGATAATTGAAAAATCGCAATCAATTCCTGTTTAGATTCCTCGTTGATGCAGGGCGATGGTGTCGAGAAACTTTCACTGATCAATCTTCCCCTTGTAACCTTGAAACAAATGTTTAAGACCTTGTCAGCTCTCATTGAAGATGATCTCGAAATGACCCGGTTCACATCTCTCAAAGCAATAGGTCTAGTCTTTATTTCATTCCTCACAGAGGGTGAAAATCTCATGAGAATTCCCAATTGGTTCATGAACCCTACCATAGAGTTAACCAAAGATTACAAGGGTAATCCAAAGAATCAAATCCTACCGCAATCACTGGCCGATGATATAATGAAATTTTATCCGATCATTCTCAAGCGACTGGACGATATCAAGGAACCAGTAATTAAATCACTTGAGAAAATTCCATTTCATATTTTAATCATTAAAGAAAATCGGGTGAAGCTAGTCATTCTCTGAGAGATGCTTTACCTCTAAATGAAATTCTAGAAATTTCTTTATAAAAATATCAAGCAAAGTAGAGATTTCAGTGTTTTTAGAAATTGAACCTACTGGCAAAGTGTGGTCACTGGTAATTACTAGAGTAGGGTTAAATTTCTGACCTCGAATTAGTACCAACATTTCTGATAGAACTATCAATTCTAAGCATTATTTTGTATTGAAGCATCTGTCGAAAATGTTTCACCATCATGTTATTCAGTTTCAAAAAACCAGAATTTTTCAAATCGCCGCTTAATTTTCAATGAATTTTTACTACACAATCACTCAAATCCGGAATATCTTGCCCGTTTAATGAGTGTCTTGAGTTTTATTTTCAAGAATAGTAATCTTATCATCAAGAGGGCCATCATGGTGAATTTCGTTGTTTTATAATGTCTGCGAGATATTGTGGGATAAATGGGCAATAGCATAGTGGAGAATGATTTTCGCGCTTTAAAAATATGCAAAATATGGACTCAATTTGAGTCTCTTATGGAATTGACACTTGCTTTTCCGAATTCTAACACCTAGGTGTGAGAAGACAACTTCCATCAATTTTTGAGTTTAAATGGATATAGTTTTTACTAGTGACCACACTTTAGATAGGTTCAATGTCTAAAAACTTCAAGCAAAGGAATTTTAAAACCGCCTGTCTTCCGTTTAATTTCATTTGCTTAGGTTAGACAATTAGCCAGTGATGTTCTAATCTATTGGATGATGTTGGTTCGTCTCCACATGACAATTGATGGTTATGATATCTGTGTCAATGGATACAGTGGCGACTCGAGTATACCCCTCAAAGGCATATCCATAACATATCAGCCAATATTCCAAGTTAGTCTTTAGTCTTGTGTTCTTGATACAACTCTATTTTTAAGAGAAACAAACTCAAATCATTATATTAACTTTTTGAAAACAAGTCTCAGATTGAAAAATCCCCCTTTCAATACCAAACAGATAAATGAATACTTACTCTTGCTTCATCAATCAGATCTAGAAATAAGTCTTCTTGATGAAGATTGGCAATATCTTCAATAAATACATCGCTCTAATAAATAAATAGTACTGAGGATAGTGAAGCTAATTGATATGAAGTTGGACATCTATGATTTTATACGAAAACCTCAAAAATTCGAATATGTTAAAGATTTTTTTGGAATCCTACTCGTGTTGCCCACATTTACGATTTGTAGAAAAAAATTTATTTTTATGAAAAATATGGTAATTTTTTAAATTTCGTTTTGGCGGCAAATTCCATTTTTTCGAACTTTGAGCTAAATTTTTTTATCGATTTCAAAGTTAGTTAGTGATCAAAAGTTTATTTTTAGGATCACAATAAGACAAGAAAGCCGAATATGCTGAATCTATTCTAATGCATAACTTTATTATCTTTTGGGAGTCGAATTTCGATTTTATTAATATAATCATTTTCACTACTTGAAAATTGATGAAATTTCGAAAAATCGAAATCCCACGAAAAATGGTGATTCTATCGAAAATTGGTGGCGATATTCGGCTCTTTTGTCTTATTTTGATCCTCTCTCAGCATAGATTCCCAACGCCAGCAAATTAGCTCACAATCATAAAATGTTGGAGTAATTTTAAATGCATTTTCAAACTTAGTTTTTGCTGTTAAAAATGATTTTATATCCCGTTAATTACATCAAGGAGTTGAGCAGTTCTCTGCTAATCTTAAATTAATAATTTCTCATATCAGTTTCAAAATTGATCCTTCTAACTCTAATTTCCACTGAACAGATGATTCTAGAGTTTATGCTTCACAAAACCTAGTTTTTCCCCATAATTTCAATCTTTACAGTTTATATCACGCCAAATCATCAAAACATTGATCGTATCTTTATTCTATTTTCAAATATTTTTTCTCATTTGTACAAAATATTGCTTATTTATTGTTTCATATCGATGTATGTCTAACAAGAAAGAATTATGGCTTGTTTAGCTCACAAGTTGAATAACTTTTTCTTCTTCTATTAAGGATTTTCTAGAGAAAGTATCAATCTATCTCGATGACCAAGAGGAGACCCAGAGAATTTCAGTAACTAGAATTATCCTCTATGCTATGCACAGGATGCATCCAAATGGTTGTGAGAAAATTTTGACCGTCTCCAACGACAAATTTCGCTGCAAAGAGATTGTAACAAAAATGTTGGAGAACTTATCAATTTGAAATTGTAAAAATATTTACATTGAATTTGTTTTTTGTTAATTGAAATAAATATTTTATCTATTCATGATCTCTAATTGACATGTTTACTCCCCCCCTCATGTACACAAAAATTGTACAAACATCCGAAAATAGATGACACATCATGTGAGAAATTGGGAAAATGAAAAATGACTTTTAACCTCGAAAATTTAAACTGATTTCAAAATAATTTTTACCTGCTATTTATTTAATAGAAGCATGAAATTTTACTCCCAGTTGCAGAATTTTACGCTGAATTCAAAATTGCTAAAATTAAGTATACATGATATTTAATTTAACTGTTTTTGCTAGAGCCCTTTCCTGATATGATAGAAGGATGATTTGACCTGGATAAAAATCAGAACTAAGGATTTCATTGGTCTATTGTTAAATTTAGGAATCTGTTAGTAAAAACAATTTTGCAACTTGAGGAATTTGTAAGAAGAATATTGCTTCATTCTGATTGGCCTAAAATTACTCGAATACTATTGGTCCAAATGTGATATAATTTGAGGCAGAAATATTTATAGTCACCTTACAGAGCTTTTAGCTGTAATGATTTTTCTCTTGAAACCTATTTTATTTCATAGTTGTTGTTTAAATTAACAGATGCAAGTGAATCTGAATGTTTTCTCCAGATAGCCAGGAATAAACATCAACTAGCCGTCAAACATGTATCCGGTGTAATACAGTAGTGTAATGAGATCAGGTAAATTATATAAAATACACACTTGACTTTTAAAACTGAGGGCTCAGCCGGGAATTGAACCCGGGACCTCTCGCACCCGAAGCGAGAATCATACCCCTAGACCACTGAGCCAATGATTAATTATTTACCTAATTATATAAATTTTACTGATTCTGTTAAAAATTTTGTCGTGCGAGAATCACAAATTTATTAATGAAGGAAATGATTTAATCATGTCGCAGAGGAACTTAACCGTTTCTTTTAATGGGATCTTCGTGAAAAGAGAGCATACATCAAAGGATATCATTCTCGAGTTTGTAAAATCCACGTCTTTTAACTTTGAGACAATTTCGATTGAATTTTCAACTGAATATTTGCATAATTGGTTTCGTATGGGTGTGAGTATTTCATTTAACCATTTGACTAATTTGTGTTGTGGGCTGGCTGACATGTCCAGTATTGGTCTGTATTTTAATCCATTTTCGCTCGACTTGTGGACTTTAGGAAGGAGGTAGATTCTACTGATTTCATTGGAAGTTGGTTTGAGTTGATTTGCAGTTGTCTCATCGATAAGATTGTTTGACAATAGACCTTCGATTTTCCTGGTGATGGCTTTCTCAAAGCCTATTCTTCGCGCTTCTGCCTTCGCGGGGTCTATTTGGCGGAATCTTTTTGTGTCCGAAAGTATCTCTTTTCCTTTCAGAATGTAGTCTGATTTCTGGACTATTGCAATACCTGTTCCTTTATCGAGTCTGCAAATCAAGATATCGGGGTTTTGTCTTAAATCTCGGAGTGCTTGGTAATGGGCCTTGGTTAAATGGGGAAATTCGATTTTCTTTTGTTTGAATTGGATCCATGCATCTTTTGTTACTGTGTTGAATCGATCCCTTGCATCCTCTGATTTTGCTTGGAGTTTCTGGGTTTGTTCTAGGAACATTTCGAATCCCACGTCTGTTTCGACATCTATTGTATTCGTTCTTGGAATGCAGAATTTGGGCCCTAAGCTTAGGACCTGGTTTGCGTGATCTGAAAGCATTGAGTTAGAAAAGTTGAAAACTATTGAGTTGATGTCTGGGAACATGGCATCTTCCTTTCGAAGGATGGTGGATTTGAACAGGCGGGCTTTCTCTTTCTCGTATCGTTTGGTCGTGATTTCATTGATTACCGTGAGTAGTCTATTTCTGAGATCGTTAGGGAATATTTCCATCATATTTTCAGCAGAAGCTTTTCTGTATTGTAGGTCCTCTATGCTTGCCCTATCTTCTTTGCACCATTGTGTTAGGAGGGAGGATGCGTTGTCGATTGTCATTGGGACGCGGCTCTGCTTCAGCTTGGACCAGATAAAACTGTTGAATGTTTGTGTGTGGAGGCAGTGTAATATTCAAGTTGCGCTATGTGAATGTTTTCTCCAGATAGCCAGGAATAAACATCAACTAGCCGTCAAACATGTATCCGGTGTAATACAGTAGTGTAATGAGATCAGGTAAATTATATAAAATACACACTTGACTTTTAAATCTTCATCATGAGTTCTTTGTTAGAATGATAAGATACTTAATTTCAATTCAGGAGTTATCGATCAAAAATTGAGTCGTTTTATAATCCAACAGGCTATCTTTAAAATTTTAGCAGATAGAGTTTGAGGGATTGCATATTTAAATTCTAAGGGTACATTAATTAATTTTATTCATGACCCCTTGAATTATACTTTCAAAAAAACGTTTTAAACAAAAGATATTAAACGGAATTAGTGTTCAAAACTGAGGGCTCAGCCGGGAATTGAACCCGGGACCTCTCGCACCCGAAGCGAGAATCATACCCCTAGACCACTGAGCCGATGATTAATTATTTACCTAATTATATAAATTTTACTGATTCTGTTAAAAATTTTGTCGTGCGAGAATCACAAATTTATTCGTTCGTTTTTTCTAAACTCTATTTATGATCAAATAGAACAGCATGAGCAACTTCAAGACTGTATTCTGGTCAACAAGAGCTAAAATATTTTTTAAAAACAAGTTCGATAAATAATTGTTTTCTATAATCCTAGTCTAGTAAATCTGATTAGGATTAGCAAAAAAAGAAGTTTTTTTCTTTACTCACAAATGAACAAATAAGAATTGTAATGAATAAAAGTATTAAAATCGAGCCTCCTTTGAAAATAGTGAACCTACCCTTTTGATGTGTATCCTTACAGAGGATTCCTTGGTTAATATTTAGCATTTGAGGGCACCCTCGTGATTAGGAACTTTTGGAAAATAAAACTCAAAAGTCTTGGGTCAATTTTAAATGAGTTGAGAACCCAAAGAATTATATTGACTCTCAAATACCAAGGATAGTTTCCACAAATTTATAAAATCCTCTTGGTATCTAATAATAATACTTTTGAGATTCAAGAACGAATTTAGTTTAGAATAAAACTCAGATATCTTGAACATGGTAGGAGTCCATCGGATACAGCTAGGCTGACCTATTGAAATTTGGTTCGAATTTTTCACAATGCTTCTGATGATGATATTGATTTTTTTATAACCGCAATCGGTTGTTAGAATTTATTCTGTAGTTTCTCTCAACTATACGCTAAGAGAACCAAATTTGATCTTGAAATGTAGCCGAATATTCATTCTAGTCAATTAGTGCATTTCTAAAAATACCATTTTTTGTTTTTGAGTAGACCAAGCGGTTCGAATGCAAAAATTACAGATTTTTCTAATAAATTTTGGATTAAAAATTCGTACATGAATAAATTTCAATTTATATTATTCACGTAAATATTTTTGTACTAGTGGCCTTAGCTCAATTTGAGGATTCGGAATCTGTTTTTCATTTTTAAGCTCTACACACACCAGTGGAGTTGGTTGGGGAGGGAAGACATCGATTGCATAGGATATTCGGCCCGGCATTCACTCATTGTATTTATGTACAAAAGCTTCTCAGAACAAGTTGAACAGAAGAATGCACAAAACTATCTTGTGCAATGTTCCTCAAAAGGGAAATAGAAAATGATTCTTAAACCAAGTCGGTACTCAAGGAAATAATGGAGCAGTAAATTTTTGAAAAGTTTAAGTCGATAAAAACTTTGAGTTGGACACTTAATTTATATTTTTCAGAAAAAAACGAATAGCACCATCGTGATCCTCGTAAAATTTTGAACAACATATGTTAAATTCAGTTGAGTAAAATTTTTTTCAATTTTTGTTCCCCAGTGAATAATTATTCATCTCATGTGTTTAACCCTTCAAGTCCCCCTGGGTTATTTCTATCACATATCCTTTCAGCAACTTATTATTATTTTTTAAACCTCAGAAAATGCTTCGTTTACCACGATAGGAAGTTTATTAAACTACTGGAATACGCAAAGATCTTGGCTCTATCATTCGTCAAACTCGTGCTATACTAACTGAGAGATGGTTGATTTTTTTCAAAAATTTAATATTTGTTTAAAAAGTTTGTTTTGAAAACCTACTTTCATGGGTCATAGGTAAAAAGTAAGATAACTTTCATCGAGTAATCATACCTGTAGAATTCAAATATGTAATCGCATCAACTTTATCTACTAAAGCTACATAAGATAGCATGTTTTTGGATCAAAAATTGACCCATTTTCTGATCGATAACTTCTGAACCAGAAATAATTGCGTTAAAACAACTATAGATTTGTAATAAGCGTATTAACAAATTGATAGACAGATAATTGAATGCGAATCATGAAAAAAAATTCTCTGGGACTTTAAGGTGTAATCCGAATGTAAGTTTTATTTTCTTGGAGGTTCTTGTCAAAAGCTATCGGCTTTAAAGTTCCGAATATATATGAATCAAAAATTCAGCCAAGTTATTTACTCAAGTTTTAATAAGTTATAAAATTAATTTTAGATTCTTTTTTACTGATTTGGAATAAAAACGATGTATGATTTTTTTCCATCAGTAGGAAATCTTAAAATAGCTTGAATTATCGAAATTTTGATCTAATCTTTAAACTTTATTTGGTGAGATTAAATTAAGAAATATTAGAGTATAAATAGTTTATTAACTTTTTTTGCTTCTCGATGTTGTAATTAAATGTTTTTATTTCTTTTTACAAATAAAAGATAAAATTACACAAATTTTCCTATTCACATTTGGATACAGCTCCTTCTTATTCGTCATCTTCTTCTTCGAGTTTCCAATATAATTTGAGTTGGTGATTGCAATGTCATAGATATTGAAATTATTTTTTAGTTTTCTTGCAATAATAATACGTAATGTAATCAAAAAAAATTTATTTCCATGGCGAAAATGTCAGTCAAGATATGACTAAATACAATAATAATACATTGATACAAAGCAATTGCAGGTTTCATTGAAAAAAATTTAATCATGATCACAACAGACTCGTGATCTAAATCAAGAGTAATTCTGTCTTTTAATTAATTAATTAATTAACTGACTGAGTGAGTATTTGGAAAAAGTAGTAGCAGTAGTTAGAATGGAGATCAACACAAACAAAGGGATAATTATTATTTCTACTTTTAGATTAAATATAGAAGATGATTGTTATTTCTAAAAGTATTTCCTTTATGAATTTCAAAAGTAAATGCAACAAAATAGGCAATACATTTTATCAGTACAAACACATTTTCAGGGCAATGATTTAGACCCAATCATCAATAGTTATTTTATGGGTAGGTAGATATTTTATGATGATTTTCAAGTAAATAATTGTAATCGAGTTGTTGATAAAAATGAGGGAGTGAGGGAGGGGGAGAGATGAATTCTAAGAGTTTGGTTAAATATTCTTGGGAATACCGTACTCAGAGTAGTCTCGGATTCGGGGTAAGTTCTGGAAGACATTTTGAGGGGACTGACTATTGCCAGATGTTTGGTGTTGAGGTGTACGCTGAGAAAAGGCTGGCGGAGGTGGAGGTGGCTGATTAGGCGGAGGCAGAGGGCTTTGACAATTCTGCGGTGGTGGTAGTGGCTGTTGACTCTGTGAGATGATTGGTGGTGGCGGGGGATAATTCTGATGACTTGTCATACGAGAGGAGTTCATCATGTTGTTAAATGTTGTAGCAGTTGGATCAGCTGAAGAATTAATTATTATTAGAAGGGCCACGAAAATTTATAGAAAATACGTATTCTTATGTAAGAAGAATAACAGAACCAAGCATAATTTTGAGTATCAATTCCTAAATTTTGGTTTAATCCTAGAATGTAAATTCGGGTTATTTCTAAACCAAGCTCTAATTCTAAGCCTCAATATTTTAAGTCTTTTACGTAATCTGAAAAAAGTCTTTAAAAATGAACAGGTCTCAATATCCCCTCATTTTATTTTTCTTCCTACAACCGAACTAAGAAAAAATATTTCACATAAACAGATAGTTTTTTTCAAAATAACAAGTCGCAGAAAAATGAATAATTTTGTTTAACCATGTGCTAAAAAATTA
Source organism: Gyrodactylus bullatarudis (assembly GCA_012064415.1). Taxonomy (NCBI): domain Eukaryota; kingdom Metazoa; phylum Platyhelminthes; class Monogenea; order Gyrodactylidea; family Gyrodactylidae; genus Gyrodactylus; species Gyrodactylus bullatarudis. Next base: position 41,369 of record SSNU01000101.1, on the reverse strand, counting down.
ACAGTTGGACCAATATAAGGCCTAAAAATATTTACAGTCTGAAGTGATCCGGTTAATATAAAGTTTATCACTACAATATACCCTTGTTTTCTCTAGTTTAGAGTTTAGATCCAAACGAAAATATTTTTGATGAAGTTTGGCAATGTTATCGTTCCAAAAAATTTTAATTCTTGAACCAAATTAGTTTTTGAGAGGAAATTCCTACGTTTGAGAAATAACTCTGTTTAAATTCGAAATAAGTAAAATATGCAAATTATTAGCACAATAAGGTCGTATTAATTTGTAATTTTAGGCAATTCTAACAAAATATAACCTGATGGTGTATTGGGTTTTGTTGCAAAAAAAGGTTAATTAGCAATGTTTTTTTATTGAAGAAAGAGAGAGATTGCGGTAACTAGTTCAGACAAGGAGATTCTCTTGGTCTAGACTCACCTTGATAATTGGCCTGGTCATTGTTGTGGTGATGGCCATTAGAATTGTCTAGGCTATATTGATTGAAGGATTGATCGATGTGACCGCCAGAATTGTCATTGGTGTCCTCATTGCTGTTGTTGCTGTTGTTATGGATGAGATTCATTGTGTTGAGTTGAGACTGTTGGTGTTGACCAGGCATTTGTTGTTGCTGTTGTTGTTGGGTCTTCCTCTTACGTCTACGATGATGTTTATGGCCGTTGGGTTGAGCTGGACTACCAGTGATAGAGTTATTTAGAGTGTTATTGTCACTATATTGGGCTTGGCCATTTTCATTGTAACCATTAGCCTCTTCTGGGAGTGGATTCAAATGTGGATGCATAGAACCAGGTGTACCCATGCCCATCATCATACCACTTCCGTCATTCATGTTTTGATGATGAAGGTGGGAGTGGAGACCTTGATGAAATTGTTGCTGCTGCTGCTGTTGTTGTTGGGTAAAGTAGCTATAGATGCTGTCACCATCATTTGTATTACCATTCATGAATGGACGATGCATCGACATACTCTGAGCATTCTGACCAGAACTACCACCGATAACAGAGCCCATGGCTAAGGATCCTGGTCCATATGTGGCCATTTGACCGGCTAGGTGTTGTTGCGAACCATGAAAATAGTTTTGCTGGTTTTGTTGCATCATGCTCATTTGATTTTGTTGCTGTATCATGCCTAGAATGTTAAAAAAATTAATAAAAATTCCAATCATCATAATTTGATTATTGCTTCATATTCTGGCTGTAATATATGAAGTGTAAGCATAGATGTTTGAATTTTATAATTAATATGTTCAATATCAACTTTCCCTGGGTAAAAAATGTAGTTCAGAATGAATATTTTATTCAAGTGGTAGTGACAAAATTGCAATTTTAGTAAAAAATCTCCAAAATATATTACTTTCAATTAGTCATTGAAAATTTAGAAGCTTTTAATAATTGAGTCACAAGAAAAATATTTCAGCCTCTATCATGAGAAATATAGCTGAAATTAAATTCATCCTGAAAATTTTTATGCGAAAAAAAGCATTTTTTTTAAATCAGTGTATAAATAGGTTTAGAACCTTCCTGATGAGTTTAGAACCAAACGAAAATATTCTTGATAAAGTTCAACAGTATTACCATTTAAACTTATTCAAGTAGTAGAGATTTAGAACAAAAAGATTGATAAGAAATGAGATATATATTTATTATGGGAAAATGTAAATTCTTTCCTAAAAGTAGCAAGTTTTCATGAAAACAATTTTAGTTTCTGTTATTATGATTAGCGAGTTATTGAATTGATGAATTCGTAAAGAACCAGACTCCTAGGGATGTACTTGGGGATGAAGCCTACAATAAATCCCAAAGTAAATCAAAGTTTCTGGAAAATCTGATGTAGGGAAGAATAAGAAAGAAATCATTGTAAATTTTATCAACGATACGCATAATTTCACGTCAAGTGAGATATGCTTACGCTCAGAAATGTAAGAAGAGAGATTTCATCTATACACACGTACACAGAAAAAAGAAGATATCAGACATTAGCCAAGAGAATCATGGGGAGATTAACTTCCGGATCAAATTCTCTGATAAGACAGAGAGAAACGTGTTAATAACACAGTCTTAAAAATCGGATTTTAATCCTCAATGATATTGGCCAGTTTACGAGTTATTCGGTAAAAACTGAAAATCTGACTTGCCAGGCTTTGGTTTTCTATGAAGAAAAAAAATAAAATTGACCTCATCATGTTCATGATAAAATTCTGAACAGAAGAGTAGAAGGAAAGATTTCCTTAGATCTCGTGATTTTTGAGCTATTTGATGCTGAAAATTTAAAATTTTTTCTTCGAATCTTCTCAATTGTGTGCCTATTTCAGTACGTTTGGATGCAGTAGACCATGAAGTATTCAAAGCATAGAAAACCTTTGATCTGACGAACATCTATTTTTAACACCCAAAAATCAGAAAAGTCGTAGTAATTCTTCAATTAAATTAATCTGAAGAAAGAAGAAGAAATCAGACACTAACCAAGAGAATCATTGAAATTTCTTAACATCCTGATAAAACATAGAGAAACGTGTTAATTCTTGAAATTCTGTTGTTTTCTAGTCTCGAGAAAATGAATGAACAAGAATTTCAAGTTTACTTCTTTCTAAGTAAGCTCTATCGAATGACCTGAACTGAATATGTTTAGTGATAGGGATCATCTCTCGTACAAGAAAATGGATTTAATAAACAACTGGATTAACTTTATCAATTTTACGATTTTCCATTACATTTTTATTGTACTACAATGTAGTGTGTGTGTGGATCTAAACTATCCTAAGATCCATACAGGAATGCATGATGATTTAATTGGAAAAAGAGGAGATTCATTGGTGGATGTAATCGATTTCGTTTTGACAGGGGAAATCAATGTCCTTAGATGAGAAGAGAAGCAATAAAAAATTGATACAAGAATAGATTTTTCTTATTGATTTATTATTCTTAGTAGTGTAAGTTGAGAGAGATAATATATTACGAACTCTACTCGGAAAGAAAGGTGAATTATTTAATATTTTACTTTTTAGTGAAAATTTTCTTTTTCTAGGCAAAATGTCCATTGTATGGATTATTATATAGAGAATTACCTTCAAATTGAGAATTGTTCATCTGAGATGAATTGAGTGCATTCAAATCTCCATATTCGCCCTTGTTGCGATGAGCATTTGTTGTTCCATAATGACTAGTATTCAGATTACCATTGGAAGTCATGTGATTCATTTGCATTCCACGATTAAGAGTGCTACTTCCCATTGGCATATACTAGAAAAAAGAGAGGGCGATAAAAATTAGGATACGTATTTACATAATTTTGATAATAATTTCATATTATCATAATAACGAGTATCTTCAAAGAGAGAATAAAATCATGAAAAGTACAAAACTGGAAATTTTTTCTTGATAATCTTCATATTTAAACTAAAAGAATCTCGTGTCGTGTACATAATTTCAATTTTCCTCAAAAGCTGAATACATTCTTTGAACTTGTCTCTTTAACGAGATATGCAAGTAGCCAATTGAAAAGGTAGAAACACTTTTGTGATATATGTCATGCACACAAATAGAAAGTTATTTAGTAACTTATTATATCATGAATCATGCTTTAATCTTATTGGTTTTCTATCTAATGTTCATCAAGAAGGACCCTGGCTCGATTCCAATCTCCGGTATACTGAGGAGTCTTGATAAAGACGAAACGCGTCTATGCCTGCCATACATGTTTGGATTTTTTCTTTACCAGATTATAAATTAGGTTCAGGCTCAATCTTATCTCTAATAGAAGATGCATCCAATTATAATTAGAGATAATAAAAGACTTGAGCAACAAGTTAATAATAACTCGAGCATTTCGTATTAAGTAATTATCATTCGAAGATGTATTGAAAAAAATATCATGATTAGTTTTGTTCATTTAATTAATGTATGTGACATATCATATCATTTGTCAGTGTTTTTGGTTTCGAATAGCAGATCCCTAGTCGTAATGATGCAGATATCGTGTATTTCGTATGATCAAAATCTAATCACTACTCAAGGAGAACAATGCTAAATCGATGAATAATTCATTTATGTAACTGATTATTTCGACTTCATCATTAACCATTCCTACGTTAATTTGGTATTCATTTCAGAAAATATTCCAAAATTAATACCTTAATGATTTTGTTGCCCAAAAAAAGTCTATCAACCATGTGATACGTGTAATTTGAATAGAAAAATTAACTGAGAAATTTTTTTGGAAAAAAGACAGACGTTGCAGATCAAAAAAAAAAACAAATTTCAATATGTATGATAAATTTTGGACGAAAAATCACAACACAGAATAAATATATTTTGTGTATGATGGTGTACACATGGTTTTTTAAAAAAGAATACAAAGTGAAAGTATATTATGTCTGCAGAGTTATATTACAGGGATGTCTTGTAAGATGTAGAAAAGTGAAGGTAAGAAATTGCTGCGTATTAATGAGAAAGATTAACCGGAATTATTCATGTATCTTTGATCTCGAAAATCGAAAAAAACATCTTGAGAGACTAGCAGACTATAAATCATTATTTTTCGAGTAGAAATATAAATTTTTAGATATGAATTTGCCAGAAAGACATATATTGGAAGGTTCTATAAGAGATCATGTGGAACACCGAATTTTTGCAATATTCAAGTATAGAAAAAGTTTAATTACTAATAAACTACTAAGAAAGTACAGAGCGATTTGTCTAAATAATTACTTTGCTATTCGTCTATTTGCTTAAAAGTTTAAAAGAAAATGAAAATCGGATCAAGAGAGCAGAAAGAAAATTTGTCTAATACATGAATTAGAGGACATTTGGATGATGATCATGTAATGTAGAATGATTATTGTATGTACAAGTACAAGGCTTCTAAAAGAGAAAAGTTTTTCAACTTTGGTCCCTTGAAGAATGAACAAGACTATTCGGGGGCTAGATTACATACGAAACACATGAGGAAAAGGCAATCTTTTTAACGTACCTATATCAAAATCTCATTTTTGAAGAGAACCAAACAGCGAGAAAAATCTTCTTTTGAACTATATATGATTTTAAAAATTTTGTTTTGATATGCTAAATTAAATTGAAAAACATCTATTTATATATTTATATTTGAATTTGCGCCAAAAATTTTTCAATGAATTTCACTACGAGAAGTTCCTAAATCACTAGTTTTTGAACAAACTATCAACTTTTCCATATTTTGAAACTATTTTGATATTTCGGTGTATTATGAAGGATTCTAGTAAAATGGAAAGAAATCAAGCAGGGTTTGAATATATCTGATTCATATGTTCAGAATTCGCGTCTTCTAAGCTTAAACTTAAATTTCACTAATAATAACGTTGTTCGCTTGCTACCTGAGTATGTTTTCTTCGTTGGTTAGAATTGATTGATTAAATTTGAGATTAAATCTGATGGGTTTAATGTTTTGATTGGACACACAAGGTATCCTAAGTTTTTTATTCTTATCTTAAACTTAATTTTAGTTAACTTTACTTAGTTATTACTCTATTAATTCTGATTTTATTATAAAAATTCCTATGATTTTTATGATCCTTATTTTTTAATAAATACTAAGCCTTTCTCTTCCGTTTCTTTTTCTACAGATGGATCAATACAAGCCAGAAGACAATATGGTCAGGTAACAAGCTAACAATGTCAACCTTAGGATTCTTATTTAATTTCACTGTTTTTTCAATTGGATATTTTACGCTAATTATAATACACTCATGAACGATTTGGGAGAAGCACGTCTTCTTGAGTCGTTCAATCAATTCAGCTACAAATTCAAAATGATAGGGGAAATACTGTCGATTATATAGGATTTTATGGATGAAATTCAAAGAATTTGTATGAAAGAAAAAAGAAATAGCTTCCTCCTTTTTACTGCAGGTAGGATAATTCATATATCATGTGTGTAGTAGTTTTTGAATAGAACATGGTTAGATTAAGAATAACAAAGCTACTGAATTTATGAATTTAAGTCTATAAAAGTTGTTTATAAAATACAATTTTTATGCACTTTTATATCATAGATGACCTTTTTGAATAAATAGAAAAAAATTCATAAAAATTCAATCAACATTTACACATTTAGAGAATAAGAACATGTCCATATTAATGTAACATGATGTAGTATGATAATGATTATATTAATAACATGTACATATGAAACATTCATTATCCCAGTGATCTCTCTTTGATATATAGAGTGTGAAGAATAATGTATTACATTATGTGTATAAATGCAAAAACCATTGGTTACATGAAAGAGAGAGTACACGATTCCAAATTGAATAGCCAGCAAAATTCATATAAATTTTATATAAGAGAAAGAAGAAGGATTCATATACAATTTTGCCTCAGCTTTGGTTTATGAGAAGTCGCACAACCCAAATTTTCTATCAAAATATTTTCCCATCATACTTGAAAGTAGAAAACGATTTCACAACTTTTTGTTTCAATTTTAAGAGAACTTAATCCTCTTCAATATAAAATCATCGACGAATTCTATCAAGTCGTTTCGGTTTCTTGGGTGTGCGATTTGTCATAAACCAAAAATAGTGGTACAACTGAAGTGTATTTCTAGTATACAGAAAAGTAGGGATAGTTTTAAAAATCTCAAAATTTCTTTCTACATCTTTTCGTATATGATTAGAGCCTATCAAATAATTAAATAGTTCAGGAATGATTGTACAATGTATATTTTAAATATTCATCACATATCAGCCAATCAAATCATAGAAGGCTCGTGTAAATAGACATCAAAAATCGCAAATAAACTGCTCTAGTTATAAGTAAAAAGTTATTATTTTAAACCCTATAAATTCCCTATAAAATTAAAGGGGTAAGGAATTGTACTTTTTATGAAATGTATTCATAAGAATCTAATTGGTTGTGGAAGAAAAAGTGAAGAAAAGATGATGAGATGAGGGACAAAGTAAACACATCGCCCATTTTACCCAAAAATAATACAGGTATTGCCTTACTAAATACACATATAGATAGATATAAATGTCTCATGTGTGAGAAGTGAATAGTGCCGATAGTGGAAATAAAAAAAGTAGATTTTTGAGTGACTCATCCTTTCATAGGGAATTCTACGTACACACACATTATAGATTTATTCAGATAAATATAGTAATGAAAAAGTAGAGACCAGGAGCTGTAAGCATTGATAGATACTGAATCAAAGGGAAAAGATGTATTTATATATAAAGAGAGAAAGTTATCTTTTCTAGTGTAGAGAGAGGCTAAAAATATATACATATAACATATCAGGTGGGGAAAAAATTGGAAAGAAAAGAATTTGGACTAGGAAGAAGAGTTCCAATATTTCTTGAAGAGATTAAGAGATGGGATAGCGGAAATGAATTTACAATCTGTTCACTTCAAATATTCATACTCACCATCATTTGTTGACTTGGTGGAGGAAGGGGTGGCGGGACTCCATTTTGATCGATTATTCCATTATTCATGCTACTCTGGCGCATCAAATATCTAAAATTAGAAATGTATCAATAGTTAATTTGATTGAGTAAACGATCAGTATTGTCAAATTATCATTTTTTACAGTATAGTGATAATGCAGTTTACGAAATGATATAATTTCCATTGATTGAGGCCTTATGTCCCAAAGTATTAATTTCTTTGTGGACAGAAGATTTTAACATCAAAACTTGGTTTCAAAGGTCGCGATATTCACATAAACAGCAAACAACTGACAAAAGTTAACAACATTCTGAAACTAAATACCTCACTACCTCGCGTTTTCACTCGCTGATATAAGTGAAAATAATGAGAAACTGGCTGAAGCTGATAATCAAATTTCTAATATTCAGAGTTCCACCCCAGCAACATGTTCAGAGTTGGCAATAATTGAAACTCGAGAGAAGTCAACAATAGTTGATAGTCAAATTAAAAGCCAACATGCAAGTAGCGAAAAAAGAAAGAATGAAAAACGCCCATTGACTGAAGAGAAGAGGTTCCACTGGTCAGCTACAAATTGATGCATTTCTTAATAGGCAAAAAGTGAAATGAGAAGTGAACCCCGCCTCCTGCTTCTTGGATGCAATTTAGAATCAACTCAACCAATTGAAATGCACAAAAATTTCGCATTTAGATAGTATTTATATGTCAACCAGGGTAGAGTCTGAAGATAGTCTTGATAGATAGATGGATATTTAGATAGATAGATCAAGTATGCATTGGGTAAAATAGTTGGCTCTAGTCTTAAATTCAAGATCACAAGACTAGTTTGATGAAATTCCAAATGTTGATGACAAAAACTGAATTTTCAAGTGAATGTATAAAACTTTGATGAACCTGAACAAGTTCAACCACATACAGACACAGTTGAATTATTATTTTGAATGAAGCAGCCTGAATAAAACTCAATACAGTACAAAAAAATCAAGTAGAATAATAGTAATAATGTTAAAAATTCAATAATGCAGTATTGGTTGACTCTAGTTGATTTAAATCAAAGAAAAATAACGCTCTGGACATCATACAAGAGAGAAGAAAAAACAAAGAGAATTCACGAAGAAGAAATCGATCAAGTCAAGTTTCCATGACATTTTGAAAAGATGGAAATTTGTTTATACAGTATCCCAGAATTATTGTAATGTGCACGAATATATATCATATATATATTATACGGATATATTGATGTGTATACATTTTAGGGGGGGGGAGGAAAAAGACATTCCCAAACATCAAGGATTAAGATTTCTCTCTTTTATTTATCTATTTTAATAATAGAAAAAGAAAGGCTATCCTGGACGACAAGCTCAGATATTTTCCCCTCTAATTATTTTTTAAATTACTCTTTTGCTATTGAATAACGTATTGGTATTGTTTGGGGTAATTGATTGATAATTATTACTAGGGAAATTCATTGTGTTTTGAATAGATGGATACTCACCTATTTTGTGCAGCCATGGAGTTGATGGGCAATGTGCCAGAATGATAATTATTCGGACCAATAGTAGATATTCTATGGTTACCATTGCTATTCATCATCATGGAATTCATATGCAATGACTGATGACTCTGATGATGTGGCAGGTTGTTGGAGTTGAGGTGATGACTGTTTTGTTGTTGTGGTGACTGGGCTAAATGGAGACTAGAGCCTAGTAGCATAGCTGCTTGTTGCTGCTGTTGTTGTTTTTGCTGCATTGCCTGAGCTTGTGCTATTGTCATGGCGTACTCTTCAGCTGCCTGTTGTTGTTGAGCATACTTGTCCATTGAGTTCATTTTCATGAGGGTATTTGTTCCGTTTGTATGACCATTTGAACCCATGAGTCGAGCATCCATTCGGTCCATGTTGTTTTGAGAGAAATTCTTGTCATCTTTGTATCCGAATGGGTAGGAATCTAGACAAGATAAAGTGAAATCATTCAACTTTTCCCAGCCTTGATCACATACATTATGAAGAAAATCATTTTTTCCTATAGAAGTACATGTTGAAAGAGCATGAAAATATTTCATTTAAATTCTCAAAAATGAATATTTTATTATCCTAATTTAGATTTTTTTTTAATTTTGAGGTAGAAGTAACTGTACTTTATCTCGCTTATTTAGTCAAGTTTATCTTAATGGTAAAAACACAGGTTAATTGACAGAATGAAGAATGACTGGTTAAATATAGGGGACAAGAAAGTATTTACAAAAATCCATTAGTGTATTACTGAGGTGCTATAACCACGACTATAAAAGTTGAACGCCTTTTTCGTGTTATACTTACAGACAGAGGAAATTTCCAAGAAGGAGAAAAAGTTGAAAATCAAAGGTTGTACTTTATACAAGATATTCCTACACTTGTTCAAATTCCCTGGTTAAAGGTTAAAATGGAGACCAAGAATAAATTATGATAACTCCATTGGGATAATTGGAAAGAATATAAATAATTGCAAGATTTGAAACAAAGAAAGATGAGATTTATAGAAGAGGATGAATCATTCGTGTTTATGATGATGATGTTCAAGTTGCTTACAAAACTATAGAATTCAGGGAAAATATGCAAACCATGTTATACAATTTTGAAATCGATAATACGCAAATACAGTAAATATATTGAGGATATGCATGTATTTCTCGAGAGGTTTTATATCTTATTCTAGCTCTTTCCCTACTACTCTGGTTTCCAACATGGTGGAATGAATATAGCCTTTTCCAGGGGTTAGATTCAATCGATAATGACTACTACTGGTTTTGAAGTAGTGTAACCACCATCACCACCCCTAGAATGGTGTATAATACCAGAATATAAGCAAAACTTGGAGAGGTAGGAGAATGTGTGTGTTCAATAATAACAGGCACATATTCGTATTAGCTACTTGATAGTATGAAAAATGCTTTGATTTTATGAATAAAGTGAATGGATTCAGAGTTATTAATAAAATACACTACCCAACTATTTATGTAGGTTAGTAACCTACAACTGTATTCTTTCTTTTTCTGCAAAATATTCCATGTACCATTCGTAACAGTTATGCTTTTGAACTAGTTCGTTAAGAGAAAAAAAACAGAAGCCTATTGGAAAGTAAAATTCTCTTTGAATAAATTCTGAATGAAAATTATAGAGTGAAATTTTGTTTTCATTCCGATAAAAGTATATAGCAACTACGAGGTAAAGGATCAGATACAAGAAAGTGAATTTGAATTTTTGGAATCTTGATCAGCTGGCCCCGATTAAATCAAAGGAAGATTGATTTTTATGACCAAAATTAGAAAAGTATACCGATTATGACAATAAAATTTTTGATGAAAACCTAATATGATGATTCATTAGACTAAGCCTAGGAGTTGAGCTTGCAGTAGTTCAGACAAACATAAGAGCTAATAGAGAAATCATTATTGTATTGTAAAAATGACATGTGTGCATGATGATGATGGAAGAAAGTGATAGAACCTCATTTCTACATGTTCTTTTCACTTTATTATTTCCATGTTTTTTTATGAAATTGGACTGATAGCAGTTGTTGTTTTTCTTGTTGCTGAAGAGAGAAGAAAACAAGGTAGTCGCTTAAATTAATCAATTGTTCACGGAGTCCTGGTACAACAAGTATTTGCTTGGTTCTTTATTCAAGCAAGAGAAATCTATGTATACACTCATTTTAATGACACATCATTTTAGAAAAGGTGGTAGAGCATGGAAATAGATTTGTGTAAAATTAATTATTATTTTAAATTTTTGGAAATATGTCAGAGAATTGGCCTATCATAAGGCTGGCTGACATAAAGATGAGAATTTACTGTTTTTACCAAAATACTCGATATTTATTAGCAAAAAAACATAAGCACCACTTTTTTTCCAAACCACTATAATTATCAATGTACGAATAATTAATTCAATGTTAAAATACTGATCATTCCTGGAAACAGGAATAAACCAATGAAAAATGAAAATTTTGAAAACCAATGAAAGTTAGATATCAATTTTTGTAAACTTGTACTTTTATGGCATGTATCACACTGATGAGTATGCCCGAAATAAAGGCCTTATTTGCGAAACGCTTGGCATCATATCCTTATTTTGAATGACCGCATGAGTTTTCGAAATGAAAAAAAATCAATCTGGCCAAAATAAGTCCGTTTTTCGAATTTCGAGAATAAGTCAAATTGCACCTTTTGAGGTCAACATTTTTATCGACTTCGATACAGACATTTTGGGTCATAATTAGGCAAAGAGTTCAGATTAGAGGTTGAGAGAAACTCGTAATTAAAATAAAGGATTTCCCACAATAATAACAAATTTGGGCGAATTCGAATTCATCAACTATTTTTGACCCCTAGAACATCAGCATTTAATTCCTTTAAATCTTTAAATTCGATAAAAAAGTTGAGCTCAAAGGTTGGAAAAGTGGGAAATTTGGGCATTTTCGAGATAAAATTCTAAAATCAATTTTTTCTTTTAACAATTCATTGGCTTATTTCATAATGGGATCAAGAAAATTAATGTTTCCCTAACTATCCGGAAGTAGTAATTCTCATCTTCATGTCAACAACAAGCTTTATGTCTAAAGAGGATCTGATACAGATATTTCTCTAGACTCTTAAATGTGAAATATGGTATTATTTATTCAAAAGTGTGTGTACCCTTATCATTTTCTAGTGATTAACGGACAATGTGATAAATTTTTCTATGGGGTAGAGATTTGAACTTTTTCAAGAATTCACATTTTGGTTTATTTATCCTACAGATTAGCCAACTCTATGCATTATAAAAGGGTTTTCTATTACCATAAAAATAATAGTTAATATAGCTATTGATACTATCTATAGAGGGAAGAGAATAATTATACATCTAACTAGTGGGGAGAAAGAGAGAGACAATCTTGGAATAATGTATTTCAAGAATAGATTATCTAATAATATTTATTTTAATTATTATTATAGATAATTTAAAGGTCATTCCCATTGGAGATGAGAGGGAGAAATCTTTACTCAAAAATGAATAGTTGGTGGTTTTTTAATGAAATTAAAGAGTAAAACAACATACCCTGGGGAGGGTAGTAATTGTAAAAGATTGATTGACTTTTTTGTTATTATAAAGGTAACACGATAAACATTTATAGTTCATAGAGACTTTTTATATCATGTAAAATCGTAATCGTAAATGTATTAATAAATGGGCAAAAAAAATTAGAACAACTTTTAGCGATTAATAAGTGAAAAAAATTAAAGATATATTACTCACTTGTTTTGTTGCGATGTTTCCTTGACTTCTTCTGACGACAACAACAAATAATGACGAGTATGCACATGACAATCACCATGAACCCAGCCAACGAGGCAAGAATGATATACATTAACTTATTGTTACTTAAAAAGTCCCACATGGAGTTGGATTTCATAATATCACGATTGTCAAGATTGGCGTATTGTGCATCGGAGAAAAGGGTAATTTGTTTATTATCACCGTCCCCGCTTAGAGCATAGATGAGAACTTGGTAGTTTTCCGATTGATTTAGACCACTGATTGTGGCTTGCTAGAAAAAGTGGAAGGAAGGATGACACAAGTAATAAGTCAGAGCAACTAAAAATATTACCTGAAAATCTGCTTCAAAATAAGACCTCAAATATAAACGTATAACAAAAAGACATTTAGAATGACAATTGCGTACAAATAGTAATGAAAATATCCAAAATATATTTATTCAAAACTTTTTTCTTAATGATAACAGTAAAATTCTAACCTTATACGACCACTTTGTAAAAATTCTAATTCGAATACTTGGGCATGAAATAGTAAAATCTGATTTTTTTTCTATGATCTAATATAGATTTTTTTAAACAAAGCGATTAAAACCAAATGATTAACTTGATAAGATGAAAGGATCAAGACTCACCCTAGTATCAGATCCACGGATATCAAAAGATTTGTACTTGCCATAGACAACTTGTTCGGAATTACTACTGGCAAAAGAGAAAATTCCCTTTGACTTTGGTTTGACAATAGGACGTGCAAGTATACGAAATAGGTCTGGTACAAAAACATTCAATTGTTCATTGGACGAGGAGGGAGAGCCGAGACTGCCAGTCTCCATGAAATAGGTGTCATTATGATTTGATTCGAAACTTTCGTTGGTAATATTCCTTTCTGGATTGAAGGTCCACTCGAGGAAAATGCGTCCCTCCGACAGAGGCTTTATGGAATTAATTATGGGTGGAGCTACACTGGTTATATGTCCAAATGAGAGGGTATTCGACCAATTCGACACGGGTAAAATGTCCAATTCTGTTTCTACAGAGAGAGTTTTTACTCGGAAGCGATACTTTGAACCAGGCTTGAGAATCTTGTTATTCAAGTAGACGTAAAAGTAGGAATTATTGGGTGCCTGTTTAATGGTAAAATCTTGTATAACCCTAGGATCAGTCCACAGCATTTGTTTTGATCCCATAAGTCCATTAAGAGCAGATGGCCAAGGTCCTGAGTTTTGCTGGGTGATCATTTCCAGGACAAATTTGACACGATTGTACACGTTTTGTGAGGTCAACTTTTTGTCAATGGTCATTTTTTGGTTTTTCATATCAAGGGCTGATTCGAGAATATTCTCTGGTGCTGTCCAATTAATGAATGCAAAGAGATTGTCACTGACAACAAGAGTTTCTGGAGTTAACTCGGGTGTAGTTATAGCTAAAATTAGAGAGAATAATAAAATAAAATGAGTAAATTGTTTTCTTGGATTTATTATCAACTTACATGGCATCGGTAAGGAAGATTCAGTCATATTTTTGGGAATCAAATCAGCTAACTCTTCAGCTAAATGAGAATTTCGATTAGTTGAAAATGAACTGGAATATTTTTCTTCTTGGCAAAACTTACGAGTTTTTATGAGACGTTGACTTTCATGTGAAATTATTGCCGACTCTGAGACCCATTCATCAATTTCTCCATTAGGGCCAAAAGTCTTGGCGACACATTGATAAATGCCCAGATGATGACGTTGGACATTGGGAATTTTCAATTGACCACCTGGGAAGAAAAAGTTTAATTGAAAATTTGTAAAAAAATGACTGAAAATTTTCGAATTGTAGCGAGAGATGGTTTAATTGATACCATGATTCTATTATTTAGCACTGATATGATATCGAATAAAAGAAGTTTTACTTACTCTGTTTTTAGAAAGAAGAAATCTACACTTGTTCATAAGAAGCAATAATTCTCTTCAACTCTTGGAAGAACTCAAAGAAAGAGAGATCAAATATAGAGAAACAAAGACACATACAGCTAAATACTAAAGTACTTGAAAAGGATTCACGAGAAAAATCTAAAGAATTAATGAAATACATTGAATATAGTAGAAGTAGTAGCAAATGTCCCTAAATTCGTCATCTATTCATTTCAAGTCATGGATATAGAATACTCCGATTCCATGTGTATCGATTAAGAATAGCGAATAACTTTTGTTTTTTAATTTGACTAATTAACCTGAAATTTTTGGTATTATTAGTACTTTATGTGGTTTGTGAATAAATGATTATTTTGTATGCTCAGAATATAGGAATGAAAGCCAGGAATTTCAGGAAGTTCTTCATATGAATTGAAGGCATGCTTCATAATTTTGTTGGGTCTTGATGTTTGCAAATCAAAAAGCAATTTAATCATCACCATCATATCATGCTATCATTATCAAGTAAATTTCCTTGTTCTTTATTCATAATGTAAAGAGTAGTTTGGTATTTAAAAACCTACTGTTTTCAATATATTTATGAATGTACAGACTGTATCATGACTAAATTAATTTTTAGTTCCCCAACATACTCTCTAATGGGGTCTGGAATAGTTACATCAACAAATATGGAGTTGGTGATTGGAAGAAAAAAAATTACAAGGCACAAGATGGAGAAAATAGGTTGATTTTTGGGATATTTTTGAAATAAAATGTACACAGAAAAGAAATGAAAAGAAAAATATGAAACGACAGTCTGACACAGTTGATAATAAATATACATTTCACATGATTATTACTCACTGCTAAAATTAATTGTGATGAAGAAGCCTAGATTTTTAACATTTATTGAAAGAGAGACACAATAAAATTTCCAAAATTTGATATTTATGAAATATTAATAAAATTATTTAATCAAGCTAGAAAAGCTTTGCATGAGAAAACATTTATCTGAAAAAATAATGCCCAAATAAAAGAGGGATGAATGCACTTACCTGAGCCAGATTGTATTGGAACTCCATTGAAGTACCATTCTGGGACAATGGATTTGTTTGATGTTTCACAGTCGAGAGTGACAGTTTCCTCAAATTTTCTAATAACTTGATCTTTGGGGTATTTAACCAATTCCAATTTCTCTATAAATTAGAAGGAGAAAATAATAATTTAGTTAAGAAAAGTGAACAAAAAATTGTAAAGAGGGGGGACCAACTTAAGACTTCAATGCGAACAATTGAGGATAATTTACGATCCGTGCAGACGATTAATTTATTATCATCACTCTCTTGAATGTTGACAATTTCAAAGGCACCTAGAGTAAAGAGAAGGGGGTAAATTTCATGATGAATACAAATTAAAAAATTATGAAAATTGGATGAACTGGAGAAAAAAACTAACCAAATTTATGGTGATATTTGAACCGGGAGCCTTTGTCATTTGAATTGTAGGGAGCAGTTGTAGTATCAGGAACAGGAGCTGACTCAATTACACAGAACAATGTGAGATTTTGACCTTTCCTCACTGTAATCTTTTTAGCGTTATTCCCTACGATAGGTCTACGAATTTTAGAGTCGACAACATCCAATGATTCTAGAAAAGGAGAGGTGAACAAAAACTAATGAAAATTGAATATTTAAAGTATTTTGTACTTTTACAATACTGGCCCAAATTTTATTTGTGATAAAATCTAATAATGGTGAAGTATAATGAAAATATGGTTAATAGTTCTAACCTGTTAGCGAAAAAACCATAAGGAGATATCAATAAATAAATAAGTCTAAGAAACAACTTACCATGAACTTTAAGTTTCTTTTTAATTGGAGAGATAATCTTTTCTCCAGTTAGAGGATTTTCAATAGAACATTCATAGATGCCTTCGTCGGATTTGTCGAAACGAGAAATCAAAAGAGTCACATTGGAACCGTCCGAAGACTTTATGGTCATGTGTTTCTCTGGGTTTATATACAAATCCATATTATTCTTTTTGAATTTGACAATTGGGTCAGGTTTACTATTCATGGGAAGATGGCAATCGAAAAAGGCAATGTTGTTTATGAGGAATTCGTCGTCTTCAATGCTGCGTTGAATCTCATATTCACTGGGGTACTTACCCAAAGCTTAAGATTTGAGTAAAAAGACATCAATTATCTCTGAATAGAAGGGGAAAAACTCACAAGCTTCAGAAATGAGGAAGGGAGGAGATAACATGCCTCCGAGATTAGTTTTTGTCAAACAATGCAATTCAGCTTCATTCGATTTAAATCCTCCATAACGAGACTGATTCTCCACTGATATTTGCATCCCCATAGAGTTTGTTGTAGACCTTGAGATCATAATATCCGATGAAACAGATGAAGTGAAATTTTGTAGCGCATCGTCAACACTGGAATAGGAAACGGTACCAAGATCCCATTTTCCATCCCGTAGGAGAGCGAACTTCTGTCTTGTCAGTGAGTTTTCTTCGCCTATGGAGTATGACTTTGGATCGACAAGATTCAAGTAAGAATTAGGAGGCCATGATGCACATAATAGCTGCAGTTTGAGAGACGAATCTGCATTACGATTGTAATAGGACCGTCTATCAGGAACAACAGTAAACCTTGGGACAACTAGAAGAAATATAAATTAAGAATTTCCAAATGATCAACACGAAAAACTTTAATACTTACCTAAATGCCTGTTGTAATGCTGGCCATAAACTTTTGTAAATGGAGATATCACAAAAACAATAAAGAATAAATGTAAAACTTGAAACATTGTTTTGACAGCAGTTAATAGATTGAATGAGACATATATGTTAGATTTTTTTTAGTTTCAATAGCTGTCAACAAATTAATAGAGTTTCGTAAATCCGAACAGGTCTAATGTAATTTATTCATATCACCAAAATGCCGAATTAGTACAAGAATATATATAAACAAATTTTTACCTTTGAAAAACTTGTATGTAGTTTTGTTAACACGTGTAATCTTGCGGCTTTTTGAAAAAATCACATTTTAATTTTTTATTTAACATGCAGTTATTCTTATTTGTATATACCTTTCTTCTTGTATCCATAAATTACTATCCGTCCACATCAATTAAATCAGATTATAGATGCTTGAAAGGCAAATTTTTCTGCAAAGAATCCAAAAGTTGTATTGATTCACACCTTGTAAGTGACGGTAAAAAAGATTGTCCTAACGGTGAAGACGAACAAGTTTGTAAAGATGACCAATTCAAATGTCATTCAGGCAGATGCATTTCCAAATCTAAACTTTGTGATAATTTTGATAATTGTGGGGATAACCAAGATGAAGATCCTGCCATTTGTTGTGAGTTGTTCTATTTCGATACCCTGTTTAAAATGAGTTTTTGATCTAAATCAGTAATCATATTGATTTATCTAAATGATCGATGTTTATAGGAATATATACATATATATCTGTGACTGATCTCACTTACTCTTGTTGTGCTTAAACTTCTTAAACTACACAATACTGTAATTATTAATCAATTGTTTACATTCTCTTAGAGAAAATTTCGTCTAGAAAATAAATTCTAGAAATATATCCTGAATTATTAGTTTCATACAATTTTTTTTCTTGAAATGGATGAATTCAAAAATCTTTATTTCCAGTAAACTTGAAAAGAATGCATATTTAATAAACGTGAATATCCTAGTTACTCAAGATTCTGATCCTTGACAACAATTAAATAATATTGATCATTGTAACTAAATATGTTATCCTTTCTCTCCTAACAGTTAAAGAAAAATGTACATCAGATAGTTTTCTCTGTGCACTATTATTAGACAGATGCGTTGAGAAATGTACAAAACACCCAAAGTGTCTGGACTTTACTGATATTTCTACACAAGTTTGCTCTGATTTTAAACCAAAACTTGAAGTCAACTGCGACTCAGACGAGTTTAAATGTGAAAAAGAAGAAGTCTGTATTTCAAAACATTTGCAGTGTGACGGAAAGGCAGATTGTGCCGATGAAAGTGACGAAAAGTTTTGCTTTAATCAATTGAATACCTCTGATGACTCATTTGTTTGCCTTAATGGCGATACAATACCAAGGGCCTGGGTCTGTAATGGAGTTGAAAATTGCCCTGATAACGAAGACGAGAGATCATCCTGTTTCGAAGATGCATCGAAGAATTTTTCCCTAGTCTCTACCTGTGGACCGAACAAATTCCTCTGTCATACCAATGAAGGCCAGGAATGTTTGGAAAGCTCCAAGTTATGCGATGGCTACGATGACTGTCTGGACTTGATTGATGAAAGCGATGAAAATTGTAGTGAGTTTTCAATTATTTTATTAACTCTTCATGATCCAAATTATTTTTTTCATCACTTGCAACCCTACCAAATTAATCACGCTGATTCCGAATCTAAATTTGCTTTCTAATGAGGGATGAAAAAAGTATTCTAAGTATCTTTCAGTTCAAATTATGGCTCAAGAAAGTGTTGTGTTCCACTGGTGGAACAATGGGACATGAAGGGTTAAGCTTGTCAAAAATACAGACAAAGTTGCAATCTTTGTTCTCGTGATCATGCAATGATCTTGTTTTTTTAACGAGAACAAACTGATGAGAAATGAAACGGAAGAGGCTACAGTTTCATAAAGTGTCATTGATCACATTATTTTTGATTCTTTATTTAAATTGCAAGCTCTCGAATATCACCAATAGGGCCAATTTGATTGCAATTATAATGGAAAAGAATTTAGCAGATAGTTGTTCTCATGCCTCTGAAGTTGATCTTCTTACCGAAATCTAATTGGTTTCAGAATTCACAGTATTCTTTGACCAATAAGAATTCCTTAAGGCCTTCGTAGAAACCCTCACTATAAATTGTCTTTTCTTCTCTAAAAAACTTTCTACAAACTAAATTCATGGAAATACTACTATATCCATTCAAATGATAAATTTCATAACACAGAATCCAAGGACTCTTGTCCAAACGAAATGTTCTCATGTCGCGGTCAGACTCCAAAGTGTATTCCCATGTCTAAAGTTTGTGATGACATTGAAGATTGTCCAAATGGCGATGATGAAAGAGTTAGCTCTCGTACAGACTGCCAAAAGAAATCTTGTCATGTCGAAAATGGAGGATGTAATCATGTGAGCAAACAAAACACCCCTAGTAAAATTGAATCCTCTAAATGAAAAAGGCATCTGAATAGCGAAAAATAGGTCACTTTTCATATTTTTTCATTTTTTCTTAAATTTTAATTAAAAAATTTGGTGTACCCTGAGAATCAAGAATTTAGCAAAAAAATTCATAACTTGATAAAATGAGATTTTTGTAACAAAAATACTAAACTCTCAGATTCATCTGAAATAGCTGTATCTTGTAGAAGAATATTTCGAGAAAATTACCCATGAAACTTGACTCTTTGAAACACAAACTTCTATAATAGCCTATAAAACTTTGAGTAAAATTCATTCATTCCATTAGAAATTAGGCCGATGAATCCTTCCATGTCTAACCATTGAATACAGAATTTTTTTAAAATTACTTGAAGATTTTTCTTCATCATTCTCCTAGAAATGATCCTCTTCAGGTATATCACTTATATGTAAAATATATTTATTTAGATATGTACTCCCGGTGTTGACAGAGTCGCCAATTGTGAATGTTACGAAGGTTATACTCTCAAATCAGATAGAAAAACCTGTGAGGCAGGTTCTGAAGCTTTTATCCTATTCGTCTTCAAAGGTCAAATATATGAAGGTCGTCTCGGCGATGTAAGCTCACTAAGGAGGCTATCCTTTTTTGAGAATGTCAATCAAAGTTCAAGCAGTGGAAATGAAGCTATGGCCACATGGTTTGCCACTGATAGGAATGTTATAGCGTCAGATAATCTTCAAGGTCATAATCGTTACATTGCCGGCCACTCTATCACGGCTGGTAAAAGTACAGAATACGAAGTAGAACCTCAGTGGTCTGGCATTGTAGACTTTGATTATTCCTATCAACTTGAATCAAAATCTGGCATTATGAACAAGTTTATTGCCAAAAATCCCGAAAACGACTTCTCAAACGGATTAAAATTAGTCTGGTCACAAAATAATCCAGCTTTCCCAGGCATTTTTATGATTCATGATAATCTCCGAGATGAAAATCCTCGAGGTATGTTCCCTGTAATGTTTTGGTTCAAATTTGCATTAAGCTAATTATAATATGAAGTTGGGATCTCAATTATTTCATCGAAAATTCAAGTATGCTAAAGATTTTCTGGAATCCTACTCATTAGAGGCAAATTTTTTAACATCCAGATGTGCAAAGCTCCTTTTAAAGAGAATTTTTCGACGTAATAAAGCTCCTGTTAAACCATATATTTAAAATTTTGCTTAGATACTCCAAATTGCTACTGAAAATGCCGATTTTTGAATTAGCGCCAACTATTTTCAATGAATTTTTCATCTACAATCGATTAAAATCTAAATTTTGAGCCATTTGAATGCAATTTTAAATAGAAATAGGTTTATAAGGTATTTTTAATCAGCACTGCATATTCTAGTAAAAAATTCCGATTAATTTAGGATATGTTGAAGATGTTTGAGAAAATGGGATTTCGAGGTATCAGAGAATTAAAAATTTCGAATTTAAATATGTTGGATCTAACAGATTCGCATTTCAGCCGAAAAATTGTTAGGAAAAAAAATTTGACTAGCCCTACTACTCATGCTGCCTATTTTAACCTTTTGAAGAAATAAATCCTGATAAAATAATTTCAAATTTCGATTATGCATCAAAATCCCATTTTTCCGAACTTTGATAATTTTTATTGATTTCTTAGTGAAAGAGTGATCAAAAGATTTTTTTCAGTATCAAGAGAAAATCATTAATTCAAAATCTGCTCCAATGCTTAACCTCATTATCGTTTAAGAGTTAGTTATCTTTAGTTTTCCATAGTAGATACTGAAATGTGACAATAAAATATCTTTTGAATAATCACAGTGTTTTTAGACATTAAGCAAGTGACAATTCCCTGCTTATCCGATTTCTAACAGATGAGTGTGAATGGAAAATCTCCATCAAGTTAGATTTCATTTGGATTTAGTGTTCACACTTTGCTAGTACAGTAGTTTTAATGTCTAAAATTTTTTTTTGCTCACTGGAAATATTTTCTAGAATTATTTCAAGATAAAAAGATCAAGGTAAAGCCGTTATCTACTCCTCTTGTTCGTTCAACTCCATCCGATATTGAAAAGATTGCAATGACAGCTCTAAAGGATCACAACTCGTCCACATCAACGCTGAAACCAATGTCTATCGCATATGACTGGGTGCATGGAAATATTTACTGGTCAAATCCGGTTGATAGATCAATCAGTGTTGTGAGTCTCTTCTATCTATCGGAAATTTTCATGTTCAAAATTTTTCAAGATATTATTGATAATTTTGATCCGCAATTGAATCTGAAATCTTCAATAAATATTAGTAAAATTATAGATTTTGTAGGATTAATTATAAACTTTTAAAACATGTCAGGAAATAAAATTTTATTTGAAAAATGATAATTATTTTGAATAGATAAATTTCTCTGTTTTAAATTCTTTATTAAATTTCATGAATGTTCCATGTTCAATCAGTTGAAATAGAATTTTATAACCCTAATATTTAACCATATAATGTAAACTCGAGTTATTTTTAAACTCTAGCTCTAATTAATTAAGCCTTTTTAATAATTTCGTCTAATCTCAAATAAGTAAATCCCTCCTCAGAATTCATTTCATATTTCTTCCTCCAAACGAACCAATAAAAATTCGATTTCACATTCAAGAGTTAATTGTTTTTTTCTAATTTTTACTATAGTTCATAGTTGAGTGTACGTTGTATCTGTCAAAAGAGCAGATCAACCATGAAAATTTGATTTCAGTCTGATGGAAAATCTTGAGATACTAACCGTATATACTCTAGGAGTACTCTTTGAAAGTGTAATCATATTTTTTAAAATTGATGTATTAGTCACATTGATTTTTGATTCTGTACGAGGTTTAATCTCAAGCTCAAGAAACCATTTCACTTTTCCATTGTTTACATTTCAATTCGAAATTCATAAATTTAGTGACGTTGCTAATTTATTTATCGATTTAACTTTTTTTGATTTCTCTCTGAATCAATAAATTAAACTGTAGATATTTTTTCTTTTAGGTAAACATTCGCTCAGGCTGGAGAAGAGTCTTGTACACACTTAGGGAGGGACATTTTGCTTCCTCTCTGATTTTGGACCCGAGGTTTAGTTATCTCTACTGGATTGAGGATTTTAACGATGTGACCAATATCAAAATCGCCTCTATGGACGGCCAGGTTTGTTTCATACCTAATCTGGTTAATCTTGAGTTATTTCTGTTCCTTACAAATGTAATTCCCCTTAAAAGATCAAAAAAATAATTATTACCCTGAGAATCCGTCTCATCTTTACGTCGAAGAGGGATTATTATTAATAAGTAAATAGAATTATTTTCCCTTGACGAACAAACTGGAAGTAAAATAAGCTCTATGGAAACGTGTAACAAAGAAATAATGTCTTTTCTAATAGGATCACAGTATATTCCTTGCGAATACTGGCCAAATCTCAGAGATCCACATTGATTTCATCCAGAATGAATTGTACGTTGAGAAGTCATCTTCTGGGCGCATTGAGGCCTACAACCTGATGAACGGTTCCAATAGACGAGTTGTTTTTGAAAATTCTTCATTTGTACCGCGTAGTATCAATGTTTTTGAAGATTCCATCTATTTCACTGACATCAAACAAAATTCATTGTTTCAAATTGACAAAAAATCTGGCAAGTATATGAACTTTTATCTTTTCGGGAATAGAAATATTTCTTTTCTGTATGAAAATCATAATCATTCTTAATTCGATTAAAATTTCCATTCAATCTGTAGTCAATACGACCTCAAAAAGTATTAAAATTCTTATTTCAACCAGGTCTTCCCTTTGTTCTGAAAAAAAACATTTAAAACTATGAATTTCTCATTATAACATCAGGGCTTAGAGTTATAAGGTCTTGAAATTTATTTTGAAGTTAAGGTAATTAATTGAAGCTAAAATATTATAGCATGGTTATTTCTTTTATATCAATGATCTCAATTTACATTTTCTGAAGTAGAAAGATGATTTTCATTGTTTTTATAATTTTGCTAAGCTCAAAAATAAGGTTGAACATGAATTTATTTTTCATATTTTTATTCGGTTCACGTAAGATTACGTCTTTGGTAGATACACAATAAAGTATTAAAATAATTCCATAAAAACCGAAACATTATTTTTCCTATATTTTAGTTCTTAAAAGATGTTTAGGCATCATGTTTTGGTGCTTTACTTATTAATAAAGAACAACTTTAGAATCAAAATAAAATAGAAAATAGCTGATTTTAATTCAAAGGGTTAATACATTCTACCCCGACAGTATCGACAGGGTTCAATCTATTTAATCATATGAATCATTATATTCTAGGAAATATAATCAGAAAGGTAGGAAATTTTCCATCCCCTGTATTTCGAATTCAACACAGAGTCCTTCGTCCATCATGGCTCAATCGATGTTATGGAAATCCATGTTCACACATTTGTCTTCCGTCTCCACTCAGGAACTATCCAAACGTATCTAGCCCATTCAAGTGTTCTTGTCCTGAATTTTGGAGACTTCGAGATGACCAGGTCACATGTGAACCTGTGAAAAATTTGGCTTTAATCTTGAAGCCTTCAAATCTTGAGGAATATCAGAGAATTTCCGGGTCTTATAACAATATAAAAATGTTTGAATCGATCCTTCATCAGTGTGAGATTTCATTAAACATTTCCAAGAAATTATTTGCATCTAAATCTGATCTTTTTTCGATTTTAGCCTCTCAAGTGGATGAAAATCTCTTTTGGAAGCATCGATGTAAGTGAAGATGCATGTCGTTTCTCAGAATTTTATACTAGGGTAATACAAAATTTTTATTTTCCCCAAACAATGTTCTATGCCTTGAACAAAAATTGATGTTTTAACCATGAAAAACACAATTTTGAAAGTCAAAATTAAAATTTTTTATGTTCTAATATACAAAAATCCCATTTTCCCTAAAATCATCAAAATTTGCTTAATTTTCTAGGACTACCTTTCAACAAGTGGAAAAACACTCAATTTTTACAATAAATCCTATTTTTATTCAGAATAATTCAAAAAGCTCAATTTTGTCCTTTCTAGTAGTAAAATTCATTGAAAAAATCATGGCGCTTGTTTAAAAATTGGCATTTTCAATTGAGATTTTGTATATCAGAACAAACTCGAAAACGTATGGTTTTTTAGGAAAAGATGCCTAATTTTTGATTATCTCTAAAATGACATTAAGGCTAGGAAAAGTTTGGCCTACTCTAATTTATACCAAAATAAATTTCAATACTTTTTCTCTGATATATATACCTTTCTCTAATCGAAATTAATACAAAAGTTGCCACTTCTTAGAGGAAAAGGCTATTCTTGCTCACACTAAGTACCCTAAATGTATAGTCATGTGATATCAATGTTTCTTTCTCATTGGCTATCATGCAGAAGGTTGAATATATTCGCCTCAGAGGCACCAACTATTTATCGTCATTGTTTTCGACATTAGCCAGCACTTGGCACATAGCTCGGCAGTTTTTGACTCACCATGTCAAATTTAACTTCTGTTGAAGTCAGAATTATAAAAATTGGTGCCTCTATTGTCGTATTTAATCGTATCTCCTTGGTTAATATTGCTTAAATGAGTGTAAATATTCAAAAATCAGTCTGATTAGTTTAAATTTTATCTGTTTACCACTCTCTAAGGTGTTTAGTGTCTTGAAAAAAATAGCCACTCTCCTGATTAGATATTTTCGAACCAACTAAGAATCATCAACTCAAATTTCACAAAATACTGCTGATTATTCATTACACTTCTAAAGGATTAACATGTCATTATGAGCGTAGAAACTGAATTTATTTTCAAAATAGATCAAATCCTCTTTGGTGACAAACATCATGATCCTTACTTGACAGCAATTCTAGTCTTGTTATCAATTGTAATGGTCTGCTTCTTCGGCGTTGGCCTTGCCTGTATTACTCACCATGCTGTTAAACAAAAGATACGCAAAAGTACAACCATGAATCTCCTTAATGAAATTAGTCACATTCAAGATGTTGCCAATGGACCAGTCTATCACGCTCTACCCTTGATACCAGAACATGTAAATAATGATGACACTGCTTCAGTGTCTGCCTTTTTTCAAGACTCATCGAATTTTTCCATGCTGTAAGTTTGTCAGTCTCAACACTTGTTTGCAATGTTTTCTCTTGTTTGTTCAAGTCTTAACTAAGTTTGAATTTATCTTTGAATTTCTTTTTCAAAAATCTCAAAAAGTTGACAGAGAATTCCTTACAATTTTGCTCAACAATTAAATATTTGATAAGTAAAAAGGGTTGATGCCAGTTATAAGAATATAGCGCTTTTATTTCGTGGCATACTCATCAGCTTTTACATGCCAGATTTATATAAAGAAAATTGTGTACAAAATCTTGGTTTTAGCTCTCATTGGTTGTTCTCTGGTGCGTGTG
>SSNU01000101.1:0-13391 GCA_012064415.1 Gyrodactylus bullatarudis | reverse complement strand
AACAACCAATGAGAGCTAAAACCAAGATTTTGTACACAATTTTCTTTATATAAATCTGGCATGTAAAAGCTGATGAGTATGCCACGAAATAAAAGCGCTATATTCTTATAACTGGCATCAACCCTTTTTACTTATGGAATTATCTGTCGCTCAACTAAAAACAGAGATCAAAGAGTTTCTCTCTCGAAATAAATATTTGAAAAATAAACTGTTATACTTCTTGGTTTGGGGGCTTGTTAATTTCAATTTAATAGAATGCTTATAAAACTTGTTTTCTTTCAGTAAGAGCTCTTTCAGATTAGGAAACAATAAATTCTTCACTTCTAAATTCAAATCTCATGAGAAAAGGCTTAAACAAAGACAGTGCAATAATCTTTATAAACTATATTCAATTGATTGAATATTTGATCATATAATCTTACTACTAAGTCTTTGTATTAAGTGAGCTTCGAGCTGATGATCTCATTGATTACTTCAATCCCTTTTCGAGTGACTATTTTATGATGATTAATTTTAAAAATTTACTCTCTTGTCCCAGATCTTAATGAACAATCTTTATAAAAAGAAGATGAATTAAAGGATTTTTATCCAAAAGGTTATCCATTCGGATAGATAAAACTACCCTGTTATGATCGTCCAATTAGGCTCTAGTAATTTTTTCTCGTTGTAAACAATGTTATAATTTATAAGCACATGTTAATCAATTTGTGTATGAATTTCGAATAAATTAATATTTTTTTTCTTTCAGAATTGACCCAGAAGATTTACCTATAGAAACGTCGTTGCAATACAATCAAAAGTAATAATCAAAATATCACAGTCCGTTTTTATTTTATCTTCGTTATTATACAAGTTTTGTCAAAGTTATTGAAATATATATTTTTTCTAGAAAATAAAGTCTATTTATTCTAATCATAAATTTGAATCTGTCTGATTGAAGCCGATAGGTACTGTTACTAAATTCATCAAAAATTACATTAAATTCACCCTCAATTCTTTCAATCTTTATCCCGCGTAATTTCAATAATTTTAAAATAAATTCATTGAACTAAATAGTATTCAATGAAGAATAATTTAGTTCAATTGTTTTTTGAGTAGATTGATAAACAGCCATATAATGGTGGGCAAATTTTAAACTTTTTTCTCAATCATTTCAACTAGCATGAAATTTTTAATATGTTTAAGATGAGATTTGAGAAGATTACCCAACCGAGGAGCTCATAAAACCTATTTCAAAAGACTCATCCAAACTGTTCTCAACTGAGGAATTCAATGTATCTCTATTTGAGAATGAGAAGCTTGCAGTCTGAATCTGAATTGGTTCAGATAAAAAATATGCTGAATAAACAACCTCAACCAATTAAAACAATATTCACATTAACAAATATATGTAAAGATATGTATTTCTAACTAATTTAAATAAGCACAGTTATAATTTTTAAAATATTTTCGTAATAATTAAAAAGAGAATACACAAGAGTTGAATTGATAATTTCGACAGATCAAATCGATTAAATTCAACCAATAGAATTGACTAAATGGCGAAATGGATTTTTATCGGTTAAGATATTCAGTCCTGGGAATGATAGCTAGAAAGGCTTGTCCATTGGGTTATAAATTAATAATAGCGATTACTCCTTGTCCTCGTTGGCTTCTTGAGCCTCTTTCTTATTAGCGTTCCAAATTTCTGTTTCAATATTCCATTTTTCCTTATTATTCTTAAAGTGTTCAATCCAAGGTCTTCTGACATTGGCTTTGGTAGAGCTTCCATCGTCCGAGTCTCTGTCATCATCATTAACTGGTTTTTTGTTATTCTGGAGTATATGACTCAACATTTTCTCAATCATATCTCCAAGAACTTGAAAACTAGGCTCAACAATGAAGTCGATAAAGCCGATTTGTGATTGGGGTACAACAACAGTATTACGATCGCATAGTGGAGATATTGGAAGACCTAGTTCCTTTTCACGATCTCCCTTAAAAATGGTGAAAAATAGTTTTATTAGAATAATTATTCATTATAATGAACCTTTTTCACTCTTGTACATTCTGATAATTCAAGATACTCTACTCGGGTTTGAACACTTGAATGGTCTGTGAATGAATCAGACATCAGAACCATGAAGAATTTTCAATATAGATTAAAATTCTTCAAGATGAATTGTTAATCTTATGATAGAGCATTGAATCTTGGCATACTCATTTAATTTTTACCCGTTTAAGTTCAAGAGAATTTTTTTCCATGACTAAATACATTCAATCTTCTGTCTATCTAATGGTTTGTGAATACGCTGATTACGAATTAGTTATTTTTAGTTATGGATCAAAATTTAGGTCCTCTTGAAAGCTTAACCAGATATAACCCAGTGGGAATTTCAGGGTTTATTCTTTACTGAATGTCGTTCAAATCATGACTGTTTGGATAACAGGGAAAAAGTTTCCCCTTTCGTAATTGACAATCTGTTGAATTGACAAGAATTTTTTTTCTAAACTATGGATAAATTTAAGATTGATTAATTTTTCACGCACATCAGGATTGAAAAGTTGCCATAGTTTTAGATGACTTTTATGAATTAACCTCTATCATGAATAAAATGTAGGAAAAATATCTTCAACCAGGATCTAAATCTTTACCTGTAAAAAGAATTCTTCACAGAGCACATCAGACCATTTCTCGTGTAGAGACCAAATCTTTGCCGGATGTGAGATATCAGCACAATGGACAAGGAGAGACAATGCCTTTTGTCTATCGATACTAAATAAAGTAATTTAATTAACCAACTATAGAAATTATACAAGTTGATACAGGGTGTAACCCACTTTTCCGGAATTGTAATCAGGTTTCTCATTGTCTTGAGTTGTGTAAAATGCAAAGTCATATCAGTATTTAGAACAATATCAATGACACTATTACGAAATTCCCTTGAAAATGAAACAAGTTTTATAAACACTTCCAAAATGAATTTTAATCCCTGAAATAGCACATTCAGTCTTCAAATTATGGCGAACAACTAAAGTTAGAAATCTATCATTATTTTCACAGAAAAATCTAAATTTTTCATCAAGGAAAGTGTATAGTTTTTTTAAATCCTACTAAAAATGCTCCTTTCATTGGTTTGAGAAAAAAAATAATGAAATATTAGAAGACATTTTGAATTTTAGTTAGCGCCAAATTTCTAATTTGAAGTGAAAGAGTGATCTAAAGTTTGTTTTTGACTACCCAAATCGAAACCTCTACCTTATGGGCTATATTTGGGACCAACTCTTTCAATAAACATGAATAAATTAAATTTATGGAAAATGAAACCTAAAAAAAAGTTTCAGAAAAAAATTAAATCTTTACCAAAAGTGGGAAATTTGGGCATTTTCCAGAAATTTTCTTTCTTCTTACAACTCATGTTTTATCGTGGAATTAGAGAAAAATATTGAGTTTTTCTGTAAAAATAGTAAATTCCCATCTTCATGTCAAATAGGCTTATTTTACCCAACCACAATAGATCTGTGAAATTAATGCAAACTCCTTAATATATATATATATTCAGTATATCTCTTGAATTTCAAGGTGTTGTTAGTTGGGAAAAAACGAGAAAAGGCCTAAATTTATATTTAACACACTTGTATTGTTCTGGCGTCATTTTCTCGAACAGATTGAATTCTTCCTCTTGGGTTAGCCGGAATATTGAGCTGACATGATGATTCTCAAGAACCCCTCTGTCGTTGTACAATAATGCCAGATTGGATCTATAAAAAAATATAATTTTTAAATATGCCATTTAAGATGAAACGTCAACCTGTTAAACGTGTGACCCTTCGGTTCTTTATGAGAGATTGATGAAAAAAATTTCTAAAACTTTTTGTTCAAGAAGGTTGGGTGCTTTCTTGATGTAATAATGGGAAACGAATGAGCCAACCCTAATACCATTCAAACCAATGTACGAGCAAGGTTTATTGAAAGCGTACCTTGTTTGAATATGAAAATTGTTCGTAGTTCCGGTATGATCATAATCATGGATCAGAGCGGCGAATAGCACTGAAAATACCTCGATATCATTGAGCCAGTCCTAAAGCATAAAAGAGAGATAATATGCAAATAGGTTTTATCTATCTACGTTTTATAACTTACACCTATTCTGGTTTGCAACATGATGGAATGCGAAGTCTGGGCAACATCGGCTGCATGAATGAGATTGTGATATGGGTTCTTATTCTTGCTGTATCCTACTTCTAATTGAATTAAAAAGTTTTCCAGCACTGTTGTATCTAACTAAAATTCATAGAAAAAATTATTATTATAAATAAAAAATAAAGTTCTGACTATGATTTTTCTAATTTATTTTTTCTCTCTTCTTAATTTGTATTTAAATCATGGTGTTACTTTAAAGTAACTATATATTATTGTTATTTTATAATTGATAAATACATCGAATATCACTAAAAGATCCAAGTTGAAATCAGATGAAAAATAGGTCTATTACTCTGTTATTCTGATCAAAATTTTTCGCTCTTTTGAATGGTAAAAATCTTGAGACTAACAAGAGTAACAAAATTAACGGTAACACATATATTTCGACAATACAAGAATTTTTATATCTTGATAAAAGTTCGTAGAAACAGTTTTTATTTTCATGGGTCAAACTCTTATATTCTCTAATCTGATTGAACAGAACTGATAGGGATGAGATCATAAAATTATATGAATACAGTATTTTATGTTTAATGAGCTCGTTTTAATAAATCTCACTACAAGATAAAAGTATCTTTTTATAAATGTACATATATCGATGTGAACTAACCTTGAATTTTCTGATTAAATCATATTTATGGAGTAATTCATAGCCAACATATTTGAGGGCATGATTTTCGCTGGCCTCGTTGATTTCAAAAACATTGAAATTCCACAAGTCAATTTCAGCCTGGTTATAAAGGGAGAGTGAATTCGTTTCAATTTTAATACACGATATGATTTTTAATCTTACTTTCAACATGAGCATCACATTCGGCGGGATGGCAAGGTTTGAGCAAGATGAAAGTCTTCGGTATATTCTACTAATAAATGTTCACTTGAAAGTATTCATATTTTTATAGATTTCAAAATAGAAAAGACTTATTTCATCTAAAAATTCTCACAACATCAAGGCCTGTCATTTCTCAATAGCTATAGAAGAACCCAGCTTTAATTCTTATAGTTTCAGTTGATTAAAATTTAAATCAGTTAGGCTCTCATATGGTTTATAGATATACTAATTAAGGAACTACAGTTATTTTAAGTTCAGGAGTCAGCTATGACCTTGGGAAATGGGTTTTCAAAAGAACATCCGAAACAGGAATCAAATTTTTCATGAAAATCAACTTTCTTTGAACTAGTACAGGATGCATGAGACAAATTATAGAGCTGGAATCTTAACTTATTCAGAGAGATTAATAAAAGAGGTTCTAAATTGATTTAAGATAGAAATCCTATTGGCTGTTGGAAATTAGAATGTTTAGGAAATAATCGTCAATAGTAGTTAGAAAAACCTGTAAATTTCCTCATCCAAATCTATGGATCATCAACAGAAAAGGAAGAATCACTTACCTTTCAACAACAATCCCAGCTCTAATGACATTGGCGACACTTCTAAAGGTAGGCTTACTCTCATCTTTAGGCTGTTGCTGAGCCGACTTGGAAAAGGTGGATGCAAGCCAATTCCTAACCTCATCCGGAATTGAATCTTGAGCAACCTCGGAGAGTTCATCGTCCACTTCATGTAGACGTCTGGATTATTTGTAAAATTCATTCAATCAAAATACAAGAATGATCACATACTCTCAAGTAATCCAAGTTAATAATAAATTCCAGAAATTATTAATCATTGCTCAAAGAGTCGACAAAACTATTAAAATGTGCAAGCTACCTTTTAAGCAGGTGTTAAGGAGTTATAGGAAGTTGAACTACAACAATCATTTTGGACGAGTTTTATTTGAGAAATTGGTGTTGGAGGCAACAGATTATTTTCACCAATTGTTAACTTATCATAGGATCTAAACAAAAGAGGTAAACTTTCTATGAAATTGGATAAGCTTGTAAGATTAGAATTTTTAACTTGAATGCCTTACAAAAAAACTCTTGGTTTTATCGGAAAAGTCGGTATGAGATTAAAAATTTACCCTTACTTGGTACATTTATGGGCAATTTACAAAATGACAAGTCGATATTCTCAATTTTGAATATAGAGTAGTTGAAAATATAACTTGGAAGAGTGTAGTTCTGATCAATCAATAAAAAGTAACTCCTTTTTATTTTCACAGTGATCAA
Source organism: Gyrodactylus bullatarudis (assembly GCA_012064415.1). Classification (NCBI taxonomy): domain Eukaryota; kingdom Metazoa; phylum Platyhelminthes; class Monogenea; order Gyrodactylidea; family Gyrodactylidae; genus Gyrodactylus; species Gyrodactylus bullatarudis. The sequence goes on along the minus strand of SSNU01000101.1, from coordinate 7,096 downwards.
AAATGAATGGGTACAAATTGAAGATATCAATCTTGTAAAGGTTAGGATTTATGACAAGTTGGTCTACATAGAAATGTAGTTCTAATGCTCATTATTATTTCTAATGCTTATCATGTTAAAATTATTTAATAAATTTTAATGAAATCTGTTTAAGAGAATTATTTTGTCGATTATAATATTGATTCGTATTCAATAATGAAATTCATAGTTCTCAATTTTCCCAATGAGAAAAAAATAATTCTCAGTGAGAGGATACCTCACATTTGTCTATAGTTTTCTCATGCATGTAAAAACTTGGTATTCAGGTTCCCTGATCAGCTATACTGTCCATTGGTCATAGAGAATCTGGAAATTTATAATCAACTCAGCATTTGGTAGCAACTGAGTCAAACTGACCCTCATGTATTGAAGGTTTCAATTTGAAGCATGTCTTGAAAATTCTTCACCATTATGCCATTCATGTTTAAAAGTCCTAATATTTTTCAAATCGACGCCCAATTTTCAATGAATTTATACTGCGTAATTACGTGATTATTATAATCACTAAAATTCTGAAATATTACTAAAATTAGATTTAATCAACCCTTTTCTGGAAGATGCTTTGGAGAACAGGCTGGTTATATTTTAATAAAACTACACTTTTACTAATACATTATTCATCGAAGATTTCAGATTCCATACAATTTTCCTATTAAAATTCTGAATATTACATATAAATATTTGATAAATATATTATTTTCCAAATTTATTTTGCATCAAAAAACAAAAATCTAATAGAAATTCTAAGCCATCGATTTCCATTGATGAGACTAATAATATTAGATTTTAGGGCTTCATGAGATGTCACTATTTTGTATGGTAAAATATAAAAAATGCAAATGTAAAAATAGGCGTTTCATGGAATTCTCCATGTCATACATAGATTTTTATGTCTAAGTAAACTTTATCGTAAAAAAATTGCATAATTCATCAGATTTAGTTGAATTAAAGTTAAAAAATTTCGACATCTTCAAAAAGTAAGCACAATCATAGAAGAATGAATTTCTGCGGAGGAAAAGCTCGAAACAAGAATCAGATCACAAGACAAGACAAGATAACTTTATACCAGAAAGCCATCCATTTATGCTTTCACTAAACACTTTTGAGGAATTCTAAAGTTTATCGAAAAAATCTGACACTAGGATCTTTTGTCTCCATGGCAACTTTAATTTAATTCATGAGGAAACTTGAGCAAGAAAAAAAATTTTTTTTCAATAATTCCATCATTTCATAGCTACTTATGAGTAGACAATACGAGTAGACAAAAACTGCTAGTGAAAATTTGAATCTACATGAAATGTGAAATTGTTGTGATCATATGGCTGGGTGAGGAAATTAAGCACAGGTAAGCAACTACTTTGTTGAGGTGTGCTAATTACATAATAATTGATTTGGTGCCATTTTATGTTACTCACTTTGTCTCTTCAATGTAGGTCGTTTCCAGGACTGAAATCGCGTAGACCAAATTCTCCAAAAGATCTCGTTTGGTTATCTTGTCTTTTTCAATTAAACTCCCTAGCTTTTTTAATCGAACAGCGCAAGCGAATAGAGAATCGACACTAGAAGGTTCAGGCATTTTGGAAAGAGACAGTCTCCTGACAGAGTACTCTGTCATTGGCGAACAGATGAGGGCATTATAGAGATCTTCAGTCATATACTCTCGGCATAAAGTGGCCAATTCAAGAGCTAAAATACTAGAGCGGAATAAAGTCACTTACATGAATTGGATTCGAGGCTAGTTCTACTGTTGGTCATGAGAATATTGGAGATGGGCTTTATAAAGTTCATCTTATCCGTTGAACTAAAGATGAAAGAGGTTGGTGAAAAAGTTGAATTTTTTCTGTAGTTACCAGGAGCAAATTCTGTAATATTAGTTGGAGTTTCAGCATTCAATACACCACTAGAAACACAAGATCCCATTTAACGAACGAGTCTAAATAAGAGGACCTGATTTCACACTCTTCATCTAGTGGACTGAATATGATCAGAGATTTGATCTTTATGAGGAGAAAATGATTTGGGCGATTCTTTTTCCCCCCATAACTCCACCCTCCCCATAGTTTATTTTATCTCTCTTTTCGCCATGTGATGTCTTTCTATGTGGGAAGAGAGGAAAAAGAAAATCTCTTCATTAGCAAGCAAAATCGCCATCAAATCTTCGAGATGTCACCATGACAATTGTAAATGCATTACTCAAGTAAATAATAATAAACGTATATAAAATTGGCAATGAATGATAATTATTTTTTTTCATTTATTTCTCTCTTCAAGATTCACCATGATGATTTGAAAAATTGATACAGTAATTAATAAATTGCAATAAAATCATAATAAATGTACACTGAGTTATTTTGGTCATTAGGAGTAAGTCAAGTTATTAATAAAGGTTCGTCAGTTGCCATCAGCGCAAGTCAATGGTTGAGTTAACACCTTCGAGAATTGCACGTCATCATTAACTGCCGGTTAAGAAAGAGTTGTAAAGACATACATGAATTCATCATGTATGTAGAGCTTAACCTCATCCACCTGCAGGGCCACAAGATGGAGGAGGAGGTTTATGGTTGATACCTCTTATGTTAGCTCTTGATGAGCCGATACTTCGACTAGAACTTGAAGGAGGTCCATTCGGATTCGGAATCAAGGTAGAAAAGCTAAAAAACTTTAATTTAAGGGTCTTACAACAAGTACATAACTTCAAAGAGGGCTCTTGCCTTATTTTTAAAATAATCTAGGCTATATGGCTCATTCTCCACAATTTTCCCTGATTTGTCAATATAAGGCATTTTAAAAATACTGACAAATGTTACGAGCTAAAATGTAAAAAAATCGATTTTGATTGGAAATAATTGTTTAATTGAATCTATTATTTAGTTGCATTTAGAATTTCTAATTATTAGAAAATTTTTATGAAATTCATTAGAAAATTCTTGATCATTAGATAATGAATAATGACCTGGTTAAATTAGAAGAAATTGTAGATTATATCCAAAAGTATAAGCAAAACTATCTACTCGAAATATTTCTTTCTAATGAAAAGCTGTTGAATTTCTCCAACGTTATCAGTGTAGAAGATTACAAGGAATTTCTCGGGCAAGTCATAAACCTGATTAAAATCAAATCAGCAAAAATATCCAATCTTGTTGATGAGAATATAGTCAAGTTTGACTCTTTTGAGGAAGGCCCTATTTTCAGCCAGTTGACTAATACTCAAAAGTCTAGATATTTCCTTCTGAAGGCTCGTCTCTACTCATTTCTTCTTTTACAAGACGATGGTCTCAGTGAGAAGAAAGAACTTTATCTAACTAGATCATCCACTTTAGATCTTAAAAATTATGAAAGTCTGTGTGATCTTGGTGAGTACTACTGGCAGCTGGGCGATTTCGAGAAGGCTGCTGAGTATTTTAGAAAATCCTACCAAGTTTCCGACAAGAAGTATAGTGATTGTTGCTGGAAATTATCCTTGACATTACGACAGTCAAGTCAAAATAGATCTGTCAGCTCCGAGTTTGCTCAAGAGTATCTTAATTTGGCTCACGAATCTGTACGCTTGGATCCGGATAATGCAAAAGCCTGGGAGCTTTACGGAAATACAATTTTTCATTTATATGTAAAAGGAATACTCTCTCAATCTTGCCAAAAAGTTTTCATCGCCTTTAATTTGGCATCCAAGAAGAAATGGAGTAGCCCAATTTATCTCGAATCAAACTTTCACAATAACTTGGCCACCATCTGCGAATACGAGGGTCTTCACTTGGAGGCTTTGAAAGCATGGTACATGAGCAATTTATTAGATCCAATGTGGTCTATCCCAAGGGTTTTCCTTTATAACCTTTACAGATACCTAAATGAAGTCGAAAAAATCACCAACTCTCCACCCAAGAAGTTGATGAAAGAATCTACATTGAAAATGTCCCAATTACCCATTATAAACCACTCCAATATGGAAGAGAAAACCTTTTCTGAACTCCAGGTATGCTTAGATTGAACACTGATAAAACTCCATAGATTAATTCATATCTCTTGAAATTATTTTTAGATTGGAGATAATTCGAATACTATAGTCCAAGGTCGAGTCGTTTGTAGTCGCATTAACGGATTCTCTTATGATAAACATGCAAGTCTGTCTTTGGGACTCTGTGATAGAAACGGCCAATTATTTATTGTTAGAATAAACTCTATCGCATACAACCAGGGGCCTGTACTAAAAGATATCATAACAATACCTAATCCACATGTTAAAATATTGGAGTTAGATCAAGTTGTTCTTGACTCTATCCATAATCTCCTTCTTGCCATGACGAATTTTGGATGTACCGAATTCGGTAGGGATGACATTAAGCGTTTTAAATTCCCTTCTTCAGGTGTAAAATTTTTGAATATCATGGATCCGAGCAACTTGATGATAAACTCCAAAAAGATTGGTAAAAAATCTTTGGCCCCTGTTGGGATAGATAACACCTTTTTCATTCCATGATTTTTCATTGTATAAAAAACATTTCATATAATATATAAATGAGTTTTATTTCACTGATTTCTACTATACAATAAGCTAAACATCACATGAACCATCCGGTGGACCATCCCGCCATCGTTCAGCAACTTTAGAGCAATCAAATAATTTCTTGCCGAGTTTCTTGTTAACATAATTATGCTGCATACACATCCAACCAGAAAAATCTTTCCTGCTATCTAATTTTGGGGGATGTTGTGCAATACCTAGAATAAGTGATTACTAAAGGTATTCTGGGATAAAACAATTTCAGATGATTCGACTTACTCAATTTAAAATCAGATGCACATTCTAAGCATGGATACAAGTCAGCAACAGATTGAATAAGATCTCTTGCTGCTTTTTTATGAATCATTGATGGGTTTTGAGGGTAATAAGCGGCAATAGTGTGCAAAAAACTCCAAGCATGACGTCCAGTTTCAACTCTATCAGGGGGGCATTCACTATGAGTTTTGTTTGACTTTCCACTACCTGGTTTATCGAAATCACTAAGGTCTACACAAGCGCGACAGAAAGATTTACTCTTGGGGTTAAGATGATCCTCATCATCTTCACCTGGAAATTTTTTTCTGCTACTCATAAAATAATAACATTAGAACAAATGAATTAGAATTTCCCAAAAAATTTATTTTAAATTTGTGTGAATATTTAAAATTTTAAAGAAATTATGCAAATTGGCAGAAAATTTATGTTAATTAGGATTTCTAATCTAGGAATTATAGCAAACTATATAGGAATTATTCTATATTCATTTTTTAAGCCGTTAGGATACAATTAAATTATTGAGAAATATGAAGACTTCTATTAGGTTGTGCGATAAATAGTGGGATCGAAATTCAATTCGAAAATACAAAAACTGATTAATATCAATGTAGAACGGTTATTAATGCTTGGTTAACTTTGCTTAAATTGTGAGTCAACCGTTACGATATTAAAATGTAACATTTTCAAAAATTTTTGTCTTAAATTAATTGCAAATTACTGAGTGGAATTCAGAAATTAAGAATGTTGCGCAAAATAATCTTGAATCTAAATTAAACAATTGAAAATTTCAATAGTTATTTAGTTCTATTTTATCGAAAGGGTCTCGAATCAAGATTCAAATCCAATACACAAAATTGTGAAATACACAGCGAACTAACTTTTTGGATATCAAAAACATGTTTCAGAACTTCTTGTTTCAAGATTATTTGAAAGCTGCAGCCATTATCTTGGCCCCAAATATAGGATCATCTCTTTTGGTTCTGTTTCCAGGAAATACAATTAAAAATATAAAATCGCTATACAAGGATATGAAAAAACCATTTTTTAGTCCACCCGCATGGGTTTTCGGCCCGGTTTGGGGGACTCTATACCTACTCATGGGCTTCAGTAGCTACCGAATGTATATTTCTCATCCATGGTCTGTAACCTGCAATCCCTTGACACTTTACATAGTTCACCTTTTGGTGAATTACTCATTTACTCCCGTTTATTTCGGAATGCGTTCTATGTTAGGTGTAAGTGCACTTATTTATTATTTTTTTCCTGATAAAAATTTACTATTCTAAAAACCAGGGTACAATCATTGTGGGCGCATGTGCTGCTCTGATCAACATGACAGTTTATTCTTTTTATCAAGTTGACAAAACATGTGCTTACTTGTTGATTCCAGTGGTTGTTTGGGAATCATTTGCCACAATTGTATCTGCATCGACACTTTACATGAATTGGGGAAATCAGAGCAAGAAAATTGAATAGTTTAAAATTTTTAAACATTGTTGAATCATTGACTATTGTAGAATAATGCCATACTTACTACTTTCACTAAATAAATTGATAATAATAATAATAATTATTTTTAGTTATCTCCTTAAACTCTACAATACCATAAGAGTCAAATCGAATTCAACTTGAATTATTCAAGTAACTATAACTTAGGATCGGCACCAGGGTTTTCCATACTTCTCCTTGTGCTACTCCCGCTTTCAGATTAACTTATCCATTTTCGATGACATGAATATATCCCAGATTTGTGATTATCTTTATCAATTTATCCCAGTGAACCAAAATTGTAATTTTTTTAAATAACTATCGAATTTATATATTGATTTATATTCAACTTAGATTGACTAATGATAGTGAGATTGACAAGACTTGATTTTGAACTCCAAAATAAACTGCTTTTTTTATCTTTCATTTTAAACAAATCAATATTACTTTTAAAACTAAATATTATTACAAACAATAATTTTAGCGTCAATATAAATCATCTCCCTCTTTTACACATAAATTATGATTGTGTGACATAATCATTCAGTCCTGGTGGGGCTCTTCTGATTCTCTGAGAATGTGCAGGACGTTCATCAACTGAATTGTCCGAAGAAACTAAATCGTCCTCACCAGTCATAGGAAACACATCAGCTACATGGACTGACTGACCTTGACCATCTATGAGCGTGTTGGAACCAAGTTGAGAATTGACACTGGAGGGAACTATACCATTGATCTCTCTCCGAACAAATGCTGTTGTGGGAACACTGACACCATGCTGAGCCGTGGCATCTG
>SSNU01000072.1:0-73686 GCA_012064415.1 Gyrodactylus bullatarudis | reverse complement strand
TTTTGAGATTTTCTCCCAAACAAAGCATGATAACGGAATTCTGAGACCAGATTCGGAATCAGCGTCAAATTTTGCATCAGAATATGGTCTTGAAACCCTATTACTCCGAGACCTATTTTTTTGACACACAGTGTAATGAAGGATGTTGAATAATTATAATTTTAATGTTAGTAGATCCCTATCTTCACACCAACCTTTTTCACATAACCATTGAATCCATAAGTGAACCTCAACGTTAAAATGAAATAAGAACGGGGGTCTCCCAACATGGCAAAGCTTACACGATATGACGTCATTAAAAATTGAATTTTATCGATTTTCATTCGAAAACGAAAATCACGATCATATCAACTATGAACTCGTCTGTTTTTCACCGATTATGATATTGATGCATAAAATTTGGGCAAGTGAAATAACTTTTCATTCTGTATCGGATGGAGTTATTTTTATTGATGTAGAACGAAAAAAATTCGTTTATTAATGGAGCTAGATTAATGGAAAAAGGTTTAGAGGCAAGAGCATGGTGATATTAGGCAAAATAAAAATTATTATTATTTTATTGCGATTTTCAAGCCTTATTTGGCGCTTCAGAGCACATGAGGTTCTAAAACTATTTTTGAAAAATTTTTTTTTTGAAATTGAAACATATATATTTATTCATAGAAATGATTGTTACAAATAAGGGAACAGGGAAAGAGTGTTCAATTAATGGTCGTATTCATGAGTAATCAGGTAGAAATATTTCGATCGATTATTTTTCGGATAATACATTTTCTAGGAAGTTTAGTGTATTGCCTGATTCACGACTTGTAAGGTAACATATGCATAACTTTTGTGTACACTTTTTATTCTATCAGAGAGTAAATCAAGTGAATAATCTATATATCAAGTGTAAAGTTATATAAGCTAACGTGATCCATAAACTAATAAAACTTACTTCCTTATATTCAATTTTCACTAAGGAAATAAATTAATTTAAAGAATATTGTCCAAAATTTAGCACGTCATCAATTCTTGGGAAATAAAAATTAAGTTTTAATGACTGTCACATCTGTGTCATGAAAGTGAAGCCTATGTTGTCTAAAAGTTGACAATCTTGACTTCACTGACCACGAGAAAAAAAATTAATTACTCGACTCATTCAAGACCACAAATGCACAAAGACTGATGGAATGAAAACACTTCTTTTCAAAATTTATGCCAGACCAGTTATAGAATATGATCCTGAAGGTAGATAATGGTCGGAAAAAATTCAAACTTAACTAAACTCTCCGAACAACTCTCTTAGACTTAGAAGAGAGCTGAAATCAATAACTCTTATCAAATCATCCCCTGTAGTCAACTCTAACCGCCAAAGATTATGCAATAATATTGCAGAATTTGGCAACCTAAAAAGCTGGCAATAAGCCGGATAGTCAGTTAAACTCGTTCGTGTTGATCGAAAAATTCAGAATGTTCGATTTCCCACGGTGATGACTCATCATTGAAATTTTATGATAACTTAGGCCAAATTTGAAATCTTCGTCTAATCTTGATCCGAATTATCATTATTGATTTGTAAAAATTGAAAAATTATGGGACATTTTCGAAATTAGTAAAATTACCTAATTTTGGTCGGATCCTATTTTATTCTCCTGATAATTAATTGGCTCATTTACTCGTTGAATTCAAAAAATAATTCCTGAGTAAAATATATAGTTTTTTTTGTGAAAATTGTAAATTCTCACCTTCATGTCAATTAGGTTTAGATGAAGATATTTTGTCTGGAATTCTTGTTGTTGATCACAATTTACTTTTAAAAACCTTTTCATTCGTGGTGATCATTTTGGCAGGTGAAATAAATCAGATAAGCTAAACAAGAAATAATTTATTCTTTCGTCCTGAGTCAAGAAAAAATCTGGAAATAAAGGATTTAGCTACCTAAAATCTTGAGAATTCGGAATAAAAAAATTCATCATATTAAATTTTAATAATACCAAGGCTATTTTCTGTCTGGTGGAATAACGCAGCTTGAAACAAAAGTATTACTGTATCCTTAGATCTGTGTTGTAGATATATGTAGAATTTGTACCATCGGAATTATTCCACCCCCTCCCCCCTCTATATTCCTATGCATTATTTGTTATAATGAAGAGTTAGATATGGAAAAAGTAATGATATTAATATTAATCTAAAATTTCCATCAATAACAATCATAGGAATCGAAGATATAATCCCACGTTAGAGAGAATGCTTTTATAAATCTAGTCAAGATGAAGATTTTTGGTTTTTATTAATTTTTAATTTCAACGTTGCTTTCCCTGAAAAAAATCTTTCACTAATCTTGATAATTTTCCTGAATGTGGTTCGACCAAATCTTGAGTAAGACTCCCTGAGCTTGACTTACTTGGCTCGAAACTACTTAACATATTGAGCTGCTGTTAATGTAGCATTGGGTTAGAGCAATTCAAAATGCACCAAAATTCCCATTCTGCACCAAAATATGTCACGACCTTTTACGGCTCTGTTACGTTCAATGTGTGTACACTGATACATTTAAATGTCCGAGGGTACACATTGACCATTTCTTATGAGACCCCCCTTTTATCTTTTTATTATTTGACAAAATTCTTTTTGCTGTATTGTTCTACAATAACTAAGTTTTTCAAAAATTTTATTTCTGCATTTCGTAAATTTGGGTCTAATGGTTTAAATTCTTGATGAGAAAATGGACAAATTTGTAAAAATCTTACATTCCCATCTTCTTTTAACTAAGTTTATGTCCGCAGAAAGAATTTATGGAATTTCTTAGGCAAAAATATTTTTGTAAATTTAAATCGCCCAACACCTTATTGTCAACCTTCGCGGAAAATAAGATTTCGTAAGGATATTCTCAGAATTTGGATAATTTCTAAGACTATAGATGCAAGAATGAAAAAATCTCTATCGTCGCTAGTAAGTAAATGTGAACAATGTATTGAAATTGTTCAAAAAGTAATCATTTTAACCCTTCATTTCCCAAATTATATTTTTTCATCATACCAATGAGAAAATTTGCAACCTAACCAAAATAATTACGCAGATTCTGAATCTGAATTCCTTTTTGTAAGCGGACTCATTTCAAAGATAATAGAGGTTAAAATTGGCATTTTTAGGCTCTAAAACCATATATCTTCTAAACTATCCGAGATATCGAGCAGGCAATTGCATATTTGAAATCTATTGTTTTACGATAGAAAGTTATTTTATTTCTTTCTAAAATCTCAGTAAATAGGTTTTCATAAAAATGTTCTAAATATTTTTCAAATATTTGACAACATTTTCAAAAAATCACCCTTCTTCAAGTAATTATGGTGTGTATCAGTGAAAAGTTATCTTTATGAATTATACATAATTTTGTAGCTTAATAAATTTCCTTTCTAATGAGGGGTAAACAAAGGGTTTTAGGTATCTTCCAGTTAAAATTATCGTTCGAGAAAGAGTTGTGTTCCACTGTTAGAACAAAGGGAAGGGTTAATACACTTTTTGCCAATTTACCTGGTTTACTTTGCTACTTTTTTGTCCTCTGATGATCACAAATAAAGTTAAAGTCGTTTTCGGTAATTCCATGTAATGTCAATTTGATCAATTGAATTATAAAACGTTGGCACGAAATAAAGTAATTTAATGGTCATGATCGTATAAATTGTAAATACACCTAGTTGATTTGAAGATGGACATTTATGATTTATTGAAAAAAATTATTTGTAATCTAGATCATGAAGCCTACTTTGACGATATAAAGAAAAAAAAATCAAATCAAAAAGGAAATGATGTAAAATCTAATTCAATTTTTCGCTCGATGATGGGGTGATTCTCAAAATCAGATTTGATTTCTTTGTCTAATAGTGTTCGTAAAATTTCAAATTTCTTACTTTGAAATCAGCATTTTTTCAAAACCATGGGAATTCGAGGTTTGAAATATGTCATAATTTCTTAAAAAGTATCATGATCTAGATTCCAATTCAATTATCGAATTTAATTTGTTGATCAAATAATTGAGAATTTTATAAAAATCATAAATTCCCATCTTCATATTAACTAGCTTTATATCTCAATTTAGTTATTTAATCAATGCTATCTAATAACACACACAAACTTGTGTGGAATTTTTTTAAAACTTGGGAACAGTTAGTTTGATGATATCCAGGAGATACCTTTAAACAGATTATTTAAAATCATATAAATATATTTTTTTCAATTACGTCTGCAGAATTTTTCAAGTTATGAATTGAGAACTTCTACAAAAATATATACAGCTATTCTCAATGATTTGGGAATTCATGATTTTTACAAAAATCTCATTTTTTCATCAAGGTAATAAAATTTTTGGTAACTGATTTGAAAAAAAACTCTTTTTGGAAAATTTTGAAGACATTTTAAATTTCAAGCAGGCGCGGTTTTTTTTCATTTTTTTAAACTTTGAGTTGAGAACTTTTGTTGGTTTCAAGGTCTGAGAGGAATCAAATGAAATTTTTCAGCATCATCATTAGACAAAGAAAATAATTACATTCTACTCTCATTATTTTTTTTCAAAAAACCCTGTTGGTTAAAATTATTGTTGGTAAAAATTAGATAGGCAAATTGCATTCATCAAGTTTGAGTTTGGGAATTCAATTTCACTCAAGGAGGAAATTAGGTGTTCACATGAGAACCAACCGAGATTTAGGCATTTAAGTGAAGTAATTTGGGAGTTTAATTTCGAGTACTTGTTCATTTTTACATGTATATCCTTTTAGTTGAAATTAGGAATTCATGAAGGAATATTGTACAACAAAAAGCTACGATCTAGATGCTATTTTCTTAGATGATGAAAGCTCAATATCAGGAATATAGCTATCATTTCATCGAAAAATGTGGTTTTTAGCTAGTTGAAGGATATATTCTGAGATTAAATATTATTAGTACAGAAATAAAAATAACCCTTGAAGTCTCAGAGAATTTTTTTCATGACTTGCATTCAATCTTTTGTCTATCCTATGGTTTGTGAATTCGCAGTTGTTTTAATGCAATTATTTTTGATTCAGAAGTTATCGATCAAAAAACGGGTCATTTTTGATCCAAAAACCGACTATCTTCGAAGCTTTAGCAGATAGAGTTCAGGCGATTGCATATTTGAATTCTACAGGTATGATTTCTCGATTAAAGTTATCTTACTTTTTATCTATGACCCTGGGAAGTAGGTTTTCAAAAAAACGTTTTAAACAAAAATTAATTTTTTGAATAAAATCAACTCTCTTTAAATTAGTATAGCACGAGTTTGACAAATGATCTTTGCGTATTCCAGAAGCTTAATAGATTTCCTATCGAATGAGTGGTAAACTAAGCATTAGTATGTGATAGAACTATCATTGTGGGGCTTAAAGGGTTAAATAAGATTAGATAAGCAGATATTTTCTTCAGATTATTAAAACTCAGCCAGTCCTTTGTATAGAGTAAAAATAGACCAAATAGTACGTTTTGAGGCCCTACTTATAGCATATCAAGATTGATCTAAGAAATTGAATAGAATTTTAGCCATCATTATTTGAAAATGAATTATAATTCATCCACTGGCTAACGATACGATTTTCCAGCAATAAATCTGAATTACAGAGTCTGCTAGTTTGTCAACTCTAAGACGATGTACTCCGATCGAGTTAATTCAGTTAAGTTAATAATGGAAAATTCCTCTAAACATAAATTTAAAGATTTAAATTATTCTTCTTAACTCGTGTAAGCAATATTTAGAGAAATTTCCTTATCCCATAAATAATGAATTAATTCCTTTAATTTAGAAAATCAAATTAATAATACAGGAATGCAAATCACTATTGCTTTTAGCTCATACATAAAGCTATTTTCAATGAACTTGGAAATTTGCGAAATGATTTTACCTATGATGACAAATTAATTAATTATACGAGCGTTTAGTTTTACATCTCTTCACTCAAATTAAATGAATGAAGCAAGAATTTCCACTTTTTCAACCCAAGATTTTTATCGATTTTAAAGAAAACTGTATTTAGTAAATACTATTTACCTCCTAATTAAGTATTATTTATCTCGACCAATAAGAATGCAGCAAGTGATTTCTATACATTTAGATAGGAAAAAAGTGAGTTTTTGTGAAAATGTGAAAATTCACTGTTAATGCTTAATTAGAGGATAAATATTCGTGTTTCAATAAAAATAAGATGTTTCAATAGAAATATTTTTACTGTAACTAGCTTCAATTAAAGACTGAAGTTTCTAAAACGATAATTTATGCAATTATTTATTTGGTTACTGTCACAGATAAAAACTAAGTACAGATGTAGTTCCCATTTGATTTAGATAGATTGAATAGAAAAAAGCTGGGAAAATATGAAGAAATCAAAAATTTTCTCGTAAAGAATGAGGATTGAAATGACTTTGAACTTCAATGTTTGAAGTTTGTTCAAATAAAACTGAAGTCTTATAAATCTGTGAAAATTTCTAAGCTCTCTGTAAGCAAAAGATAAATACACATTCTGCATGCCGGACAAACATTAACGATTTCTGAGATAACTAAGAAACGCATCACTATCAAAATGTATGAAGTATATAGTAACCAGATTTCATGATTAAACAGATTTTAGAACGTTTCAATTCGATCGCATATAAAAACAACCTACAGATAATAAAATTTAGGCAAAATCCCTAAAAGATACTCCGAAAGAAGTAAAGTAAACTATGAATTCTCTGTCATAATAATGAATCCAACTTTTATTCCTTTGAGAATTAAGCTTAAAGAAAACAGCATGTTAAATTAGGTTAAATTTCAACATTACCCATGTTACGGTTTATTACGAAATTAGTGGACAATTTTTCGATATTAGAGGTTTCTTTGACAAAATTATTGGACAAGTTCCCAAAATAAGAATAACACGGGTGGGGGTGGGGTCGTACGAACTTGATCAGGTTTAACTTTTTGGAATAAAATTTTGTGCTGATTTCAGATCTGCTTTCAGAATTTCGCTAGCGTGGCCAAAAAAACAAACATTGCTAATTTTGAGTATCTCAATGAACTTAATTGATATTATTGGTGCGAAAACATAGGAATCCGAAATTGATTTTATCCTTTAAAAAATACATATTTTTTGAGTGTTTTTCTTCTTTTTATGACGTGTAGATTTAATAAAATTTGAAATTTTAAAAAGCATGTAAAATTTAATTTTCTTTCGAATGGTGCCCTTTTTATTAGCGTAGGATTTGTAAATTTGAGGTTATTAAGCTTTTTCCAAGCCAGAATTTTTATCAATTTTCATTCCTGAATTCTCATTGGTTTAATCATATTGATGAAACTTGATTTATAAAACAAATGAATCAGTTATTTTTTAATGAGATTATAAACATTCTTCATTCAGGCTTGTACAAAATTAAATTAAAAATTATAATTGAAGGTGTAATTATAATTTTTTTTTGTTAGAAATAAAATCTATCTGGAAAAAATAATGGTTTACAAAATGATAATAGGATAAATGAAAATAGTAGATCTTGTTTTTGGTTTATAGGCGAGGAAGAAACATAAATCTTGAATGAAAATTTTTTTACATTCAAAATCCAAAATCTGAAAAACTGTTTAAATAAAAAATTTAAACTATTTATAAATGCATAAAATTAATAAAATCTAATATAAATAACAAAAATTAAAATAAAAAACCTACAAAATTTGAAAATTCCCGAAATTTTGTTTGTATGATACAAGAATCATTTAAAGAGTTGAATCAGCCAGACATGGTGGAATGATTTAGAAATAGCTCAAAGATTATTTAAACAAAATTACAGGCGGTTTCATCAGTTTTACGAAATTTCATCCAAGTCTAACGTACATCATTTGGTAGAATATTTTTATAGATTGATTTAAAATCCGATCCATTATTGGACTAATTAGATAGAGAATATAATAAGATTAAGAAAGAATTTTCGAATAATTTTTCAATTGCAAAACGTCTAAATATTTTCTGTTCTCTTACGAATTGCTTTTTTCTGGATGAGGAGGAAGTTTGTGTTTCAGTCTATAGTCCACATTACTTTTGTAAATTAGTCAAGCAAATAATGATAGCAAATAAACGATATAAAGCTAGTTAATGTGAAAATGGGAATTTATGATTTTTACAAAATTCTTAATTTTTTCATCAAGATTTTTTGGAATCGTGGCTCTCTTTCACGATCGGGGAAATAATCAATTTTTAACGAAAATATGGCAGATTTTAAGTCTTGAAGTAGCGCTAAAATCCTACTATGAACTTTGAGTTGAAATTTTTTTGTTGATTTCAATGTGAGAGAGTGATCAAAAGTTGATTCTTAGGATCACAATAAGACAAAAATAGCCGATGATCATCATAAAAAATTTGATAAATTCGTCATTCTTCTGGGATCTTGAAACATCAAATTTAATCGACTTTCAAGTAGGGAAAATGATGAAAAAATCAAAATTTCATTTTGACACGATTATGGGGCGATTCTCAGAACCAGTTTTAGCATATTTAATTTCTTCGACTAATTGTGATCTTGAGAATCAACTTTTGATCAATCTCTCAGATAGATACCCTACAACAAACATATTGTTTCTGCTCTTTGATAGGATATTCTTTTTTTAGAATACGTTAGTTAGTAACTGACCGTATTTCCATTAGATTAGATATTTTTAAGAAATCAATATTTCATTAACATTTTCCGATGATTTAGTGCTTCTCGAATAATCCGTATTTGATTTTTTGATGTCTTTGAATTAAAAAAAATTCTCAAGTCTGAATCAACAAAATTTCAAAATAACACAACAAAATCAGATATTTTTCTTCTGAGTAACTAGCAATATTGAGTAATATAATTACAGTATCATTCATGATTCAAATTAATTGAATATCTGTAAAACAGGATGTTTAAGTAGTTTTTATGACCACATTTGAGAAATAAAAAAGTTTAATTTTAGTGCACTGCAGGCTATGAATAACATGTAAATCACGTGAAAGTTAACAAGATTCAATTCTGCAGATTAAAAGAATAATCAGTCTTTAATTCCTCCGATAACGTTTATCAATCTTATTCAGGATTCAGTCTGTGAAGAAGTTTTCGACAAATCTCTTTGTTTTCTATCCGAAAGTGAGTTCATGGGTGTATTTTTACAGCAAGATTTTAAAACGAGCCCATGAAAATGTTGGAATAAAAAAAGGCCGAAAAAATTGAATCTGGCCATTTTGAATAAGCGCCACTTTTTCAATCTTTGGAACCAAATTATTTTTTTATTATATTGAAAAATGAAAGCTGATTTTGTGAGCCTATAGACACCTAAACTACCCAACCGAAATTTTAATGAAATTTTAACTACTGGTAGATAACCCCACGGATCATGCCCGTAGCCAAAAAATCTTTAGATTTGGCCGTAATCTCGATAAGAAGCAAAAAAGTGTCTGACCAATCAGATGGCTTCATTTTTTTCGTCGTTACATCACGTAAGCTTTCTTCTCATTGGCCCAATTAATTACAAGTGTGTATTTCATAATCGTTCTTCTTCTTCATAGATAAAGTTTCTGTGACATTTGAGAAAATCAGAAACTTATTATGAAGAATCTTATTGATAAACCTAATCTTGTAAGCTGCAGCTGAATATTTTCATTTAAGTAATCGCTTTAAATATTAACAGGTAAACCTGCTGACTGAATAAACAATCTCATAAGAACTTTCTAACTCATACTTTCCTAATCTACGTATTTTAGTTAGTATGAAAACTCGGGTGACTTTTTTAATTTTCAAAATAAAAAATTAGGGACCCACTCTACCGCAGATTGGGTTCGGGTCAGCTAGTTTTGAGTAATTTTCCTTAATCAAAAAATGCCTTAATTAAATGATTGAATTATTCTCGGAAATTTTTTTATCCTGGTATTTTCATGGGTTTATTCCATTAGGGTTGGATTCCAAACTAATTTTTTTATAACTCAGGACATTTCTATGACCTCAAATTTAGAAATTGACTCGTGCCCATTTCGGTAACCAGCAGTGGATTTCTATTGATCGCAAACAATAGTTTTCTGCATGCTTTGTTGAATCATTCCTTTATCATTTCTTCCTCAAAAATCATGGTAAGATTGAAAGAAAATTTTTTGTTCAAAAGAATAAGAAATATCGATGTCATCCCAGAAAGATACGTTTTGAGGACATTAAAAATAGTACACTGCAGTGAACATTGTCCCAGAAAAACTACAAGGCTATTAAGTAATTAGTTAAGTTACTTATTTTAATTGTTATTTAGGTTTTTAGTGACTAGGAATAAGCGCCGCTATAATCTTTTATTATTTCTATTTCGTCTGGTATAGACGCGTTTAATCTTTACTAAGACTCCTCAGCACTCCTCAAGGATAATAAAAGATAATGTATATTAGAGTAGGCCAAATTTTTCAACTTTTCCCAACCTTAATCTCATTTTGAATACAGTAGGACACGAGTGTCCTAGTGTGCAATCGAAAAAGAATCATATTTTCCTGTAAAACCATACATTTTAGAGATTGTTCTGGTAAATAAAATCACAAATTTTGAACACGCACCAAGATTTTTTCAATGAATTTTACTACGAGAATGGACAAAATTATGATTTTTGAACAGATTTTGCAAAATTTTGTATAAAAATAGGGTTTACTGAAAATTAAGTCTTTTTTCACATGTTGAAAGAAAGTCCAAGGAAATTAGGTGAATTTTGATTATTTTAGAGAAAATGGGATTTTTGTATATCAGAACATGAAAAATTTTCATTTTGACTTTCGAAAATGTATTTTTAATGGTTAAAACATCAATTTTTGATAGAAGGCATAGAAGATTGTTCGGGAAAGATAAAATTTTGTATAACCCTAATATATATGGTATATCACTAACCATAAAACCTAAACACGACCAAATCTCATTATTGAGATCATCTATCAATTGCTTATCTTAACCCTTATCACTAGAGGACAGCTCAACTGAGAAAAAATAAGTTCTTCGAGAAAACGAGAATACCCATGAAAACAAATAAACTGAGAGGAATTCATTTATGCTAAAAATTTGAGTTGAATTCCTATAGGAAAAAAGTTATGAATTTTGGCATGAAATAGTTTAATCTCAAGTTAGTACAAAATCTGGCTTTTATACTTAATAAAACAAAATGAATAATAAATTTAATATGTTTTGTTTTATTAAAATTTTATATAAATAATACATGCATACAAAGGAAACAGTTGGCTTTTGTAATCCAACGAGCATCCCCAGTTGAGTTTCTTTGGACGAAACTGACAAGATCAGGTCTTCTCTCTGATCCTTGGGCTGATAAAAGTGCAGCATTAAAAAGATAACGCTTCTCTAGATTCATATCTTTTATATGTTCTGTCGAAACATCAGGCAAATTGGGACTTGGCATCAGAGGAAATGAATTTTTTTATTTTCTGAAGTGTTAAATGGATTTCGCTCTGTCTTGATTGAATCCACCAGTGCTTTTACCATAGATAGCCTCAAATGCTTCATTAAATACGTATATAGAAATTCAAATAACAATGCCATTATAACTAAATCCACTGATCCTAAACCACAAAGTTACGCTAACTCCGTTAAACTATCTCAAAATGGAAATGAACAACCAAAGCAGTTACCCACTACCTCAATGCATACTCTTATTCACACTAATGAGAAGATTGCTGAGGAGATTACTAATGTCATTGATAAACATGCCCCGGATTACATCAAATCTGCCAACCGCACTCGTAAGAATCATGATGGATCTTTCACGACTTTCATTAAAGGAAACTATGTTATTCCTTCCTCAATAATGCAATCCTTACACAATGATCTTAAACTTTCAGCCACTTTTTGTCGTCATAGATCATATGTCCATCGACTTATAATTGCAGACAGAGCCAAGAAAGTAGCTACTTCTAATAAAAGTGCTTCCTCAGACTCACCATTAAATTATTCTCTCTATTTTTTCCGCAATCCCTCGGCTCCTACTCCGAAAAAGTCAACAGGATTAGTTTCTTCTTACTTATCTGGAACATCAGATCCCTAAAGAACTCAATATTCACAATTCGTCAATTCCTGCATCAATTCTCTCCAGATATTTTTGTATTAACCGAATCCTGGCTTAAACCATCTGACGATATTTCTCTATTTTTTTCTCAAGGTTATACTTTGATCAGAGCTGACAGACTCAATAAGATCGGTGGTGGTGTAGTTGTATTCATTAAATCTTCATTATCTATTATATCCACCAACATCTATTCTAATGCTCCATTTGAACTAGTTCATGTTAAATTATCTGTCGATGTAAATAATTCTTTCCATTTATTTGCTATTTATAATCCTCCTCCTGTAGCTGCTTCCTCGGAACACGATCTAACAAATATTATTTCGTCAATTATCAACCCATCTGACAATGTTCTCATTTGTGGAGATTTCAACAGACCCTCATACAACACCTTTTATTATCCTGATACCCCATTGTTCAACTTTGCAAGTGATAATAATCTATCTCAAATCATTCCCATTCCCTCAAGAAGCGATAATTTTTTGGATTTATGTTTTACAAATATGTTTCAACTTAATTTTGGTGGGTCTTTCAAAGATGCTAATTCTGACCATTCCTGCCTATTCATCTCTTCATCTCGCCTAATCAGCCCAGTATATGACTACTCGAGGCCTCACCTTGTGGTTGATAAAGTCAAATTTTTATCCCTTTCTATGTCTACCCTTGAAACTCATCTTTTTACTCACTCTCATGGTCATATTCATTTAAATTTTAATGCCCTATTGGATATCATTACCTGCTCTTCGAGACCGTCAATTAACTCGTGTTCAGATAAAATTTTACCTCAAGAGGCTTATGAGTCCAACGTTTCCAATGAACTCAAAATAAATCCCAGAAGGGCTTGGAACAAATTAAGATTTCTAGCTAACCGTGAGTCAACTGCCACAATATTTCATGATGTTGATCCTCAGTCTCTTCAAGATTTTTTTGTCTCCTCTTTTCAGACATTTGATATTGACATCCCTAAATTTCCCTGTGATTTTAATTTCCCTCCTGTTTCTGCTAATCGAATCATTGACTTACTACTTGACTCAAATTCCATTAAAAGAAAAGACATTTATAATATCTCCATTGAATTATTACTATCTCTGCCCAAAAGATTTTTCCATTTATTAGCTGATTATCTCAACCATATTATTTTCACAAGCAACATACCCCCTGAATGGCTCATAATCAAAATTACTCCTATCCCAAAAGTCCACTCTCCAAAATCCCCCAATGATTTCAGACCAATATCAAATCTTCCCATTTTCTTATCTATCATTGACAATATTATATTAAACTATTTTTCTTCCATTGTTCCCTCGAATATTGATCCTTGCCAATTTGGATTTATTAAAGGGAAAAGTACTTCAATCAATTTATTAAAATTTGCTGACCATTGCCATGATCTGAAGTATAAGAACCATAAAGTTGCAGTTATTTATTTAGATATTTCTAAGGCTTTCGATCGAATTCCATTTCATTTGATCATCAACTGCTTACTGCCCTATAACCCGTCAACTGCCTACCTGAATCTCCTCATATCATTTTTGACAAATAGATCTCAATTTACGTCTATTAATAATAATTGCAGCTCAACGTCGAAGGTTTCCTCGGGTGTCCCACAAGGTTCCATGATTGGACCCTTCCTATTCAATTTAGTGTTTGCCAATCTTCAATCTCCTTCCCATGATGTCAAGTTTTTCAAATATGCTGATGACCTGAAAGTGGTTCTTAGCCATCCATCCAAGATTTCCGAAGAAATGTTTGATAAAATATTTGAATTCCTGTTTTCTAAACTCAATAAGCTCTATTTAACCGTAAATTCATCAAAAACAAAAATAATGCCCCTCTTTAATTCTTCGTTACCTTCGAAATATGAAGTCTACCTCACCAAGACAATTAAAGATCTTGGAATATCCTATGACCATAACCTCTCCTTTGCTCCTCATCTAAAAATGGTAAAAAGGAATGCTAACTTTGCAATCATTACCATGAATAATCTTATTAAATCGATATCTCTACGTTTACTACTTTTTAAACAAGTCATTCTCCCTGCTTTTGACTATTGTTCTGGCCTAATTCGGAATATCTCATCCAAACTCAGTAGTGAACTTGAAAAGATCCAAAGTCGATTCCTCCGCTCTACCATTGGCCCCTTCTCTTACAGGATCCTCCTTGCAAAAAGTCAACTCTTTCTGCTCTGGATCCGCAGACTTGCCATTTCCATATCACTACAAATTTTAACAAAAGAGTCATCTCCGTCATTGTATTCCACAAGAAACCACGTTAAATTTTCATGTATCATGATAAACACTCACTGCCTGTCTGTCAAATTAAATATTGACATTTATTCCCTCACAGGTCTCCAGATCCGCAAAATCTGCGCCTTTTTATATATATTAATCCCAGATCACACAGATTTATCCACAAACTATTTTCAAAAACTATAATTCAGATGCTTATTCATTGTATTTTTTATGCATTTATTTTGTATACATCATGCTCAGATTCAAATAATTAATTAAATAAATAAATAAAATTTTTCTATCTAAATAAAAAATTTATCATAATATCAAATTTAAATTTTTTTCGCATTATCGTAAAACAAATTCTTACTACATCAAATTTATTTTTTAAAAGTCAAATTACAACCGAAATATTCAAATCACTCTACTTACTTAATTATTTTGTCCAATAATTCACTTCTAGTCATGAAAGTAAATCTCATTCAATTTTAGTGTTTTAAATTTGATATATATATATTTATTATAGTCTAATCAAATTGGAGTTTTTATCAATAAAGAAATCTCGAACGATCCGATAATTTCTCAAAAGTCCTGCACCCAAATCAGTGATAAATATCTCTGGTTCTATAAAGATCCGTTTGGTAGGGTTCAGGGTGAATTTGATGGAACACAAATGCTTGAATGGTACAAATCTGGTGTTTATTTCACTCCGCAATTACAACTCCGTAGAAAATGTGATAAGAATTTTTCAACTTTGAATTACTACATTAAATTGTTTGGAGGAATTCCTTTCAACTCTCAAATTGATTTAGAACCCATCCAGCATACTAATGAAAATACTCAGTTAAATAAAGTGATTATTATCTTTAATTTAATTTACATAGAACTGGAATTGTAATTACTCGAATGATCTTCAAATGCTCGATGATAAGCGCCCGTTAATTCATCAAGCTCCAACTCATATTTCTTCAGAACTAAAAGAAATAGATAATCATGAAAATATCTTGGCTAATCATTTAGCTTCCTGCTTTTTAGAGCCAAAAGAATCTCTAGATAAAGTATATCAATCTTGGCCTTCTTCTCACCAGGAATATTTTATTAAAAAAACAGCTCTTAGAAAAGACGAAATTTATCAAAAGATACCTGATAATGAAACATTGGATTACAAAATCGGTCAGTATAAGTACGAGAGTAATAATTTGGTGATTCCTCAGTGTAATGAAGAAAATAGACAAATCAAATCTACCTTGTGAGAATTTTTTAACCATAGAATGACCCCTTTTTGCTAATGAGAGTTTTTTTTAATATAAATGGGGGTGTATAGACCCTCAAATTTCAAACTAGGGTTAATAATTTTTTATCGAAATCAGATTTATTCCCGTTTTTAACTTGACAACTATATTGAAAAGAATCTTAAATAAAATAAAATTATTATTATTAATTTATAAGAGAAAAATGGTATTCAAAAGGACATGAGAGATTATCCTCCAATGCAACGAAAAATTCTCAATTCACCGACAATTCAGATAAATCTTTCAGTATTGGTTATTATGATGCCAAGAGTCTCAATCATCGGTCAAATGTTCGTTTATCATTTAATAATTTGATATTTTATACTTAAAAAATATTGATTTTAGATTCAAAACATTAATAAGGATTCAATCAGTTGCAGTAACTCATCCTCTGGTGTGCATAGTCAAAGTAGTGATAGTAGTCCTCGGCCTGAGCTCGTAACGTCTTTTGCCTCATCAAGTATCGAATTGAATCAAAAAAAACCAGAGCTTATTTCATCACAAAAATCTGCTAATACATACTCAAATTCCTCAAAAGTTAATAGAGTTCAACCAAGCAGCCTGCCAAAAAGTTCGTACACTTCTTTTATTTTTGGAATAAATTCTAATCTAATAATTTGAAAATATATTAATAGAATTGGCTTTAAAATCAGAAAATACCAAACAGTCAAATTGCTTAACCGATAAAAATAACAAATCAGTAAACAAAACAGATTGTGAACTGAGTAACCTGATAAATTGGTCGCAGGATTATCTTCACGGAGTAGAATTTAAACAAAATGTTGATTTACCAACTATTGTAGAGCTTTTGGCTACTATTGATGCTCCATACGAGGTTGAAAACACATTTCAACTTTACCTAGGAGAATCACCGAGAATAGTTCAATTTATCAAAGAATTTCTCGACCGACGTCGACCTTATTGGCAAAAAAATAATCAAGCTAATGCAGAGCAGAAAAACAGCAAGAGTAAAAGTAACAAAAGTAAAAAGAACCAAAATATCCCTGGATCTGATTATTATACTTTTGAAATTGTTTCTAAACAAGACAGGATACAGAATCAAAAGGCTAAAAGAGGTGAAAACCAATGGCAAAAGATAAGTTCTAAAAAACCCAAGAGCAAAACACAAAATAGCAATCAAACTAATCAGTTTAATGACATGAAAGCTAACAGAAGTCAAATGATATAGTTATCCCGATCGGTCATTCATGCTCTTGTTGAATTTCTATTAACATTTCTCTTTTTTTCATTTTCTTGAGATCGTTATATTTTGATCCTTGAAACTGATTCCCAATGCCCAATTAGACTAACAAATTTTCAATTTGATATTTGAGAAACAGTCTTGAAATACTGAATTAATTTTCTCTATGCTTTATAAAGAAACTTGATTCATAAAATTTTTATTCAATTCACAAAATTTCTAGCTTTGAGTAACATCTGAGTTACTAGGATTATCAGTAGTCCAAACACGGATGCATTTATCTTTTTCTAGTGCACCTGAAGCTATCATATTCATTGTAGGATGACAAGCTGTGCAAAGGACCACATCGGTATGGCCAGAAAGTTTCTGAACAACTTCCTTTGTCTGAAGATTCCATAGATAAACTTGATTGTCTTCTGATCCTGAGACTATCCATTTATCTCCTCCAGTGACAGAAAAGTTTGCAAATATGCAGTATTTTTCATTTTTGTGACCCTGATAAACTTTCAAGCATTTGCCCTTGCTGTAATCCCAAAGTTTTAGGGAATTGTCTAGATTTGCTGCAAGAATATATTTACCATTAGGAGAAAATTTAACAAAAGATACTGGAGGATTGTCATCATCGATCAAGGTTTTGAGACACTGACCAGAAGCTGTATCCCAAATTCGACTAGAATTTTAAACTATTATGCGATAATTTTTCATTAATATTGTAAAATTTACCAAAGACCATCATAACTCGAGGTGGCAATTAAAGTACCATCTCGATTAAAGTGTACTGCAGTAACTGGATCTGAATGTGCCGGAAGAGTTCTAATACATTTTCCTGTCTTAACATCCCATAATTTGACACTCTCGTCGAACTAAAAAGCAAATATAGAAAAAATAACTTACTGATCCTGATACGATAAGATTAGATTGTGGATTAAAGTTACAGCAAAATACATAATTACTATGTTCCTTTAATACATTCAAACATTTTGCTGACTCAAAGTCCCACAACATTAGAGTCTTATCATCTGAAGCACTACATAAATACCGAGAGTCTGAGGACCAGCAAACATCATTAATTCCGAGCTTATGACCGGTTATAGTCTTTTCGAAATTTCCATCATATGCATTCCAAACTTTAATAAGCTTATCAGCAGCTAAGTTAATAATAAAATAATTTAGCTCACATGCACTTGCAAGCCACAACCCGTTATCACTAAACTTTATAGAAGATACTGCTTTTGTATGACCTGTTAAAGTAAATTTGAGTGAATAATTTGATTTCTAGAATAAATAAGCTTTTTTACTTGATCTGAAGTCAGTGGACTCATTTATTTGATTATTTGATAATTGATAGTATAATAGATAAAATCCTTCCTCCGTTTAATAGAAATTTATTAAAAATATAATAATTAAAAAAAATATAAAGAATTTATATGTTTAAACAAAGCTTCCAATACGCTTTTTTATTGGTTTAATTAAAGCATAAAATTTAAAATTTTTCTCGTGGATAAAAAATTTTGAAAGATAAATCTCTTCGATGGAATCTATTATGGTTTAGATTAAGAATTAATTAGATTCAGAAATTTTTTCATTGTAATGTGAAAGTCATATTTTTATGACTATTGAAAAGAAAATATAGAAAAATATAAAATATTGTCACTTTATTTTCAATCCTTGTAAATCATCTAAAAAGTTGTTGCTTGTATAATAAAAGTTTTTGAATAAATCTTCAAGTTCTTTCTCTGATTTATCAATAGTTATTGTATTGTCCAAAATCTCTCCTGTATTAAGCTTTCGACTATGGTAATTATGATTGGGTGTCTTAGAGAATGCATCATTCAATAAATTTTGATCCTGGCATTCTAATAGGGCTTTATCTTTTTTTGTTGGCCTATGAATTATTTCTTGAGGGCTGTATGGAGGGTTTAGTTCAAGATTCTTCAACTTATTCCAATCTATTGATTTAAGGAATATTCGAGTTTTGAGCATGGTCAAATTAGGCCTCTGCTTATAATCTACGTTTAAACAATTCTTTAAAAATGATTGAAGTCCTTTAGAAAATTTTCCAAGATTATCAACTTTCCATTTTCCAGAACGAGCCATTTTAAAGTTTTCTTCTGTGTTTCTAGCTGTTTTGCGGATTGGACCTGATACTAATTCGGCTAGAAGTACTCCTAAACTCCATATATCAGCTTTTGGAGTGATAACTTGACCACGAGCAATCTCTGGAGCCATAAATAGGGGAGTTCCAGTAAAATCATCGTCATCCGGCTTCTTATCTCCTTGTATGGTTGTATCGAATGATCGATCAAAATCCGCCAAAAATATATTTCCATCATGCTGAAGCAGTATATTCTCTGGTTTAATGTCTAGATGTACAATTCCTAAACTGTGTACAAGCTCAAGACCAGAAATGATTTGAGCAAGGTAGAATTTTGCTTCATTTTCTGTCACAGAACCAACACTTTGCATAAGATCGTATAAATCTTTACCACAGCTCTCAGTGATGATAAATATTGGGCTAAACGGAATCCAGAGGCTGTAAAATAGTCTAGGAAGAAATGGTGAGCTCTCAATATGTTCGGATAGTTTAACCAAAATGTGGCGTTCTCTCAACACGCATCTTATTGAGGAATTTGTGAGAAGAAAGAATTTCTTTAAAGCATATTTACGTCCAATGTCGGGTTTAGTAACTTTTTCCACTTCATAAACCAATGAATAGCATCCACATCCTAGGAACTTTTTTACTGAAAAGTCTTCCTTACCAACCATTCATGGAATTTTGATAAGAAATGAAAATAAAAACCAATTTCTATCATACCAATCAGCCTTTCTATATCAATTTTCATTGGTTGACTTTTTGTTGCACTACCGCACGCAAATTAATTCTCACCAAAATTTCTCGAATATACTTTTAAGTAGTTTTATGGATATATATTTAATATTTTAATCAAAAACAAAATAAAATCCAATCTTTTCTGATTATTTTCTAACAGACAGGGAAATATTTTTTCAATATTTTCATCATTTTTGTAGAATGATTTTAGTAAATTGGGTTCATATTCAAAATGGACTCCGCTTAGTATATATTGACCTTTACCATATTTACCTTCAACCACAGCTGGCTTATCGATCTCATCACTAAAATAAAATTAATTAAATAATATTAACTTACTATCTCAACAGAGTAGAAAAGCCAATGCTATTTTGCCCTTCAAAATAACAACCACCATTCAGATAGCAATGCATTTCAAAACCTAATCCTTTAAGTTTAGGTGCACAACTTCCATACTCCGAATCATAGACATATTCTTTGAAGAGCGGACCAATGGCTTTCCCATCAAAGAATTTAAGCATCCTTTCTTCAACAATTTCTAAAGGGCCACCTTTGTCAAATTCGATTCGATCACATGCGAAATATCCTCCTGCACATATACCGAGGTATTTTCCTCCATCTTGTACATATTTTTGAATGATTTTAAACCCATCTATACCTAAACTGATTTTGAAGCCCCTATCAAAACCTCCTGGAATACAAAGTAAAGCACATTCTTCGATTAAATTAACTCTCTTGATTTGATTTGCACTTGCAGTCACCAATTCATGGCCTGAATAATGGGTTTTAAAAAAAAACTTTGCTTGATAGTAAGCTAATTCAGAACATCCATAGTCATTGAACAGAAATATTTTCTTCATTATTTTGACCAACTTTTTATCACCGACTTAATTTCTCTCTACAAATATACTTTGTAAAGAAACCTTAAATCAATGAAAATTATAAACTGACACAGTTTCTCTCTGTATGAAAGATGACTCATTTTATTTAATGAATATACAGTGGATAGCATTGTACCAGTATGATGCACGCGTCATTTTCAACTTCTTTGCCCCTTTGCACATTACAACGTATATTTTGCATATACATAAAAATTGTTGGTGTGTGTATTTTCGTATATTGTACAACATTATTGATTTATTTTTTCAATCTATAGCGTCTCCGCCTATGAAGAATAAAACAAGAATAAAAATCATAGGATAGAATACATCCCCATATAAAAATAGATACAAATAGTTTTTATCACATTCTCCCTATATACATGATGATATAAAAAGAGATGAGAAATCTAAATATCTCGTGAGAGTCATTCACAGATGATGAGGATGGGAAATTTCCGAAATACAGATGAATCATCTCCATCATCTGCAATCCATTGAAATTTTATTAGACAGAAAAAGATGGATTGTTGAGAAAAATTTGTCTAAAAACAAATTTGAAGTATGAGAATGAGAATTCAAGAATTTTTCTTATACAACCAATTAATGTGTTCCTTTCTATGATACCTGTGATTTTTTTTCGAAATTTTTCTTTCTTCATATCGTGAAAGTGGTCCTCATGATCAAAATCGATCTCTTGATGAAAACATTGAGAATTTTGTAAAAAGTCATCTTCATACTAACTAGGTGTGTATTAAGCTTGCGGAGAATGTGTCGATTTGTCAATTTTATCCCTGAATAGAATTAAAATATTATTGTTGTAAACTCATCACATCTACGATGATGGTTTTCTGTGACAGAAATTCTGTCTTATGATCTTATTGTATCAATTGTAGAAATTTTCAAACTCTAAAATTAATGGTCAGAAAAGTGATATTTCTATAATCGAAAATTTATTGGCTAATATGAAATTATTAGCATACTTGCTAGAAAATCTATGGGATAAATAACCAAGGGATCAAAATAAAAATCAATGGCTGAGAATACCAATGTTGACCTAAGTTTTCATAAATTCTATCATAAAAGAAAGGTACTGATCAATATACGCCATGTATTTCTTGTAAAAGAACATGATGATTTTTCTTTTATATTGTTACCCTTAGGCCAGGTATTATGGTTCACCTAACTTAATATAGTCCCAGTCCAATACGTCTACTATTCTTACTTGCCCAAAACCCATATCCAAGTCCAAAACAGGTACAAAAGAAGAGTTTGATTGAAATCTTGATGTGCACATTTTTCGAATATTTTAGTGAAGTCTTTACTCAAATCTTATGCCTAACATCAACTAGGTAAGAAATGAACCAACATAATTTTACAATTAAATTCATTCAGATTTTTATCTATGAAACAATTAGCTTTATTTCCATGAGTAAAAATTTTATTACTAATCAGTAGGGCGACAAAAAATATGCAATTAAAAAAAAAATTAAATGCCATTTTCGAAAAAAATATTTGTCGAAATATGTAGTTCATTTTTTTAGGTACTAATACTTAATAGTTTAAATGGATAAAATGAAAAATATTTCATTGGGAAAGTTCGTAAGTTCTTGTTGCTTGACACCTATTTTAATGATTGACTCTGAGAACCGATTCAATAACTTTAAATTGTACCAATGAGAGAGAAGTATGAAAATTAAAATTTTATCTTATTCTAATTGTTCCTGTTCAAACTTTACTACATAAGACCTTGACAAAAAATGGAGGTTTGTATCACATTCATCTCAATCAGCCTACTTTGTTTGAGAAGGGATGAAAAAATTGTTACTTATAATATGCATAAAATAGTGTAAAATTATGCCCTCAGAATAAAAATGTGATATGCTTAGATATATGTAAAATATGCGGTCTAAAAATTAGAAATTTTAAAAACAGTTTATTTCATTTGCATTGGATTTCTAATATATGACAGTTTTAAATATTTACATATTTTTTGTCGCCCTACTAATCAGTGATGACTAAAATCATGTAAAAAGTAATTGAACTAATATCAAAAAACATATATACTTACAAGTAGAAGTGTTAATAAAAAAATAACATTGATTAAAATTAAATATTTTTATCTTGAAATGGTATAGCGAATCTTGATAGTAGTCAATATGCTATTACCAATCAAACAAAATGAAAATCTTCCTGTATAATTTTTACGTTCGTCTAACTTTGGAATAGTGTTCGTCAATTTGAGGTCCCTCATCATTATCAATATCTCCTGTTCTGGATGCAATACAGAGACAACAAGATGACTTCATCACAGAAGATATCACCGGCGAATAAAAGTATTGAATCTCTTTGGAATGCCATTTGCGGCAAATGATTTGCCCCACAGGAAACCGAAGGAATAATAATCCCAAAATAAGAAGGCCAACTTTAATAACTCTCTAAAAAATATTACTTTTTACACATACTGCCTTGTTTATTTAATGATACTTTTTGATTATCAGACAATAAATTCTATATAAATTGACAATTTTAACTTCTGCTATCTTTTAAGCCTTTTGCTGCCAAAATATTATTTATTCTGATAAAGTTGGAAAATTTGAGCTCAAAATTTTATTGTTTTCTAAGATTTGAAGCGATTAGATACTGATACCAGATTAGATTAGACGGAGAGTTCAAATTTGGCCATGGAGGTAGAGAGAAAAATTCATCTCCAGGGAAAAGTTAAACCCCTAAATTTTGGATCATTTCCTTCGTCAAATCTGATCGCAAAGTTCAAATGTTTCGATTTCCCACAATAATAACGAATTTCTGTGAATTTCTTTAGGTGAATTCGAATTCTTCTTGATGATCCAAAATATCTGTATTGAATTGCTTAAATCTTCGAAATCGATAAGAACTTTGAGTTAAAATATTAAAAAAAGTGGGAAATCGGGGCTTTTTCAAAATTCCAAAAATGGGCAAGATTAAAATTTTACAGAAACTTTTTAGTGATTGATGAAGAATTTCTCCTTTACCCATATATCCATAGAAAATTGAAATATTAAATGTTGAGGCATCATGGTTCTCTTGTTTAATATATTTTCCATTAATAATGGCTTGAAAAAATTCCGCTCCTATTAATGCTGCTTGAAATTATTACTGTAAATCCTTCTTAAATGCTTTAAAAAAACACTTTGTAATCTTATCGTTAAA
The DNA here is from genome assembly GCA_012064415.1 of Gyrodactylus bullatarudis. Taxonomy (NCBI): domain Eukaryota; kingdom Metazoa; phylum Platyhelminthes; class Monogenea; order Gyrodactylidea; family Gyrodactylidae; genus Gyrodactylus; species Gyrodactylus bullatarudis. Next base: position 49,995 of record SSNU01000072.1, on the reverse strand, counting down.
TTATTATGAACTACCAACGAATATTGAGTGAGAGAGTGGAATTCTTGGTTACGTAATAATTTTACTATCAAGTAGTAGGGAAAAAATAAACGCTAAAATATAGTGTAGGAATAAAAAAACTTGGATTGTAGAGAAGGCACAGCCCACACAAAATAAGAACAGAAAGTAAACTAAACCAAAGAGACATTTCTGAGGACAAGTAAGGTCTTTACCCTCTACATTATATACAGATGAATAATATGAAATAGTAGTAGTTTCTTGCAATGTTTTTCATAAAAATATCTAACTTATTATTAGTACAGTATACTACCACAGTATTATTATTATTTAGGAAAAGAGAGATAAATAGAGTTATTAAAGAGAGACCAAATTGTTCCAATTTTCAATGTATAGTATAGTATTCTCTACCACTACACACTGCTACTACTACTACTTATAGTCCCTAATTCTCTTTTATTTTCTTCTGAATTCTCGCTACACGAGAATTCATTGCTTCGTCATCCCTTCAATTCTCCCTTATTCATTCACTGAATTGGAACATTTTTCAGTGCAGTACACAAACTACTACTATCAATGAGTGTATACTGCTGATGTTGATATTTGCTTCCATTTTTCAAAGCTGTAAATCGTTATTCTCTGACGATATATATAATGACTAATACAACCATGACGAATATGAAGCTATCACTGCTATGTATGCTTACAGTTTTATTTGTTTCTTTCCAGACACTCTTTTTATCTTTTTGTGAATGAGTTCCTTCGTTTTTTCTAAAAAAATACTAAGCAATGCTTGTGAATCACAAATTCTGGTTATAATCATCAGTTTACTCTAAAGAACTGAGTCTGGCTCAAAGGCAAATTAATTCAAAAAATTTCAAGTAAGCTATCAACAAATAAAACAATGATTTTTTGATGTTCATCTTTAAGAAGTTAGATTCCTATTAATTGAAATTATTACATCGGCTTTACAGGGATCTAAGAAATCTATCCAACTCTTTTGATTCAGATTTCAGATAATAAACAGCTTGGTTTTGTAAATTTATTGATTCTGATAACTATACATCAAAAGATTTATTTAATAAATTTGATGAATGCTCTTAACAATAATCTGTATTTCTCTGGCGAAAAAAAATCTATAAATTAAATAGAAAAAACGCATTTTCTAAAAAAATCCAACCATGTTAAATTTGTGGAAAAGGATTGTGATAGAGGTGAGCTCTTAAGATGTTGTATAGAGTATACTCCTTTTGAATAGAATCTCATTAATTTTTAAAAATTAGCTATCATTCTTAGTTTATTGATATTTTTTAGAATGGATTTATGATTCAGGCAAAATGGAATCAATAAAATGATACATCTGTCCGGCTGGAAATCAGGCGAAATTTCTATACTGGATGTTTGACACAGAAATACATAACTAGAATAATTTGTTAAACGGAGTTCATATTTTTATGTTTAATTTTGAGAAGACATAATAAATACAAGTAAATGATCAGAAAGTTTAACTATTTTATCAACGACTAGCATAAGAAATTTTTTTATGTTTAACCGAAAGCATTTCATTTTTCTTCATGATCACTAGGGTACGCAAAAATGCGTAGAGATCGAGATAAGCACATTGTACGATTCCAAATGAGGATATAGGGAATGTAGAAATCTTTATTTCACCCACTCAATTGTTAGAGATCGAGCGTTATTCAAATTAGGTAGAAGAGGGAAAATGTAGTTAAAAAGAGGAAATGCCAATGAGTTGTAAGCTTTTAGTCTTACGTCATTGGATTAAGAGAATTTTCTCATAGAATATATAATAGTATTAATTCTAGGGATGTTAATAAGAGGATTTAATTTCAAGTTAGATGAGATACTGAAACATTGTTAACTTATGATTCAAATTACACCTGAATTTGAAAACTGTTTCGCAAAATATATGAATTGCTCTGAACAGACTCCAGAGTTTCTATTGATTCATTTTTTTAATGTCATGATCTAATCTTTTAAAGACAATAATTAACAATTTATTGAACTTGCATTTATTTTGTATAAAATATTTATTTTATTTTTATAAAAGGTCCTATATAAGGCTTATTTCAAACAAACAACAAACCTGATTATTTCTAGATTTAATCTGATTAAAGATTTAGAAAATTGAGAGTACATGAATAATATATCTCTTATGTTTGGCAAGTTCAAGTTTTTTCTGATTAATCACGACAAATTAACAATCGTCAAAAAATTTATACCAGTTCACTAAATTTTTCTTAAATTAGGCCAATTTTCGAAAATGCACCAAATTTCCACTTTCTGAACTTTAGTACCCGAAATTTTTATCGATTTCGATTATTCGAAGCAGTTAAGTAATGATATTTGGGATCAAAATTAGACAAAATATTCGAATTCACATGCAGAAGTCCACTGAAATTCATCATTACTGTGAGAAATCGAACCATTTAAATTTTTCCATTATCACGAAGGCAAACTATCCAAAATCTAGAAGTCTTACTTTTTAACGGAAACAGTAAGATTTTCGCAGTCTCTATGGCCAAATTCAAATTCTTCGTCTAATTTTGATCCTAAATATCATTACTTAGCTGCTTCGAATAATCGAAATCGATAAAAATTACCATCTGTCTGGTCAAGATTTTTCAAAGAGACAATTGAACCCATTATATCAGCCTGATTATACTTGTGTGTTTGTGAATTAAACAGATGAAAAGCGTTTCTTTAACAGGTAGCGTTATTAAATAGATATATATAGCCTCTGGTCTTCAACCTCTTTGGGTTAGAAGATATGCATTCATAGTCAAAAATTTTCTCATGACCTCCTCTCCGATCGAACATAATTATAATTTTAGGCATCAATCTTTTAAAAATTCCTTTCTTCTCTCTCTTTCGAATCAATTAATAATAAATTTAAAATCTATGAATGAGACAATACTAAGTGTCTAAAATCCATTATGCATCACATTCGTAGCAAAATAGATTACACAAAAACTCTCCTTTATCCTGACTTTCATAAGTAACCAGAATGTTTCATGATTTACTTGTTAGATTCACTTATTCTCATTTTTACCAAATCTCTTAATGAAGAACATTTTATTTACATTAAATTTTATTTTCTTTATATGCTTCATAAATAACCAAGATTACTAATTATTCTATTCTGTACATATTACCATAATCTCAATATAGATCTTTATTCTAACAAAAAAATATATAGAATGATTTTCTTTATTAAAAAGTTTTGATATTTTATTGGAATAGGCAATCAGGATAAAAAACATAAAGTACACTTCAAATTCAAGGAAATTTTATTCAGCTGTGTTCATAACACTACCAAAAAGGATGGATCGATAAAATTCCTCTTTTAGTAATCAATAATTATAATTATCTAAAAAGATTTATTTACCCTCCCTCGTCCATGGCAAAATATTGTAATTATTATTTTGTGCCAAGTAGTTCTTCAGGGAGCTGTTCGGCATAGATTGATTGTTCGCTTGCCTGACTATGTTGTATTCTGGCTTGTGTGAGTCCTACCTATTTTTATCAGAGTAATCTAAATGTTTTTATTCTAATCTTAATTTTAATGTTTTTCCAAGTGATGAATTATATTATCAGAGTTATTACTCTAATAATTCTGATTACTATAACAATTACTGTAATTTTCATAATCCTTATTTTTTAAGAAATACTACACCTTTCTCTCCTTTTTCTTTTTATACAGATAGACCAATACAAGCCGGAATACAACATAGTCAGGCAGCAAGCGAACAACTTTATAGTCAATTGTAATTATTGTTTTTTATTTAGATTTAATTCACCAAAGGGTTCCATTAATTCTGGGGGCCTAGTCTATGTTGGTTGAACATTGGAATAAAATTATAAGTGTGAAGGTCATCCATTGAGAAAGGAAGAGAGTGTTAATTAGTGACAATCCCCTTTATTTTCACAAGAGGGGGAGCAACATCTATATTTTTTATGAAGATATTACGACCAATAATAAAATATGTCAGACAAGATAGGATTGATTCTCAACATGTAATCTTGTCACAATTAGAACCTTATGATTTTCTTTTTATTTCAAACGGGCTTAGCCTTTAATTTAGCCAAAACTCTGCACATATGGTGTTTCATAAATTGCCAGAAAAGTCTTTTCTACAAAAAATGTACTAAAGATTTTTATTTTTCTTTTAATCATTCTAAAGGATAGATGAGTAATCACAAAATTATTGTTTTATCAGACATAAAAAATTGAATTCTCTAATATGACGAAAAGTGATCTGAGACTCAGGGATCTTTTTTATAATTATCTTTACTATTTATTTTGTCCTATTTTAAAATTCCATATTATTCAAATAGAATAAAATATGAATGAAACAGTTTGAATTTATTCGAGTTGAAATGTTGAGCAATTTGTAGTTTTTTTGTTAGAATATTTTATTTCAAGTATATAATTATAATTATCAAAATTATAGTAATCTGAAATAGCATTATTGAGTGTTTAGGCATCTTGTAAAAATAGAAGGAATTGTATATACTCTGGTTGGAGTTTTTTTTTGAAATAGAGACATTTTTATTTGTATATGTTACCGTTACTCTTGATAGTCTCAAGACTCCCTGGCAAATCAGTTAAACTTGTTACTCGGTTTCAAGATTATCTGATAGTCTCAAGAATCCTGGGAATCTTGTTGAAAGTTACTAGTAACAAGTTTAGCTGATAATAACTAATTTTTTGACTTTCAGAATTTAGAAAGAAAAACCACTCAGTTTATTCATTTTTTCAGAATCTCTTTTCAAAAATTATTGTGTGTAATACTTGAAGTTAGAGAAAATTTCTACAAGGTCGGAACTAAGACAGGAATAATTGAAGGTCTTTATTCAGCAAATTGACTGACTAGAGTCGAAGAAAATTTCTTGTCAATCGAGGAAGTTCCTGAACTTATTTATTCAGTACGAGGAATGACAAGTCTCCATTCATTTGTAAATGACCAAGGCTTCTTCAAGTGTGACTGCAAAACAAAATGAGATACATTAAAATGTAAATGCAGAAAAGAAGGCCGTTTGTGCAATTCAAGGTGTCACAGCAGTCTTTCTTGTGATTTTTATGATAAATCTGTATTTGATTACTTTTTAAACAAAAAACTAACTATAAATAGGAGAAAGACTCGAAGGATTATTTTGAAAAATTTACTAGATCCCAATGATTTGGTAAAAGTTTAGATTACTAATAAAAGTTTATAAACTGATTAGTTAATAATTTCGTATGGATTGAAAATGAATATGAAGTTTGAGGTTATAATTCTAGATAATATCACATAGGTATAGTTTTCATTTCTACCGGTATCAAATTTTGTAAAGCTTTTAGGGTTCTATTGATGTGTTCTGAAAAAATCCTAGGGGTGTTATGAATAAACTGAGTGATTTTTCTTTCTAAATTCTGAAAGTCAAAAAATTAGTTATTATCAGTTAAACTTATTTCTAGTAACAAGATTCTTAACGGGATTTTTGAGACTATCAAGAGTAACAAGATTAACGGTAACATATATAGAAATTATAGTACATATAAGAGAACAGGGAAAGAATATTCAATGTGCCCGATGTGGGAGGGTTTGAACCTAGGACCGAGTTGGAGTTGTAACACTTCTAGTGAAAATAAATAAGCCATTTAAGAATTTTCAATAATAATTTTTTATTAATAAACATTCAGGAATTAGTGAAGATTGGAATATAAAATACTCTTAGCATAATCAAGTTTAGATCGAATATGTGACATAATGGATTTTATACTAAAATACCAAATTCCTTGAGTTTTCTCAAATATGGGAATTTTGAGAATTGTGATATTCTTGAAAACCGACTATTTTAAATTGTTAAATGGTATACTCTTGGTTGAGAACATTCAAAAAATCATTCTGCAATTTATTTTAAGATATATTTTAGACTAAGAATAACATTTATTCAAAGTTGTAAAATCACTTTCGAATAACAAAATAGAATTGGAAATCAATGTGACAATCAATTCTCTAAGATGGTATAGATATTTTCTCTTGAAATAAATATCAAATCATGATTCGATATATAACGTAGTGGAATATATATGTATTATGGAATAGAAACAAATCTTGCTATGCAGTTTGAAATAAAAACAATCCAAAATGTAAAAGATATTTATATATTTGGAAAAGTATACGCACATTGCATGGACAAGGTTAGGAGTGAACGATTTTTTTCTTCTACTCTCTCGATCGAGAAAAATTGATTTTTCAATATCTTGAAATGATGCATCATGTAAAAAGTCAATTTTTCACTTCAATTCAATTTTTTAGCCAACAGATATCTCTGCTTTAAAATGAACTCTTTTTTCTTTACTTGTGGCTCAAAAGTTTATTTACTTTGTTTTTAGTAAAAATATTAAGAGATAGATTTAAATTTGATTTTTAATATTGAAACTTGTGTCAATATTAGCGTACTCAGCCAATATAATCTTTAACCAGTTATGGAGTTAGTTGTTATAAAAATTTAGCTATTCAAAATTCCCAAAATTAATTAATAAACAATGAATATTGTACGATTTAATAAGAGAGTTCAAGGAAGATTCCGATTTAGATTTATGTGAAAACCATACATTTTCATCTTCATATATTCGATGCATTAGTGGAAGAAAGTTTTGGCAGCAGTTTTATAATCATTATAATGATTTTTATTCCTTTTCTTTTTCATCCCTGAAGAATACGCTGTATTAGCCGACTATACTACTATGGTTTCAGCAAAATTTAATAAGCGAGAATTTGCCTCAAATTCCTTGAAAAAGTTTGAAAGGGAAAGAAAGTTTATTCAAAGCTTATTCACGGAAACTGTCTTAACCTCAAGAGGGATAGAGAAAAATACCTCATTTTATTATCCAATTTTTCCCATTTACAAACCTTTAAGTAATAAATTTTTGCACTTTGCTGTTGAAGGGGATTTTTTATCTTTATAACAGTGTGCTTTTGTAATGCATTACTTTTTATTGTATTAAAACATGAGAAAATAAGTTTCCTGAATAATGGTTAATTTATTTTTAACCATGATACATGTATTTATTATAAATGTAAATTCATACAAAGGGAATTTTGGACCAGCTCACGTTATTCTGCAGAAAGGTGGACGTTTTAACAGAACCTATTATTTATTCATGTTTATTTCTCATCGTCGTTTGAGAAATTGTGACCAGGTTTAGATTTAAATTTATTTAGATTTGTAAATATAAAGAATTAGAATAAATCGTAGGATCAATTCAAAGTTCATTAAAATCAGACAAGCTGGAAATATTGAAAGAGTCAACTGAAAATAGCTATATCCAGCTGTTCAAAATTCTTTTCTTTATGGAAATGATAGCAAAACACAAAGAAAATCTTGCCACACACTTGCCTAACGAAAAGTTTTCAAATGACATTATGCAATTAGAAATAATTTAATTAGATTGAAAAGTTTTTCGCAATGTTATGGTAAAGGGCACCCTCACTCTTTCAGAATAAATTCATTTATACATTCAATCACTCTAGTGAAGGGTCAGACAAGTAAACTCACTAATTTATTCAATAAAATTCTCATGAATAAATGATAGAAATAAATTCTATCTCAATGATGACGAAGCATCGTGAAATTGATTTTTTTCTTTGTATCTTTGAGGTAGTTTTATTATTTATGAATCTATGGAAATTCTTTCTTAGAGAAAATTAAATTTTATTTTTTTTTTAAATTATACTTCACCTTAATTTAGCTCACTTATTTTATAATCATCACCTGCTTTTGATACAAAATGCAAGAGAAATAGAAAAGCAAACAGCATAGTAAATGGAGTCTACCCAGCGGTTGTATTCCAAAAAGCAAACTCCTTTTGTAGTTATAACCTAGGTTGCTATTACATAGAGAAGATTAATAAGGAGTTACAATAGATATATAGACTTTGGCTAATCATCCCTCAATCCTCGAACTAGGTTACATGATGAATTTAGATTAATTAATATTATATAAAATCGATTTTGAGTTAGATCTAATTAGCTGTTTAAAATCATAATATGAAAAGAATGACTTGGTAAGAAATCATCAAGCCTTTTAATCGATTTTCTTTCTTCATTCTACATTTAGAATATCACTTAAAATGGGCGTTAATCCTGAGTAACAATGTGTGTGCGAATGTAAGGAAATGAGAAAGAGATAGAAAGAATAAATAAAATTCATTCAAATTTTTGTTTCTCTTCATTCACAATGGTGGATTAGTCATCGATAGAAGAAATAATTTAACCTTGAATGAAAAAATACTTCACTTCATTCATTTCAACTATAACCCTGAACTTGGCTAAATTCTTATTGGTTGAATTAAACTGACCAATAGAATTCAAGCATGATATATGCATGATTATGCTATACAAGCTAGTCCAGAAAACGTCAGCTTTGCTACACACGTGCACATACGCACGCATACACACAGTACACTGAGTACCAAACAAAGAAAATCTTATTTACGCTTAACTTAACCAAGTGACTTGCCGTTTTTGATGCATTGTTAATAAGAAGATTTTCATTTCGCTCAACACCGGTGATTTAGTTTTTTTATAATTCCCCAACGACCATCAAAGTCCTCTCATTATCATTAAAAGAAGTCATTTGTTCATAAGGATTTATAAAATTGACAAAAACTGGCTAATCTAACCATCATGCCTAGTGTCAATTTGTTAAAAATTGAAAAGGATGTAGTAACAGATCGCCTCAATAGCAGCTTCAGAACATGCTCAGATGCTTCTAACAGTATTGGTGATAGCTTATCACTTCGTAATAATTCCATGAACTTCAACTCATTCTCTAATTCTTTGGATGCAATTGGAAGTTCCTCAAATGGTAGTATAAACTATTCAGCTTTCGTTTCTCCATGTCAAAGCAGTAAATTGTCATTCAATCTATCTAATTCATCGACATCTCATTTGATTGGATCTGGTGATTTTAGAAGCCTACAAAATTCACCATTCTATAATCATTATCCAGGAAATTCTAATCTTTCTGAAACTGAATCTCCCAATAGCAATGTCTATTCATCAAATTCCACCCAAAATTCAACTCATAAACCTTTCTCAAATGGACAAGTCAATAGTATTGAACGCATTTTAAAGAATGGAGGCCCACAACGGGAATTATTCACACAGCAGTCCCTCAATTCAAATGGTCTCAGGTATCAGGACAGATTATATTATTATTCAATTGCTCAGAGTCAAGGTTATATTGTTGGATTAGATCTAGAGAGAATTAAAGAGAATTCACGAAGATCAATGAGTCAGACATATGGACGTATCTCAGCCTACTTTAGAAATCGTTATGGTGAAACAGAGGCAAAAACTAAAGCTTCATATCTACAACTAGGAGTTCGTGTACCCTCTAAAGATCATGTCTCTGAAATAGTCGGTAAAGGAGGTGAGTCATATTATCATTTCTTTATTATTATTATTTGAATAGTAATCCTAAGAAAACAAAGAACAGTTATCGATCTTACATTTTTTCATTTACAATTCATTTTTTACTCATCTTATCATCCATATTCAATCATCTCAATGATCTTTTTGCACATTTTTCTATTTGTTTTCTGTTCTATTCAAATTCTCAGTCGATTTCTGCGTTATCTACATGACACAATTATTTTGACTACATATTACTCTCTTTATCTTCGAATTAACTTAGCTTTTCTTCTTCAACAATATAGTTACACTGACTATCAATTAATTTATGCATCAAATATGATTACTATTATGATTCTTAAATTTATTAAGGTCAAAAAATCAAATTGATTCGTGAAGAGACCGGAGCTCTCATTACTACACCAGGTGAAAATGAAGAGCATGTGTTCATTATTGAAGCACCCCCGGAAATAGCACTCAATGTTGCTAATCATCTTACAAAGAGAGCCCAAGAAATTACTCAAAGTAAATTAATAGCCGGAGATCGTCGTCGTGGTTCTGCCGGAAGTGGTACTCCTGGTTCAAATCCAATTAATGGCCAAACAAATAGTCAGACACAATGCTTCACACATAACTTAATTGGGTGTCCCGTTTGTGTTACTAATACAATGCACAGTTCGTCTATCAATCAAAATAGTTTACCAAGTAGCCCAGCTAATGGTAACGGTGAGTAAATTTTTATTCTTTTATAACTAAAATAATTAACAAAATAACCTTGATCCTCATCTACTCTTCAATGTTATTTACTAAATGATATTTAATTAGGTCTAACAAATGGAAGCTCACTTCTAGCTACTAGATCTTCTAATAATAATCTTGCCATGGTCTCCAATGGTAATTCTATCGGTTCTAGTCTTACTAATGGTAACGGAGAAACAAATTCTTCCAGTCCTCCTCCATCATCAGTTTCTGGTCTCAGCTACATGGGAACAACTCTTAGTTCAGGTAATGGATCAAGCAATACAATAACTAGCTGTGTTAACAACATGACAAATGGTACACCTAATGGTCAAGTTCAAAATGGTCTTAACAGCACAACTAGTACGATTACTTCATCACGTATTCTACTTGCTCGTGGACGTATTTCTGTTCCGCAAGATATGGTTGGAAAAATCATTGGAACTCAAGGATCTATCATCACTACCATACAAAAAGATACAGGGACTGAAATAAAAAGTCCTCCAAAGGAAGCCGGTAGAGGTCCAGATGCGTTGGCAGATTTTGAAATTTCAGCTTATCAAGGTCTCGGTTTGACGTCTGCACAAGCTGCTGAATGTAGAGTTCAACAAGCAAAACAATTAATTGGTCATTTGGTTATGAGACAATTGGAGAGACGAACTAGCGATGATATTGATGATATGGTGCTAACACCAGGTTCCGATCGCCATTTGAACTCAGTTCCCAATACTCCCAACAATGGAAACAACTGCAATGGTACTTCTAACGGAATTTCCGCAACAAATGGTAATTCATCTATAAATAACTGTACAACCCAAAATATGGGATGGATGTGGCCTGATGTTGCTCAAATGGATTCAAATGAAGCTCGTGAGGTTCTTGATAGAATTCTTGCTGAATCCAAAAGTAAAACTAGACGAGTTAAAGAAGTTGGTGGTTCTGTCAGTAATAGTTCTCCAAATGGTAAGTTTTTCTTTATTTTCTTTCTATTTTCTTTAATTGTCATTTATTTTTAAAAAACTAGATTGCTTCTCCAATCCAAATGGAAGTAGTTTAAATGGAACCGAAGTGTGGATTCAAAATGCCGTTGCTGCTGCAGCTTCTAACGGTAATTCAATGAACTGTAATAGTGGAAGCAACTCAAATCTTCCTGGTCTTGTCAATGGAAACCAACGTTTCAATGATATCCCTTTACATGGTCTTCACTACAAGTCAAGCCTTCCATCAAGCCCACTTCGCAGCAGTGATAATCCAGATCCTTTCTCAAATCATCATCAAATGAGCAATGGAACTAATTCTGTCCTGAATCGTTATTATATGCAATCACCAGGTAACAATGGAAATTCTCTTCTAATCGATCCCGAAATTGACCAGAAGAAATCAAACTTAGGTTCCCTTGATCCTGGTTCCAACTTTCTTGATAATGATTTTGCTCGCCTCTGGAATTCCATGGGTCTAAGTAGCCAACCATCTTCTTCTATTTGTGTTAATAATAACAATACAACTTTAACAAACAACGGAAGTTCAGGAATTAGTACAAATGGAACACCAGATGATAAACCTCGACCAAACAATATGAATGTTGGGGCTATCGGCGATGGACGTAGACGTTCAACTCCTCCTAGTTCAGAGCAAAACTTTGACCGACATAGTAACAGCACCTCTACATCAAGCAGCCTCGGAGATCCTTTTGCTAACCATCAAATGTATATTAATAGCACAAATAATACTGCGAATTCAGTTTTATCTAAATTATTCTTACAATCACCACCAGTCTCTGGCGGACCTAATTCCGGCACCAATGGTAGCGGTGGACAAGATTTTGAAAACAGCCCTAATGATTATGACCAGAACTGTGTTCTTATTCAATTCTAAACGATTCTAATGATATTTTCCTTGAATATGATATCTTTACATTACATTGATTTATTCACAACGCACAATTCAACCCAATCATTCTACTACCATGTTAATACTAATCCTTTGGACTTGTAACAGACGGTTCATTGTGTGCCTCAATGCATTTTTATACATACTTGGAAAAGTTCTTTATCCTACTTCTCTTCTAGTACTGTTATTATCAAGTTTTTAATAACTATTCCTACATATTTATATACTCAAGTTAAAAAGAAGAATGTTAAATTTTTAAATGTTGATTTTTATGTCTTTACAATGATCATAATGTTACTTACACCTATCATTAATGTGCGCGCGAGTATTGTGAAAATGGACAACTCACTTTGTGTTTTCACCAAAATGATATTTATTACTGACTTAATTATTATTATTTATGTAGCCAGAACAAAAGAGAGTACTGAGCTCCTGATATATATATTTATATATTGAAAAAATTTCAAAAGAAGAAAACGAAGACCCAATGCCACATCTTCATAATGATTTTTACTTCTTTCTTTTTTACATTGAAATGAAAGAATTTTTTCATTTTTTGATTTATTTTTTTGTTACAATCTCTGGAAATGAAAATTTTATATACCAACCAAGAACCACGAATGAATGAGAAACACGAATCCTTTTTTAAAGCAACAATCCTGTTTTACACCAAGACTTATTTCTCACTGGTCGCTTTTGGCGGAAACCAATTATTTTTACACACATCTTCAACAAATATCTGATAAATATTTCTTTATATATTTCGTTGACCGAAAATAACCTCAAAAGAACGTTTAATTAATGTTATTCCTCTATTTTATAACCATATTTATTATGATATATTTATGTTAATGTTATCTTTGAAAATATTACTCCGAAGTAAAAAAACACTAGAATGTTTTTTTGAAAAAATATGATTTTTGAATAAGAGTTAATGATCCTCCTGCCTCCCTCTTGATGATATGATGTATTTTAACATTAAATGTTATAATGATTATTATTATTATTAATGAAAAAGAAAACACCACAAACTAAAGTCTATTTTCCTTTTTATACGAAAAAACCATACAAAGATTATAAATTATATTTACTACTGAAATGAAACCTTTTTTCACTTTTCTCTCACACCTCAACTTCTTTTTACGATAAATAGCAAGCCAATTGATAAATATTCCAAATTATATATTATATATCAATTTATCTGGTCAGTATATAATGAAAAATAATCCATTTTGCTGTTGTTTTGATAAGATGCATTCAATTCCTGTTTTACATTTACTAATAGTACTATTATCCCTACATGATATAGATAAAGACACGTATGAAAATCGAGAGATTTGATCCAATTTTTTTATATTTAATATATAAAATAATCATAATGTCTATTGGAAAATAATTAGCAATTATTATTATTACTACTGTTATAAAGATGATATAAACAAACTTTTATATAAATATTTTTTTAATCTTTAATATTGTTATCAAACAAAGAACAAAGGAAGCATTTTTTCAATCACAAAATATTCCAAGTCATTTTTCCAATTTCCACAAAAATTTTCCGCCCCTTAAAATTTGTTCTCTCTCTTACCAACTCTATTATATATGCATATTATATGATAAAAATCTATTCTGCTAACTTGCTTATAAAAGTTTTTGATTGTTTATTCCACGAGAAGAATCATTGTCGATTTTGGACAAGTTTGATGAATCATCTACAATTGCAATTCTTGTTAGAGAAAGAAATCCAGATTCAAAATCAATTATGAGCACCGATGAAAATGAGCAAAGAATTCCGTTGACAACAGAATTTGTCCAAAAGAGATAGAGAGAGAATGATTACCTATGAGCATTTATTAGATTCCAAAGGCGATTAATGAAAGTTTGAGCATACAAGTCCTTTTATTATCCGAGCTATCTGACAAATCTATTCTCATTTAATGTTACCCTACAATAAAAGACACAATGGTAGAAGAGTGCATTTATGCAAGAAATAAGAATCAAAAACAAGCTGGACCCATCTACCTGTTCAATTGGTGAATATCTCATTAAATGATCTTCAAGGTAATTATTAATATCATTATGATTTCTTTATTGGCAAACAGCAACATTGAAAAATCCATATTATGAATAATATACAGAATACCAGATTTAATAATGATAATAGAGGAATTTGAATATGCTTAGAGGAAGAAAAACTAAATCCCATATTTATTATCACACTTGTTATACTACCAAGCCTTTTATAAAATATTATTACAACAAATAATTATAATTACAACAAATAAAGACTTTTTCATTCAAACTATCTCAAAGTTGTAGTTAAAATGTTTTTATAAAAAATAATAACAGAACTCAGAATGAATAGTAATTGATGATCAATCTCAAATTGCATTAATTCAGCTCTCTACTCATATTTTGTACTTGCATTTTTTTCATTCACTAAACACCTAATAAAATAACTTCTACTACTAATCTGTGTACCTTTTAATAAAACATTACGAGTCGCCAGTCGAAAATAATCAATTGAACTCAACCAGTCTGCAAATTTTGTATTTATTTTCATTCATTTTTGAACTATTCTTATGAAAATATTCTACTTCTGTTATAATTTGTTCTTTGCATTGAAATTTTCACTGATTTTTATACAAATTGTATTTTTTTCATACATAACCTTTTTTCAATTTTTTTATTTGTTAACTAATAATAATTATTATTATGATACATGTATGTTTCTAAAGAGAAGCCTTTTTTTATATATCAATGCTAGATATAATACATGGCATATCTCTATTCGATGCTTCTCAAGACAACAAAAGTTACAACCTATGTTCGTAGAGTATGCAACTCCAGAAAGATCACAAGAGAACGATACTAACCTAATTCAAGATTCTGAAATTAAATCAAGAAATAAATGCACAAAACTCGGTTTATTTTCCTCATTTATATTGTCAGGAATATGTCTATGGGCTCGTAGAGAATTTATATATTTCTATAGAAAAAATAAAACAATATAAAAACAACCTTATACGAGAACAACAACATTTAGACAAAAAAATACAAAAAACTTTATTAATTACAATTATTATTGAAGAAATTGATCTCTAAATCAAACTTGAAACCAAGAATACAAATGTTGAACCTGTTGAGAAAATATATACTCTTGAAAAAATAGAAGTGAATAAAAAATTATCAAATTTTGTAAAAGAAAACTTACAATTTATACAAATTATTACCAATTGAATAATATAAAAACATAAATAAACAACAAATCAACAAGCAAGAAGAAATACAAGAAAACCCTTAATTTTTTTAGACAGAATATCATTCGTATAAATTATACACTATATTAAAAGTAATAAAAATAGAAAGTTTAAAAATAATATCAATTATAAATATCTCTTCTTATTATCTAAAAATTCTCATCGAGAATTAGATTTGAGTATTGAACGCATCTAATGAAAAGTTGATTATTTTCAGTTTTTAGAAATACATATATTGTAAAGATGTAACCAAGATCCAGCATTAATCTAAGCTAATTTTTATGATTCAATCACGACATTTATCACGAATAGATTTGGCATTGTTGATCTCAAGTTGTGTAACTGGAAATTCATTCAAAGGAAAAATACACGGGGGTCTGAGAGTCTCAATTTTTACACCAAGGTTACAAATAACTCCTTGAAAGGTTTTTGAAATCATATCCTCTCCAATTTCAACACATGAATTCACACTCACCAAATTTCAACACATTACCAAACTGTCATAGTAACAATTCCTGGGGGTGAGGTTTCTTCTTCATAGTAGTAATCAGTAGTTGTGTCAACCAGATACAGGCACTATGTCATACCATGCTTTTTTTGAAAAAAAGAATATTTAATGCCTTATCAATTGAATAAGTCAGTAATGTGTAATTTTTATTTCCTCTTCTTTCTGAATAAAATACAAAGACTTCATTTGAAAATGATGAATTATTCATAATTGAAAAATCTCAACTCTAAATTTATGTTATACCCGCCCCGCTTGATACCTTGGCTAGATTGTCTTTTGGCTTGTATCGGCATATTAGAAGAATGAAAGAAAACAAAAGATATGTTGAAACAAGATTGTAGTGGTTGAGTTAATTTCAAAGACAATACAAAATTATAAAGTATTAAGAAATATTGTAATAAAGGTATTATTAGAATAGTTCAATCTGAGCTAAGGTTAAAATTTTCAAAACCTAACGAAAACCCTTTTGCTGACTAGTTATAATCTGGTTAGTGAAGATTAGGATTTTAGGTCTGAGACTTGTCAGGTTTTCACAGTTTTTAGGTAGTTTTTATTCTCTATAATTATAAAATTATTAGCATTTCTTAGCATATAAACAGAATCTAAACATAATCATACTTTCAAAAAATAAAGTTTAGATACCATGAAAAGCTTGAAAGAATTTAGATTCCTCTCTTCACTATTGTCAGGACAAATCCAGATAATCTCCTATTAATTTTACAGACTATCCCAGTTCAGAAACTTGAAAACTTTTTTTATTTATAAAATTTAGTAACTTCTGAATGAATCATTAAATTAAAAAATTAATTGAGATCGATAATGAACTTTGATGGAAAATTTTAGTGAGAAAAACACTGGTCAAAAGTTTCAATTCATGTATCTCAATGGGACATTGTTTAATTTACAATGAACACTGTCCTTATAGATATAAGATTGTAGATAGAATAAGTATATATTTTCAGATGGAATAGATATCAGATCAAGTGACCAGATAATTATTTATTACTTCAAGGTCAATCAATAATATCGAAATGTTAGAATGTGCAGAAATTTGACCTCTGTCTACAACTACATTCATATTTAGTTGTCATCAGAAAATCTGTTATTTTTCCAAAGTGAAAAAATTCTAACTGTCAAATTTTTTTTACAAGAATGATCTTCATCTCTATTGTTGATCAGACTTGCTCGGAACTATTTTAAAATTTACAGACACTTGTAGGTATGAAACTCGATGAATTATTTATTCATAGAAGAGTGTTTATGTTAAAAGGATAAAATTTATTAAAAATTACAAAAAAATCTTCATTAACCAGATGATTTTCGAATTTCTTGCAGTCTCTGGTTCCCAGGCTTTCCTATTGCTCAAATATTTACAACTCGAGAGTCTTTACCTTATTTATGACTTGACATTTTATCTTTTTATAATTGTACAGATCAATCTATCCATTTATTTATTGTATTTTATTTCTATTATTTCGTTATAATTTGTATTTATATTTTCAATTCAATATAAGATTTTTTTCTAACAAAAAAATGTAAAATTCTTGATACTTGGATTAAAACTATTGAAGTAATCTTTAAAATACTTTAATTCAAATAAGTTAAAAAATCAATTTTTAATATCTGAAAATTTATACGAATTAACTAGACTTTCTCAGACCAGATCGATTCAAATGAAAAATAACTATCTGATTTGAACTGACTTGAAAGCTTTGTTACACAAATTTGAAATTAAAATTGATAAATTCTAGTGAAATTTCGATAGAATTTAAAGTTTACGAATTAGAATTCTGCGATAGAATTAGGATAATATAAATATTGATTTAAGATATGAAAGAATCAATGAAATCCTTTGGCTCAGATTTTTAAGCCGAAATCAATTAGATTTTTTGTGAGAAAGAATTAGATTTGAGGTTAATTAAATAAGAAGTGCTTTTTGGCATCTGTGTTTATTTTCTTATAGAACCATTCAGTGTATTCTACTACTAGATTTCATCAGTAGCCTTATTGATAAAATCATTGCGGAATTCTTCAATGCTTTATCCTGAAAACTCTTTAGAAAATGATCGAATAATCGATTCACTTGTCTGAAGAAGTTAGACAACGCCAACAACATTAACTGTTTCGCCTTGATCTCAAACCAGAACCGGGCATAAATCAGAATAATCTTTCTAAATACAGTATTCCTCTTTAATCATCTTTGGGCTGATCCAAAAAATAAAAAAACGTCATCCAGTCAACTCAAGTCTAAATTTCTTTGCTATGTTATATCCTAGTCTGATTAATGTGTTTAATCCTCTCATATCCAAACGACATATACATGTATTCATAAAGAAAGGCGATGCCAGGTTTGTTAAAAGAATAGCGCTTTATTTCGTGGCATACTCTTCAGCTTTTACATGCCAGAATTATATACAAAAATTACAAGAAATGATGATAATTGATCTGATTGGCCCTTCTTTTTGTTCACCTCCTTAGAGGTGAGTGCGTGTGTGCTTCTTTTGGTACTTCTCGGTTTTCTTGGTGTTGGTATTATGCGAGTACATTTGGTGGTGGGAGAGTTACCATGTGCGTGTGTATACTGTTCTTTGTACATTTGTATACGGTCTTTCAATGGGATAGACCATTCTAAACAGGATTTTGAAAAAAATGGTTTGAGTTTGATTATCTGAGTTCTATTAGTATTAATTTTGAGAGAAATATCTGGTTATCTTTTTCTGATCTTGGTTTCCTTCCGGCATATTCCTTTTTCTTGGTCTGGATCTGGTTGAAGGTTGGGGATTAGCTAATTTCTCTCTAATCTCTTCATTTGTGTCTATTGTTTTTAAAGTTCCTCTAGGTAGGACTAGTGGTTTGATAGCTACTTTCTGAACGCAAAGAACCAGTATACACACGCACATGGTAACTCTCCCACCACCAAATGTACTCGCATAATACCAACACCAAGAAAACCGAGAAGTACCAAAAGAAGCACACACGCACTCACCTCTAAGGAGGTGAACAAAAAGAAGGGCCAATCAGATCAATTATCATCATTTCTTGTAATTTTTGTATATAATTCTGGAATGTAAAAGCTGAAGAGTATGCCACGAAATAAAGCGCTATTCTTTTAACAAACCTGGCATCGCCTTTCTTTATGAATTCTTCTATTGCTCAGATAAAATCAGAGGTTAATCAACACCTCTCAAACAATATACATGTATGTCCGCGGAAAGTTTTTATAGAATTTCTTAGGGAAAAATATTTTTGGTAAAATTGAATCACACACGATTGCAATACCTAGTTGTCAACCTTCGCGCGAAATAAGATTTCGTAAGGATATTTTCGGAATTTGGATAATTTTCAAGACTAGAGACGAAAATTTTAAAACCTCTAAAAAGTAGATGGAAAAATTTTATTAAAATAATTCAAAAAAATTCACGATCATTTCAAATGTATATTCATATTGATTCTATCTGATTTCCCATTTAAATGGGTACGAGAAAGTTAAGGTAAAACTGTAAAATATATAAGAGCATAAATAGAGTCATGATTTTTTCTGATTCTAATGGTGCTCTTGAAACGAATCAACTCACAATGAAATAAGTTTGTAAATTTAGGTATTGTTGGAAGCCCGCGAAACATTTTTTTCAAAAGCAAACCCTGAGCAAGATATAGAACTAGAAATAGCGTTTTAAAAATCTTCATCAAATTGAATATTGGGAAGAACAACTAAATTTTTTACACAAGTCTAATTAATATCCATTTTTTACTGAAGATTGGCAATGCATTAAAATGAGCACTATTCCTAAATACTTTCTGTAAGCTTTGTTCTTTTCTCTTAGATATTTGCTTCTCTGATACTCAGTTAGT
Source organism: Gyrodactylus bullatarudis (assembly GCA_012064415.1). NCBI lineage: Eukaryota > Metazoa > Platyhelminthes > Monogenea > Gyrodactylidea > Gyrodactylidae > Gyrodactylus > Gyrodactylus bullatarudis. Next base: position 30,322 of record SSNU01000072.1, on the reverse strand, counting down.
ATGGAGGTTGCCCATTTATATTTTTTTAGTAGCCAAAAGTCATGTTCTTAATTTTTACTATCTCTAATCTAATTTGAAAATCATTAAGTAAATCATTGATAATAATGCTACTGGTAATTATAATAGTTTGTAGTAGTTTAACAGATTTCCCCATGTATATTTAGCTATTTATTTTTTAACTAAATTAAAATAGACCAATATTTTAACAAAATAAATTATATTAAAAAAGATTAAAGCGATATTTGATAGAATAATACTTGTAGAACTATTTGTAACAATCATAAATCAATTCATGGTATAAAATCTATACTCCTTGTGGAATGATTCACTATTAGTCTTTCACTCGAAAATGTTTCTCCTATCGATATGAGATTTTCAAAATTGAAAGGATAGAAATATTTTTAAGTTCATTCAATCAGCCAATGAAAATCGTCTTGAGATTCTTCTAGAATCAAATGCATACAATTTAATGCAAATTTATTATTTCATGACCTTGAACGAATATTGAATGAAATATAGTAGGAAATCTATCGATATATCTCATTTCACAATGTAGGAGGTGAATGTTCACAGAAGAAAAATTTTCTTGCTTATAATCGAAAATTCTGTATTTCTTCTTAAAGGCAAAAAACTATCAAAAGTATTTTTGCTTCACAATAAGAGTAAATTAATTTAATGTTTAATCAAAATTATTCAGAGGGTCAGAGTAAAGGATTGAACAAAAAACTTGATGAAATCAATCAAATTAATAATGACTCGTTTATGTTGAACGCATAAAAATGTAGGTAAGGAACTTTGGAATACTGTAACTGTTACTTTATTGTTAATTGAGTCAATCATAGAACAAAATAAAAAAATAATAATCAAAACTACTTTGCAGTAGTTATTAAATCTCATAGAAAATACTAGTTAGGTTTTAGTAATGAGGGCAGCATTTGGAATCTAAATTTTGGATGGTGTAAGAAACTAGAATTCCATTCTATAATCATAAATAGATGATATGCATTCACTCGCTATAGCAATGATTCATTGAAATAAAATTGAATCGTATTTGGAAATAATTTTCCTGTTTCCAAAAAATCTGTCTTCAGGACAGCTTATTGGACTGAAAATGACAACTCTAATTCTGAATGAAAATGATGCCATCAAAATAAATAATTCTCTGTCAAAATAACTTCGATGAATTTAAGTCTAATGTAAGAAGTATGGTTTTTTATGTAATTCAAGTTGTCACATGTGAGATGATATTTCACCGAATTTAGGTATAAATTTAAGCTTAATAATTTTTAAAAATCATCTACAATTTATAGATTATTTAATTCATAATACTGTCGTACGAAAGATGATCTCTTAGTTTCGGATTCAGTAAATTGTGATCTAAATTTATTTTTATAATGAAATTTAATAATTGTCGTACCACTGAAGAAGGCGTGTGAAGACAATCACCGTCGAAGTGTTTGGATGACTATTGACTGAGAAATCTTATATTAACCTAAGTTTTAATAAATTTTATTATGGTCTCTTAAATGGGAAATTAGAAATAAATAAATTAGTAGTACAGAAATGGTATGAGGTTCTTGTTACTGCTCACCAATGATACTAAATAATAGACTTGGACGAAATTTTGCAAAATTACTTAAATCGACCATCGATATGAAAAAACTATTCTTCAAGTATTTAAATATAATCTCACCAAATTTCGCTTCAAAATATTTTTCCATGCTTCTGAAATAAGATAAACAAAATTGTGAAAATTTTCAAATTTAGAATAAAGCTATTCTACAAGAATTTGGGAATTCATGATTTATACAAAAATCTCATTTTTTCATCAAGGTAGGAAAATTTTTGAAAGATTTTTTGGTAACTGATTCAAAATGTCCACTTTTACTTAATTGAGAAAAAAAAATTTTTTCAAAAAATTTTTTGGAAAATTTTAGAGACATTTTAAAATTCGAGATGGCGCGATTTTTTAATATTTTAAAACTTTGAGCTGAAAATTTTTTTTTGTAATTATTTTCTACGTCTAATGATGATCCTGAAAAATAACGTTTGATTCCTCTCAGACCTTGAAATCAAAAAAAATTTTCAACTCAAAGTTTATAAAAATTAAAAAATCGCGCCATCTCGAATTTTAAAATGTCTCTAAAGTTTTCCAAAAAGAATTTTTTTTTCTCATTTCAGTAAATGCAATCATTTTATAGAACTCAATAGTTATATATGTTACCCTTAATCTTGTTACTCTTGATAGTCTCAAGACTCCCTGGCAATTCAGTTAAATTTGTTACTAGTTAAAATCAATAGTAGTAGATTAACTGATTGGTTAAGAAATTTCGTATAGATTGAAAATGAATCTGAAGCAAAGTTTAAGTTTTTAATTCTAGAGAATATCAAATAGGTATATTTTTCGTTTCTACTAGCATCTAATTCTGTAAAGCTTCTAAGGTTCTATTAATGTGCAACAATTCTAAAAATTACTTATAATTATAATTATTAATATATTATTATTAATATAAGTAACAAGATTCCCGGGATTCTTGAGATTATCAGAATAATTTGAAACCGAGTAACAAGATTAACTGGATTTCATATATATGTTACCGTTAATCTTGTTACTCTTGATAGTCTTAAGACTAACGGATTGGTTTGTTAAACTTGTTACTCGATAACAAGATTAACTGGAATCTTTGATAGTCTTAAGACTATCAAGTAATCTTTGAATAGTTTGATAAACTTGTTACCAGGTTTCAAGATTAACAAGATATTTAGCTATAAAATATAGTTTGTTGATCTTGATTCTCGGTAATAAGATTGGCTGACTGAAATAAATTTTTCGAAAATAATATCAAAAATTAAGAAAACAATCCAACATTTTTAGGTCCCTAATTTGAACTTTTTATAAAATTTTATCTGAATAGCTCGTAAAACTTGTTACTAGGTTTCAAGAATAATAAGTTTGATATCGAAATATGAATTTCGGCATATTATCAGAAAAGGTCCAGATGGCTTTAAATGGTAAAAAATAGTCTTTCAAATATTCCTCATTTAAAGAATAGATGTGAATCAACAAATGAAAATACATGATGAGAAGAAATTTATAGATCACTTACTAGTTATTCCTGAAACTGCGTAACAAATTTGACGAACTATTGAGATAAAATCCTTACGTAAAATTAATACTGTTGGCTGGATTTCAACACTTGATACGTCTTATTCTCTGGAATGCATGAGTTTAGCATTACACTGTAAAAGAAGTAGTCAGGTAGTCTTAAGACTATCAAGAGTAACAAGATTAACGGTAACATATATATTTGTCCTGAAATACCTGACAAAATTTTCACAGAAATCTTCAAATAATCAAGAATTTTTTTATTAAACAACAAATGAAATAAATTGAACCGATTCCACATGTCATATCGATCGAGTTTAATCCGATCGCCATAAAATTGAAAGGAAATTCAGTTTTTGCGAAAATAAAATTTTTTTTCCAATCTCATAATTTATAAGTAATTTTTCAGATCTGGGAGATTCAGAATCAGCGCCAGGATCTATTTTTTCCATTTACCTTAATTTTGAATTTTTCATGATGACACCTGTGTATGATTGGCATGTTTGTTCTCGGATTAGCATGTAAAGCTAATTGATATGAAGTTTGGAATCTATGATTTTTACAGAAATCTCGATATTTTCATCGAGAATTCTAATTTGTTAAAGATTTTCTGGAATCCTAATCATGCTGCCCACTCTTACCATTTGAAGAAAAAAAATCTGAAAAAAAAATTTTTATGAAAAATAAGGTCAACTTTGAGCTGAAAATTTTTGTTGATTCGAAAGTAGGAGGCTGATCGAAAGAGTATTTTCAGGATCAAGACTAGACACGAAAATCAATTCAACTGAATCTTATCTGATGAATAACCTCATTATCGTTTGGGAGCGGAATTTCGTTTTTTTGATCATTTTCACTACTTGAAAATCAATGAAATTTCGATAATTCAAAATCTCTCGAAAATGGGGTTACTGTCGATAACTTGACGATGCTAGTCAGCTTTCTTGTCTAATCTTGATCCTGAAAATTTTTGATCCCTCTCCCACTTTCAAATCAAAAAATATTTTCAGCTCAAAGTTCAAAAAATTGTGATTTTGGTGCCAAATGGGAATTTGAAAAATGAGCATATTTTTCATAAAAAATTTTTTTTCAGATTTTTTTCTTCAAATGGTAAAAGTGGGCAGCATGAGTAGGATTCCAGAAATCTTTAACAAATTCGAATTCTTGATGAAAAAATCGAGATTTCTGTAAAAATCATAGATTCCCAACTTCATATCAACCAACTTTATGTTACTACCCTTCCCATTTTATCAAACGAGAGGCTTGATTACACGGGTGGTAAAATAAATAAAAGTTTTACGAAGTTTTGCATGCTGATTCCGAATCTGTGCTCAGAATTTTCCTATCTTACAAGGTTTGGGCATAAATTGGGAAAAATGGTCAAAACAGGCATCACATAAGTCGAATTTTAAAAGAGGGTAACAGGTTTATCTATATAAAAGTTATACCATTCAAAAGTAACGAAAAATTCCACACAAGATAAATATTTTTAAAAGTTGTTTCCATGCCCGAAGAGCGGAAATTGCGAGTAAAGATGAAAAAAAATGAAATTTTCTTGCAAATTAGCAACAATTTTTATAAAAATTTATAGACTTCTTGCCTATTATGGAGTCTAAATTAACCAAATTCGGCAGAGGGTTGCTGATTATGCATAATAGGCAAAAACTCTTGCCGATTATGCATAGGCACAACATATATAAAATATTACTATTATTTGGTTCTGAACTCATGAGGGAAGGTTAGAGAAAACGGACGTATATTATAGTGATTAACGTTATATTTCGCCAGGTCTCTTCAGACTCTACCCTGGTTAACATATAAATACTATCACAATGCGAAATTTTTGTGCACTTCCATTGGTTGAGCTGATTGTAAATCGTATCGAAGAAGTCAGGGGGGAGGGATCACTTCTCATTTCACTTTTTGCCTCTTCAGGAATGCATCAATTTGTAACTGACCAGTGGAACCTCTTCTTTTTCGTTTAGTTGCTGAGCGTTTTTCGTTCTTTCTCTTCTCGCTAATTACTGGTTGGCTTGTAATTTGATTATCTTTGTTGACTTCTCTTTAGTTTCAATTATTACCAACTCTGGACCTGTTGCTGGGGCGGAACTCTGGATATTAACAATTTGATTATCGGCTACAGCCAACTTCTCATTATTTTCACTTCTATCTATTTGAGTTGAGCTTACGCGAGGGGGTGGGGCATTTGGTTTCAGAATGTTGCTAATTTTTGTCAGCTGTTTACTTTTTATATGAACATCCCGACCTTTGAAACCAAGTTTTGATGCTAAGATTTTCTGTACACAAAGATCTGGCTTCCATTTCGTAATGTAGTGGCCTTCTGCGCTGTTCAGCATAGATTCTCTCACACGACAGGGGGCACTTGGATCGACTTGATATAGAATTTTGAAGTTAGACTCATCTGCGACGTGCCCTGTTTCCTTCAGATGATTCTGTATCGCACTTTTGTGTTTTGGCCTCAAATGTTCGCTGACTCTTTCACCGAGTGTTCGAGTTGTTTGGCCAATATATTCTGAGCCACATGAACATTTGAAATGGTAGATGACTCCTTTTCTTTTGAGTTTAGGTATTTGATCTTTGTTCCGACCATTGAGCAGTTTGGTTGACCATTGGACAATTTTGAGTTTCATGCCGGGAAATGTTCTCTTGGTCACGTTCGTCAATTTACTTCTCAGGATTGCATGGCATGTATCACCTTTAAAAGGAAGACTTAATGTTATTGGTATCTCACTCTCCTCTTCTCCCTGAACTTTTTGTTTTGGATGGGAATACTTCTCAATGAAATCTTTCGGATAACCATCGCGTTCTAAAAGATCTTTGAGCTTTGATTTTTCCTCCTTTACATATTCTGAAGATACCAGCCTTTCAATGTTGAGGAATGCATTGCTGACGACACTTTTCTTGATTTCCTTTGGCGAGAAACTATGAAATGGTAAGAATTGTGATGGAGCGTTCATTTTCCTGTAAATTCTTGTCTTCGCTGTGGGACCATCGCGTTCAATTGACACGTCAAGGAAACTGAGGGTTCTATTCTCCTCTATCTCATGTGTGAAGCTCATATTGACATGAAGGTTGTTAAGTTCAATTGATAGATTGTCAATACTGCTGTCCTCATCGACTACAAGAAAAGTGTCGTCTATATATCTCATATACAACCGGGAATCGTCAATGATGGGCTTCATGGGACCTTGTTCGAGAGATGCTATGAACATATCCGCTAATAGTGGACCGATCGGGCTTCCCATTGCGACACCATCTATTTGTTTGTAGTACAATCCTCCGAATTTGAAGTCGACGTTGCGTACGGTCATATTGATCAATTCACCAACAATATCGGGAGGAAGGCTGCAAAGGGATGGATATAAAGATAATTGATGTTTAATAAAATTAACCGTTTCTTTCACGGGCACATTCGTGAAAAGGGAAGATATGTCGAAGGATATCAACTTGGTATTGCTAAAGTTTGTCTCCCTTAACTTCTTCACCACGTTCATTGAGTTTGGCACTGAATAACGACAAGTTTGATTCCTTAAGGGCATCAGCTTTGTGTTCAACCATTTTACTAGCATGTGTTGGGGACTGGCTGACATATCTTAGATCGGTCTGTACGAAAGATCATCAGCTTCCTTATGAACTTTAGGGAGTAAGTATAGTCGGCTAATATCTGCATCACTTTTTGTCATTGAGTTCGATTCTTCCTGGGTCATCATTCCGTTGTTCACCAGAGTTGAAATTTTCCTGATAACTGCGTTTGAGAAGGATTTGATTCGATTCTGAGCATCTTTGGCATCAATGACGAGAAATCTGCTTCGATCCGATAGTAGAAGTTTTCCTTTGGAAATGTAGTCAGATTTGTTCACCAAGGCTATTCCAGTTCCTTTATCGTCGTGGCATAAGAGGACATTCGGATCTTTCCTCAATCTAGTCAATGCTTCATAATGGCACCTTAGTAGTTTGGGAGCATCTGGAAGGTCCGTTTTCTCTAACCTTCCCTCATGAGTTCAGAACCAAATAATAGTAATATTTTTGATGAAGTTCGACAATATTATCGTTCAAATATATAAAATACTTGATGAGTTTTATATTTTACCCTGTCCACAATCAAGATGAACAATACTACTAATTTTTTTCTGCTTTACATTTTGGTAATACATTCTGCTTACTATAGAATTACTATCAGAATAGAATGGGAATTTAAATTCAAGAGTTAGAGAAACATTATTTTTGTCCAAATATTGGATCATATATTTGAATATGCAAGCTTTTGAAAGGATACTAATAATAATTCTCTTATCCATATCTAGATCTGTTTCTTTTCATTCGTTCAGAGCTAATGGAAATGTAGCACTCCTTGCAAAATAAAAATCTACTAGAATTGTGCACTAGTTGACTCATCTCATAAAAAATTTCTTAAATTAATTTTAAAAATTTAATAAGTTTTCTGAACAATTGGCTAGTAGAAAAGTACCCATTAAATATATAAAAGAAGTAAGTAAAATCCTACTGAAATTTTTCGTTTTTGTTAAGACTATTTGAGGAGCAAGACTAAATCATAGAGCCTAATCTCAATTATTACATTGGACTAGATTTTGAAGAATCTCTAATTATAATTAGACTGATCAATAGATTTTTCGTCTGGCCTTTCAGTTGAAGTACTTAGGTTGAAATATAGGAATGAAAAATGTGGTTAGATATGTCTTTAATATTTGAATCAAGCAGGGAAAATGATCATGGAATCGAAATTCAACTCTTAAACGATAATGGGGTTAAACATTAGATCAAATTTGGCATAGTTGATTTTCTTATCTTGATCCTGAAAATCTTCTCAAGACCGCCCTCCCACTTTAATCAATATAAAATCTAAGCCCAAAGATCCAAAAATAAAAAGGACCATATTTTCAATAGGAGTTTAATAGTGAAAGTTTATGAAAAATTATTAATTCATATAAAGTTGGGCTCGAAAGGACCTTTGTATGTGAAAAAGCTTGGTATGAAAAATTTGTATTTGATTATGAGATCAGGTGAAAGAGATTAACTTTATTACAAACAATATCGATTGATAAAAGTCAAGATAAAGTTCAATTTTCTACTTTTCAAGTATGCATTCAGGAAGTATGTGCTGAATTGATTTTTTCTCTCTTCCTCTATCCCAAAAAACGGCCTTGTTCCAAAAATAATACTGCAATACTAAAATGATCAATACCATTCTCTCTCTGCATACAATTTATTAAATTTTAGTGTTGTACGTTCTTATCTTATCCTAAATTTTTCATACAGCTCTGTATTATTACATTGTACAAGGAAAGTTGAAATTAATAATGATTATTATTGATTTTAATTGATTTATTATTTAAAAGTTCATAGTTTATTTATTCTTGAAAAATTCTATCAGTTTAATATCACTAAAATAATCCAGCTCTTAGGGTACTAATGAGATTTATTGGGATATAGCATGTGAAAAATTAACCCTTATTGATCAGTAGGCTAGGGTGAAAATTTTTTTCTCCGAACAACTGACGATAGTACTTACTTTTCTGATAAAATTAAGTACTCAGATCATGTCTTGCATATTTTCAGAGCGTGAAAGTCATTCTCCATTCTCCCCACAATATCTCACGAACATAATGAAACAATGAAATTCACCATGAAGGCTTTCTTGATGATAAGATTACTATTCTTGAAGATAAAACTTAAAAAACTTGTTAAATGGCCAAGATATTCCGGATTTTAGTGATTGTGTAGAAAAGATTCATTAAAAATTAAGTGGTGATTTGAAAAATTCTGGATTTTTAAAACTGAATGAGATAATAGTGAAGTGTTTTCGACACAATAATGCTTAGAATTGATAGTTCTATCAGAAAAGTTGGTACTAATATGTATCATATATGATGTTAAAAATTTCACCCTACCCTAATGATCAGTGATCATCACAAACAACAAAGCATTATTTCTGCTTATCTTTAATAGAGTTACCATGGTGTTGCTTGGCTTAAGAATAAAATCTTACTTTGGATGCCTTTTCAATAAAAATATCCAAAAGCCGATATTTACACTGCTTTTCTCATGCATTTTTTGGGGATTTTGCACTATTGATGTCTTTTCAACTTAAACTATCAATTTGATCTAATAAATAATATTTATTTATTAGATTAATATTTATAAATATAGATCTTTGATTTTTTAATAACTAATCTACTCTGGCATATTTGGAAAATCTTTGTTTAAATCGAAATAGAGTTTTTACAAAATGCTGTAATAATTTATCATGAATCGTAGAAAACGCATTATTTCCTTGAATCTGTTGTCGAGAGTTTACAAAATTAACAAATACTGTAAAAATTTGATCCTCAGATTACCCTTTAGTAGCTTAGCTTGAAAAAGTAATTTATGAACTCATAATTTCAAGGTTTATTAAATTTTTTGGTGAGATTTTAACGAAGATTTTTGACGAGTCTGAATCTGAACATAAAAAGATTATATTTTACCTGAAAAAGAAATCAATGAAAAAAATTGAATTTAACCATGTTCATGCAAATCGATGATTAAAATTTTACTGAAAGAGAGATAAACCTGTAAGTTTCACTAACATAGAAAAGAAATTTTTTAGATACTTCATCGATTTATAAACAAGTTATAGAGTGAGCCTAATTTTGATATGGATCACGGGGTCAGTCTTAAAAGTTTTATGAGTGTTGTAATTGTAGTTCTGCTTATCCGCTCATACAACAATGAGATAAGACGAAAAATGCGCATAAATTTGAAATCTTCATAAAATTTTAACCTAAAAAGTTTTAAGTTAACATTCTGAAACCGGATCGCAAAAGTTTTGCAAATTAAATCAATTATGATTTTTTTAGTACAGTAATAACTTATTAGTGATAAGTTATCACTATAGATAGCTCCGAAATTTAGGAATAGAAATTTCAGATTAGGCTTTCCATTGACATTGTTAATTTAACACCAAGTTCAAGTATTTTACTCTTCTACTTCTTTACTTCTTCTTGAAGACTGAAACTAAGAAGGGAATTTTTTTATTATTGGAATCAAAGAAATTGCATTTATGATGCAAGATAGAGCTTCCCGTAAAATCTGTTCATGTGCATATAGCACATCAACCACCACTTTTCGTTAATCTCACAAGCTTTCATGTTATTCAATGTATTTTAGTAGGAATAGAACATGAATAGACCAAAAAAATATCGAATATTTTATCGCCGTTTCATGAACAAGGTTGGCAAATGACTGTAATAAGTTTACTCAATTTCCCAAATGTACTTCCTGAATCAGAGGGAGTTAAATCTTCTTTGAGACCAGCATTATTTTGAATGTTAAAATGATTTCGGTGAAAAATCAAGAAATAATATTTTGTAGGAAATTTAATCCCTGATCAATCCCTTGAAAAAATTATTGATATCTATCTAGTCTCTTTTGGTATAGGTAAAAATTCAAGTTGGTATTTACCCATCACAGTTTAACACCCAAATTAACTTGAATAAGATTTTTGAATATAATTATGACGTTTTATTGTATTATTAAATTGAAATATTACCATCTGTTTGCTTAGTCCAAATTAGTCATTAAATTGAGATACAAGCTATAAGTATATTGGGAGAACTAATATTACTTAGATCTTAATCGAAATTTTAGTAAAAGTATTAATTTCTATTTTCATCTATATACTTACAAGTAGATATCATATAATATACTCAAATACAAAATGTAGATTCAAACAAAATATATGTTACGTTCAAAGTAGAAACTCCGTGCAGCGATATGTTATAGTATATTCTAGAAATTAGTTATTTTATAAATATCCTAGTATAATCTTAAAATCAGTACAAAACTAGTAAATCCTTTAAATAATTTAAATTTTACCAATTTCGTCATGGCCTTGTCAGTCTTTTTTCTTTTTCAGAAGTTTCAAGATACTTTCACTTTATTGTATAGTCCGATTTGAAAACAACCACTCAAATAGAGATTTTTCAGAATTTGAGAGAGCAAGCCAAGACATTCACTTCAAGCTTACAGGTAACACGAATGGAGTCATGATTCCATTCATGTTCAAGGAATCAGAAATCATCAATTACATTTAGGAATCAAAGCTACTCCTTTTAAAGCAGTTTTCGAAAGAGCAATCAATTTCAATTTGCTAATCGAAAATTAATGTAGCCAAAGGGTACAAGTTATCTTCGAAGGATCCAGAACAAGAATTTGAAAAAATCATTTTTGACGAAGGTACGAATTTACTATCGAAAATCCCTGAATTGGATCGAGCAAGAGGAGATCCTGGACATAATAAAGGGGTTGTATTGAAAGGTTCAGATTCGAAATCTTTGATAAATTCAACGTTTGATCAAAGGTTATTGTTTCGAATAATATCATGATTTGATCGAAAAATATCCAATAAAACAAAATTTCTGGGGTTATTAGGCTCTTTGTACGTAGACCCCCAAAATGAAACTGTTATGTGTGTGCTTATTTTCATTAGTTAGAGTCCTACATCCATCATCTGTAAATAACATTTCATCCTAATCCCCCCTGAATCTAAATATTATCGCAAAAAAAATTCATTTTTTCTTGTTTTCACAAAAATCCCATCTTCATAGTAACTAGCTTTACACTCGTACCTACATCAGGCTCAGGCAATCGTTTTCCCGTATCTGAAAGCGTTTTATGCAGAATAACTTTTTAAACAGCCTTGACATTCAATTTTGGTTATTTTCAATAAATATTTGTCAATGAAGAGGTCTTCAATTTCTGGTTCTGGATCCTCTGAGGATAAGGTTGAAGATAACGTGTACCCGTTGGCTCTGTTACTTTTTGATAAGAAAAATAGAAATTAATCGCTATTACGAGAATTGCTATATAAGGAGTAGCTTTGATACTTGAATGTAATGAATAATTTTTGGCTATTTGAACTCCATTCGCTTGTGCCAATTTTGATCCAACCTGTTAACGTTGAATTTCTTGTTTTGTTCTCTCAACACAAGGGCCTTCACGTATAGCGGAATGAGAAAGAGATTCTCATTTATAGGGGAATGTTTAGATGTAAATATCCAGCCCCTACCTACACATGTAAAGTTTTACATTGAGACGGACGAGTTTTTATAATACATACAATGTAATTAGTAATTGTCATTTACACTGTAGATAAGTTGCCTCATCAGATTTATTTTAACAGCATAAACATTTTTACGTCTCAATGTAAAACTTTATAAATAAATTTATATTATAGACCGAAGCATACATCAAAACATTCTACGAAGACCCTTTGCTGATTGACAGTATAATATATATGTTACGTTCAAAGTGGAAACTCGTACAGTGTATACACTGAACGTACAGTGTGTACACTGTACAACTAATTGGTCGATGTGGAAACTCGGTGTACACATTGAACGGTTGATGGTGTACACTTTGAATATAATTATTAAACGTACAATGTGAACACTGGAATTTTTTTTAAAATCTTGAATTACAAGTTTCAAGTCCAATTTTGTTGTATAAATAGCAGTTTCCAATAATCCCATGCAGATATCAACTGTGTGCATTCAAGTAAGAAAAAGTAAGTGTTTTCGTCTTACGTATTCGTCTTATGTAACCTATAAGTCTTAATTTGAGAAACCTCTACAATGCGTCAAAAAGGTGTAGGTTTCTCACTTAATATAGTTTCAAGTTATCAACCCAAAATTCGTCAAGACTTAACAATACGGAATATTAAAATCTTATCACTAAAGTCAGGTCATCCAAAATGCTATTAAATGAAGATGAGAACCTCTTGAAAATCGCAAAGAAGTCCCTGAAGGATTTCTCATAGAGATTCTATCCAAACTGCCACAAAAGAAGCCTCATTTTCATGGGGCCAAAGAATGTTGAGGTATGATTGTGCCACTGAATGTCTATCAAATAAGGGGAAATGCAGAAGAAATAAAGTTTTTTGCAATTCTAGGTCCTATAAAAGTTTTTCATGGAATAACAAATAAATGAATATTATATTCGAACTTTTCTTAAATTAAAAGACTTAAAGATAATTAAAATAGATGAGACTTATTTCCCGAACATAAAGTTAATAGTACACATTGTACGTTTAATCAGTATATTCAAAGTGTACACCATCAACCGTTCAATGTGTACACCGAGTTTCCACATCGACCAATTAGTTGTACAGTGTATACACTGTACGTTCAGTGTATATGTTACAATCAATGTGGAAACTCCCCTCAATGTATACACTGACCGTCAGTGTGGAAACTCGAGTGTACACATTAATCGTCAGTGTGTATACTGATTTTGTGTGAATACATCAATGTGGAAACTAATCTATTTCTCACCTAGAAAAAGATTTTAAGATAGAATACTTAACTATTAATTAAATTATGGAAGAATATAAGCATTATTTATTAATGCATGGTACCTAGAGTGACACAAAACATTATCCCTTCGACATTTGCATCACTTGCTTTTATAGCATCGAAGCATACCATAATATCTGCTGTTTGATCCTAATTTCACTTAAGATCTTATATCGCATATGTCGCTGATATAAAAATTCCCCCAGAATACTCAACTGGCCTCTTGAAAATAAGCTTTATATTACTCCAACTATGGTTTCTATCTAGTAAAGACTAAAGAGGTCTTTGTGAGTGATGAAATCGATCAAATTTGAAGAGTCTTTTTGAGTCAATCTCCGGAATCTTCGAGGTCATATTTGTCCCTTCTTTGCTACTTCCTGCAGTTTGTTTTTAATCATCTTTATAGCTTTGGTCTTGATTTCTTGTGAGGAACCATCGTCAAGTTAAGTTCTATAAAAAGATAATTCGAGAAGTTTGAGTTTTGACTACTCACAGGTTGCGAATACTTATGAAAAAATACTTATTTAGTGTTATAACGAAAATATTATCCTAAAAATCTTTTTCTAGGTGAGAAATAGATTAGTTTCCATATTGATGTATTCACACAAAATCAGTGTACACACTGACGATTAATGTGTACACTCGAGTTTCCACATTGACGATCAGTGTATACTATACACTGTCGGTTATGACCCTCAAAGGCGAAACTCAGTGTACACATTGATGGTTTTGGTCATCAGTGTACACACTGACGGTCAGTGTATACACTGAGGGGAGTTTCCACATTAATTGTAACATATACACTGTACGAGTTTCCACTTTGAACGTAACATATACAGTGTATATCGGTAAAAATAAATGTGACCAATTCTGCTGATAATTTCTTGGAACATTTGAATAAGAAAATAATGCAGAGCTCAGTACGAAAATAGCATATACTTTAAATTTAAATTATTCTAAGTATTTACTAGTTGTGTACTGGTCTTAAGATTATACTAGGATATTTATAAGAAACTAATTTTAAGAATATACTGTAACATATACAAATTAAACTGTCAAGATTGATTAAAAAATCTAATTTATTTGAATATTTTTATTCACTCAAGTTTTATAAAATATTCAATATATTATAAAATATTGAATAAATTAAAAATAACAACATGGAAAAAATAATTAATTCGCTAGTTTATGATCTTCAGGAAATTACGAAATGTCAATCTTTATACATAATTTTCAATTCCACCATGATATGGAAAAATTAATTTTATCTTATCTAATTTTAAAGAATGTAGTTTTCCAGTTGGTTCTATATCTTTGAAATTAATAAATCCTTGCTAAGATTGGTATTCTTTAATTTCTAACTGATTACTAGGGATATTTGCGAACATTCGAACTGGATCAAATCAAATTTTTACAACTTTTTCGGCTATTTGCTCATTCGATAGAGAATTAACTTTTGAGAAAAAAATCCTATTTAATAAGATATTTTAAAATTTATTCTGATATACAACATCTCACAATTTTTAAATGCACGCCAACAAATTTTTAATGAATATTGCTACTATATTAGTTGGAATCCACGTTTTTGAGCAATCTGTATGACTTTTCGGAAGGGAATTACTCTGATAGTTATCTAAAATCCCTTCACTACATATTCTCATCATTTTCTGAAAATTTTAATGCGTTTTAAAGAATTTAGGGAAAATGGGATTTATGGGTATCAGAACAACAAAATTTTTGAATTTAATATACAGGCTGACCTGTGTAGTAGATGTAGAAAAGTGTACCCTCCTCTCTGCCCCTTTTTCAAAATCCAAAAAAGAATCCTCAGACTACTTAAAAGTCATAACTTTAACTGAAAAATGCTCAAAAAATTATATTTTATTGAAATTAATACCATACGAAAGACCTTTTTTTTCGCTGATTGGATCAGTCTAGTATTTTAATAATCTCTCAATCATGGTTTTCCCGCGAGTTAACTTCAAAAATCTCAAGAAATTTATTTTAAGGTTCAAAAATCTAATTTTCTTTCCAAACTCCTAAAACGTTTGAGGGCTCGTCTTATCCCCAAAACAAACAAACGAGTCATCGATGTATGACGCAAAGATAGGCTAACAAACAGATGTTGAATAATTTTAGAAGAATATAAAAATGGAGAGAGCCTATGGTGTTGCAAAAAAGTTGTGAACCGAAAGTTCTATAGATAATGAAGAGGCAGAAGAAAAAACTACATTCGCTGTGAAATGGAAGATTATCAAAAGGTGGCCCATGATGAATGTTTCCCAGAAGATTGTCTTGTGAGATGGATTGCTGACAAGTGAAAAATCAAAAAGTTTGTGAATGAGAACAAAGGCCATATCAAGTACCACAGAGTTCCAAATCTTAAATATGGCTACCTCAATGACAAAGCAATTGAAATGATTGAATCTTGAAACATAAACTGCCAATAAGAATTTGTGACGTGAAATCAGAGCTGAGATTGATTTCTAATTTTTTCGACTTTGGTTGTTCAGTAAGCAATGGTTGGGCTCAGAGTTTCCAAACAAGACACAGCTTCTCACTCTACAAAATGTACGGCGAAGGTGGAGACATCGATTGGCTGGTTGTTGAAAATTGGATACTCGATAACTCAAGTATTCTATTACCACCTTGAGGTTCTTTATGTTCTTCATTGAACAGTAGGGATAACTTTTTAAGACCAATTTTTCGAAAATTTACAGATGCCTACATAAATAGAGATGCTTTAATATTTATTAATATTTATTTATTTAATATTTAAGGAATCTAGGTGTGAAATTTCTCTTAGATAAAACCTTTTCCTAGGGGTGATGTCAACACAACAAAGTTTTAAAAAATTGCATTTTTTCACGAAAATAAATCCCACTACTTTTAAGTAGTGTGTACACATTACATTTTCTACAGCAATCCAAGGTATTTTTAATTGATTCAAGAAAATATCTGATCTTCATAGTTGGCTTGGACAAATAAATAGTTTCCAAGAACAAAAATTTATTCTAAGATTGATTATTCCTTCTTTTGCCAAAATTAAATTAAATTAAATCTGATGAAAAATTATACCCCTATTCTTTTCTGATTATCAATACTTTATTATCATAGGTCAGCCTCTTGTATTATTCTTTTCTCTCATCTGATTGGACAAAACTGATAGGGATGAATTCATGAAAGTATATAAGTAGTATTTTGTTTTTGATAAACTCGTCGTACCACTGAAGAAGGCGTGTGAAGACAATCACCGTCGAAACGTTTGGATGACCATGGCTGAGAATTCCAATATTGACCTAAGTTTTAATAAATTTTATTATAAAACTAATTTTAGATCATTTTTCTCTGATTCTGAATCTCTATCACTTTTTGTGATGGATTATTGTCATATTGTCATTTATCTGTGAGTCTATTCACTACATATATGACAATCTACTTTTCTGTGTAAAAGGGTCCAAATTAACAGATGAGTTAATTCCAAAATTAGCGCACTTTAAAGGTGTCCATCCAAAATTAGCAGATTACAAAGTTAAGATTATTCATAATAAAAAGATTATTTGCATCCTCTATTAATTATAATAATTTTTTTCAAACTGTATTAGTAAGGTTTATTGAGGTTTATTTTAAATAAGCAAAACCCTGGTAAATGTATTTCGATCCTGAATAGGATTCTCCCAATCAGAATTTGTTTTTTTCAATTATAATCGAGCTTTTTCTGTGGAATCTTCATTTCTAATAAAAAATTTAAGGAGACTTACGAAAGTTTATCTCCCTTCAAAAGAGATGTTATGAGTTATTGAAGAGATTTCTTGAAAGCTAAACTTTTCATTAACTCTTAAAGCCCCAGAGGGTCATATATGGGACAGGTCACTTTTTCTAATCATAATTATGTTTTAAAGAAATTAAAATGAAACCACTTTTCTGAAAGAAGAACTAATATTCTTTCTTAGATAAAAATAAACGTACATTTTCATACACGTCCGGATAACTGGAAATATTCATCAATTAAAATATTAACAAAACTAAACTTTTGAGCTAAATATAGCATTAAAGTTTTTTTTTAGTTTTCTTAACATTCAGAACAGAAAGTGTATTGCTTATTTAAAACAAACTCAATAAACATGAAAACTATAGCAACTACAGTTTAAAAAAAATTATTATAATTTACCTAATAAATATTATAATATTAATTAGGCAAATAACCTTTTTATTGTGAATAATCTTAATTTTTCAATCTGCTAATTTTGGAATTTATTTGAAAAATATGCGCTAATTTTGAATTAACTCTTAACAAATCGCCAAAAAAATATTTTGTATTACCCTAATATATATAATTAATTAATATATGTTACGTGTAATGTAGAAACTAAAAACAGTGTATAGTATACCTCGATGAAAATTTCAAAACATAGGAAATTCCGGGCGGGATTCTAAAATATTGTTAATTATCATATTCTCTTTACTTTAAACAGAATATATAGTAAAATACTAAAGTTTCCGAGTTCCGAATTCTAAAATAATATTTTTGATATCAAAAATAAAATTTGATTTTTCAAAACAATAAAATCAGTTAAATTAAAGGAATCAATTTTGTTTTAAATTATAAATTTATTAAAAAATTAATAAAGTTACAAAGAAATGAACAATCAAATAGCTCAAGAAAATTCAGAATCCTTCTATAAACCCGGATTATTAACTGAAGACAAGCTTCCTCTTAACATTGATGTTGTTAAACATTTCTTGTATCTTCGTGATCAGGGAGATAGAAAAAATTTTAAAGAATTCCGAAAGCTTACTATTGACAAAGTTCTAGAGATATTCGGGAAAAGTAAAATAGATATTCTTCCTCGAACAAATTTAACGAAGCAGCTCAATTCCCTGTTGGAATTAAGAAATAATCTATCCAAAAACAGAAAGGAAGAATCACAAGAATGGAAAAAATTATTTCCTGCTTTGACTTGCAAGTGTTATTTGCCAAGAGACGTTCTTACAGCCAAAAAAGTAAGCCTTGTTCATATATTAATAATTCTCATCATGATATAATGATTCGTTTTCTGGCTGATCAAAATGGCAATAGAAACATGTCAATAAACAACTATATCAATGAGATAGATGAGTTCGACGAAAATCAAGGTAGAGTCGAGATTCAAGTAATCAATGAAATGTTTCCTCTGCAACCAGTCCCTGTAGAACAAGATGTTGTCCAACCGGTAAATCAAGTACAGGAAGAAGCTATTGCAGAAGCCCCTACTCCTCCTCCTCAAGATCCATCACCTCCTCAGGCTATAGAATCTGCTAGTCCTATACCAAATAGATACAATAAAACTCCATGTCCAAATACCTATTTAAAGAAGTGTCAATATGAGATCAGTGTTCGAGGAGCTGTTGATATCATCAACACTTATAATTCTGAAATGGGTTTTTTACAAGAACATGGAACGGCTATAAAATTAAGTGAATATAAAATAAGAAATGAGGCATTGAAGCACAAAACTATTTTTGAACAAAAAATACCTGAAACTATAAAATATCTAAAAATTGATGCTGCCGGTAAAAAAACAGCAAGATATCGCAATAACAATTCAAAAATAGATTTTATTATTCTGAGTGAATTCTCATCAAATAGACTCGTCACAGCAATCCCTATGAATGAGCGTATCACTGGAGAAGCAATGAAAAATTCAGTTATGCCTGTCTTACAAAATACGAACTCAGTCCAATCTCTTCAGGTAATTGCATGTGATGGTGCTTTAAATATTTTGAGTCCAAATGTTGGATTAATATCACTTATGGAAAGGACTCTTAACAGAAATCTTCTCAGAATCGTTTGTCTAATTCATTCAGTTAAAAATTTATTAAAGCATGTTGTATTTAATTTTATTGGACGAACAACTGGACCAAATACAATTGCTGGTAGACTTGGAGGCCTCTTAGCAAAAGTTGATAAAAATTTCCCAATTGCTAATTTTCAACCAATTCATGCAATCATCTATCCTGTATATTTTGTTGAATACTCTTGGACATGAGCAGAAATATTTGTTCAAGATTTGTAAATTTGTTATCAGAGGTCCTCAAGATGAAGAGCTATCAAATTTTATTAGAAAAAATTCTATCGGAACTCTTTGTCATTCACGATGGACTATATTAGCCAGTAGAATACTGAGGTTATATGTTTCAAGAAAAAATCCATCAACAAGACTCAGAATGATGGCAGAATTTGTTGTTCAAGTGTACGTTCCAAGTTCTTTTGAAGTAAGACACAAGTCTTCTATCTATGATGCACCGGCAAACTTTTACAACATTATGATTCGAGTTGAAAATTTCCCACATGCAGTTATTAGACAACTTGGCAAAATAGCTCTACAGAGCAATTCATTCATGGCACATCCTGAAATAATTCTTTTATCAATGTCGAGAAGTGAAGATTTGCCAATAAGGGAAGAAGCACAAAGACTACTTGGTAATGCTGTTAATGGATTGAGAGTTTATGCAAATCCACAGCTAAACTTCAATGCTGATAGCTTTTACGAGATGGTGGATTTTAATCAAATACAGTATTGTGTTCCAACTATTCTTCAAGGCATAAATTTCATTGAAAAAAGAGCTCTCAACTTGCCATCGCTGTGCTCAAACACTCAAGGCATCGAAAGATTGATTTGTGATTTTAAAAAATCTCTCAAACTTGTCAAAATATTTGAAAATGCCAACCATGTAACAGATGCAAAAATCAAAGCAAGAGCTCTTCCAAGAATAAATTTTCATGCCTTTTTAAATGTAAATTTAATTTAATCAATCACTTGAGTTTTGGTGTTTTTTCAGCTTACATTTATTCTAATTTTCTTCAACTTTTACTATTTCTTTCATTATTTGTAAATTATTATCTTGAATGAATCTTTTAACTTTTATCATTTTTAAAGCAATGCCACTGATGATGCTTTAAGAAATACGTATATGGTTTTAAATATGTCTCTTTCTTACATATTTCCAAAATAAAGACTCTAGTTTCTCTTGAGCCGGCCCAAAAATTGTGGCTTGTTCTTTATTTGAATATACTATTTTTCTAATAGTAAACTCAGTTTCTACATTGTTCATGCAAACGAGCAGTGTATACACTGAGCGAACAGTATACACTGTTTTTAGTTTCTACATTGCACGTAACATATATAATTATGAGACCTTATTTTACCAATTGAAGAAAAAAAATGAAAATTAAGAGTTGTTTTGTTACTTTCTCACCTGATAGCAAAAATGAATAACTTCTAATGAAGGGGTTAATTTTGAATAAATAAAAGTGCAAGATTTAAAAAAAGCAACCATAAATGAAGTTTAATTTCTAAAGATCCTTCAACGATTGAAGTTTAATTAATTATAATTAATTGGATTAATAATCCAATGTATCAAAGTATTTGCAAGGCTTAATGTCTGTTAATAATAAAGTTACCTTGGAATGCATCTTTTCACTATTCGAATTCTTGAAATCCTTCGTCTTATAATTATAAATGTAACAATAAATTTTAATTAGTGACCATAAAAATAAACTTTTTTGTCTTATCTGATTTCTTTCTTATTAGGTACTATTTTCTACATTTTCAGAGATAGCTAGCATACTATACTCTATATCTATTAAAAAAAGAATTTTATCTAGATATAAATAAAAATAATACTTGCTAAGAATTATAGTAATAATTTCATTTATATTTTAACCATTATCACATGACCCATGAAAATTTATACATTTTTATTCAATAAGCCCGAACGAAAATTTGCTTTAATGATACTTAAAAAATTTCTAATTAGAACATTTTTGAAATTCAAATTTAACTAACTACTTTTAACTTTGTGTATCATTTAAATATCAGCCCTCTATTTTTTGTCTTTATCAGAATAAAACTTAATTTAAGTTGGATAGAGATTTTTCAACTATAGTTTTTTTCATGCACAAATGTCTATAGACTTATAAGTTACCCTTTGCTCTTTACAGGGTATTGAAAGCATAAAAAGTTAAAGCATTGTCAAAAGTACAGATCTGTTGTCAAAGCATTTTTCGGAAAAAAAGACAACATAAAAAATCGATTTTATTTGACCCAACCGAACTATGACTTCCCATAACATTGAAGATATGGCCTTAATAAATCTTAATTCCAATTCTTCTAATCTATAATTGCAGAATAATTTCTTGAACAAACTTATTTATGTAACGAATAATACCTACATTAGAGTAAGCCTAATTTTTCAACTTTTCCCAGCTTTAATCTCATTATGAAGATTATCGAAAACTAAGCATTTTTTCCTATAAAACCATACGTTTTCGAGATTGTTCTGATAAACAAAATCTCGATTGAAGATGACAATTTTTGAACACGCGCCAAGATTTTTTCAATGAATTTCACTACGAGAAAGGACAAAATTGAGGTTTTTGAATAGGTCTTGCAACATTTTGAATAAAAATAGGGCTTATAGTAAAAATTGAGTGTTCTTTCACATGTCGGAAGAAAGTCCCAGGAAATTAGGTTAATTTTGATGATTTTAGGGAAAATGGCACTTTTGTATATCAGAGCATGAAAAATTTTCATTTTGATTTTCAAAAATGTGTGTTTTCATGGTTAAAACATCAATTTTTGATTAAGGCATAAAAAATTGTTCGGGGAAAATAAAATTTTGTATTACCCTAATCTACATCAAGTGATAATATAAGATACAAACATCAGAAAATACCACAAATTATGAACAATTTATAAATGTGTAATATTTAAACAAGATTAACATTGTACTATTGAAAATAGGTGATAGAGATTGTTTAAATTATGAATAAAAACCAGAGTTCTTAAAAACCCATCAAGTTAAAAATCGTGACTAAAATGTTCACTACTTAATATGGCTGACGAGGAATTCATCAAAAATTTATTCTAAGGTGATAACGGTTTAAAGATTAACCAAGGTCACTGTGGCAAAGATCCCCAACATTTATGCCAACTGGTTTAACTATGTGATCGAAAGGGCTAGAAAATAGAGCTATATATTCTTAATATTTTTTTGATTGAAAAAAACACAATTGGCTGTTCATCACATAAATGACATTTAAGAAAATAAAAATGAATCTTTTCTTCAGTATCTATATTTTACATCAAAGATATATTTTTTCAAACCAGTAAACATTAGTTTATAAAACTTTTTCTCTTATTTTCTGTTTGTTGTTTAAATATTTTACGGTTATGAAATTATTTAAACTCACGTGAGAAATTGTGTCAATTTTTTAAAGAATTAAAACATGGCTTTTTGAATTTTCTATTATTGTTTTTAACGATATTCAGTTCAGCAATCACACACTAAGCATTTCTATGTTGTATGGGATTGTGGACAGATATCAACATTGTAAAGCTGAACCAAAAACTGACCAATCAGATTCAAAACCAATATGTATTTTGTACACATTTTCTTTATATAAATCTGGCATGTATAAGCTGATGAGTATGCCACGAAAAAAAGCGCTATATTCTTATTACTAATTGGCATCACCTTCTTTCTTATGGAAATAACCGTAGCTCAACTAAAATCAGAGATCGAAACGTTTCTCTCTCTCAACGATATGATGTTGGGAATTTATGATTTTTACGAAAACCTCGATTTTTTCATCAAAAATCCTACTCATGTTTTTCACTTTTATGATTTGAAGAAAAAAAATTTTTTTAATGAAAAGTATGGTCATTTTTCAAATTTTGTCTCAAAATCCAATTTTTTCAAACTTCGAAATGAAAATTTTATTGATTTCAATGTGAAAGAGTGATCAAAAGTTGATTTTCAGGATCACAATAAAACAAGAAAGTCGAATGTGCCGAATTTTTTTGGAAGTCGAACTTCGATTTTTTGATCATTTTCACTGCTTGAAAATTAATGAAATTTCATCAAATCGTAATCCCTCAAAAATAGTGGATCTTTTGATAATTTGTCGGCGATATTCGGCTTTCTTCTCTTATTGAGATCCTGAAAATCAAATTTTGATCCCTCTCTCACTTTGAAATAAACTTATATATATACTGTCTAATATAATGTCTGTTTTAAAATTTATTTCATTCATATATCAGATATAAGTAGAGCCCAAAAAATGCAGAAGTTTATCAAAGCTTGAAAATACATTGCTCTTGATTTGGTTTGAAGTGATTTTATTGATTTTTTCAACAATATTCATGGGAAAAGCACCAACTGCACAATTTAAGAATCTTGAATTAGTCCAAAATATGCATATGAAAGCGAACTTTTAAAATTGAACTTTTTAGTTATTTGGTTAGACTTAAAACCTTTACAAACTAAATTCAATAATTTACAACGACAGGAAAGTAAAATAAAATTCTATCCAAATTTAAATCTATTTTGATCATAAATTCAATAATCATATCTCTTTGATTAGGATCATATTTATTCCTTATTTATATGTTTTTGTCTTCAATTCTGTTGAAAAATAAATAGTTTCCTGGTTTCGTCATATGCGAAGCCTATTTCCAGAACCACATTATGATATATCCCAAAGAAGTACAACATTTCTCTTTTGATTTTTTTTGTTTAATATGGTACTGCTACTGTGATGAGAAAGAAAAGTATCAAGATTATAATACTCCTGAATGAATGGATTCTCAGATTGGGTTTGATTGCCTCCTGAATTTGAAGAGGAGAGTTGACTAGACCTATGTATCCGAGTCATCATTCTTTTCTTGATTTACAAATTTCAACGTTACTGCAGAGCTATTTATTTCTAGTGATGAATGAGAGCTTATTTGATGATAAGACGGTTAATTATAATTAGTGATAAAGCTTTATTTATTTTGCCGAATCTGCTCAGACTCTTAGATCGGCTGGATATCAGGCATAATTTTTGAAAATTAGTAAATTTTTTCCTAGCACTAATTCGATAAACATTTAAAGGCGGTTCTAATGAAGTATAACACTAGTAGGTTCTGAGAAAGTCCTAGGGGAGTTGTAAATAGGTTGAATGATTTTCCTATCTAAATGTATTGAAAGTCAAAAAACCAATTATTTTCGAATTCTTGAAAGCTATAAATATATGATGATCTTAGAATAAATTTTTGTTCTTGCAAACTATTTATTTGTCCAAGCCAACTATGAAGATCAGATATTTTCTTGAATCAATTAAAAATACCTTGGATTGCTGGAGAAAATGTACACACTACTTAAAAGTTTTTAACTCAGTATCATCATTTCTGTATATCTAAACTCAATATTTTTTTCACGAATCAAAATAATAATACATGTAATCATTATATCTACTTATATTTATTTTTGAGGCTATTTTTTTACTTTAGTGATATCAAGTTTTAATCATTTCGGTGTAGAAAATGTATAATTTATTTAAAAATTTTTTCTGCCATTGAACGTATCTTCTTTTTCTTAGGTCTTCCTCTTTTATGAGGATTAATTTTCGTGTAAAAAAACATCAGTCTATTATACTGTGACTGAAATAAATGGAAAAAATGATACTGCAAGTGTGAATTTTCCTAAATTTAATGATGAAATGAGACAAATGAGATATTAATATAAAAAAATTTCTGAAAAAAATTCAATGTGGATATCTGAATTTCAAAAATTTTTTAAAATCGATTTTAAAGATTTCAAGCAATTAGATACAGAAATCTCGGATCATCATTCAAATTCTTAGTTTACTAATGATTCGAAATATCAGCATTTAATTGTTCTAAATCTCGAGAGATGGTACAACATTTTTTAAAATATTTACTTATGAAAGAGGAAAATTTTATCAATTGGATCTCCTCTAAATAAATTACTGTATTTATCTCATTAGCTTTTTATTCTTCTAGAATAAATAAACTATACATATATCCTCTGTGTATTGTATGAACAGACAATGTGTCTTTTCTTCACATAAAAAGGGAGATGGAAAATCTGCACATTTTAATCTAAGCTCAAGAAGTAAAGAAGAATGATTATAATTATCAAAACAATAAAAGTAAATGAAGCAGTTATTCGATTATAAGGAGGGCATTGTGAAGAAGCTTTTTATGACGAAAAATTGAATAAAGGTTTGTCATTGTGAATGATGGTTAGAAATAAAAGATTATTAAATGACATTATTTATCGATTTATAAGTTATAAATTATAATTAGACTGATTAGACTTTGATTTAGATTTCATCGAAGATGATTAAATATAATTTTCATTACAATGTAATCAATACATTTCAAAATTCTTTCTTATATGAGGCCTGTCGGAAAATGTGTATTATCATAACTCAGGGATAATTTTTTCTTTCTGTTATGTGTTTGGGTATTAGACGTATAAGTAGATGTATTGGACAACAACTTTATTAAGTTAGGAGATCTGGCTCATGGGTAACAACGGATTACTAATAAAAATTACAGTATTATTTTATAGTATAAGCTTGGCATATACTCGAACACCACAAAATTTTTTCTCTCGAAAAATAAAAGATTAATCAATCTGGTTCAGTTATTTTGATTATATCTTGGTTGCTAAAATTCTACGCCTTCGATTTTTTGTTCAGCGTGTAGTTTTATTGGAATTCGAAAATGCTCTCATGTAACTTATCTTAATGAAAGTTCTTTTATTCAATTAAAACAAGTCATAAAGTTCATCGAGTGACATTTTTTTGGTCGGCTTGAAAGACCAGCATGGTGGACTTGGGTCAAATTGATGAATCAAAATATCACCTCATCTCACTCTTCTCTGTAACTGCAATCTTTGTAATTCAATTCTCATTATCATTACAACATAATAATAGTAGCCATTTCAATGTCATTGGCGGAATTGAAAACCCTTCAATATCTCCCGATACTTAGCTAATAAAGTACCTTATTTCGATGGGACGTTTGTGAATGAAGAAGACACATCCAACATCATCTTTTCTTTGTGTTTACCTCTTTCATAATCTCTACAGTTCAACGATGACCGATATGAATAATATATCTCAGAAGTGAAGGAATTCAAGTCTTGGGTCTAAGTTAAAATGAAAAATTTAGCAACTAAACCTAATTGACATGTAGATGAGAATTTACTATTTTCACAAAAACTCGATATTTTTCTCTGTATTCACAAGAAAGAATAATTTTTTGAATTCTAAAACGGAATGAGCTAATAAGTTGTTGATGTTCAAAAAAAATTCCGAAATACTTCAATCTGACCAGAATTAGGCCAATTTTTGGATTTCGAAAATGCACCAAATTTTCATTTTTTCAACTTTTGAACCCAAAATATTCATCGATTTCGATGATTCGAAGAAGTTAAGTACTGATATTTGGGATCGACATTAGACGAAGAATTCGAATTCACCTGCAGAAGTTCACTGAAATTCGTCATTACCGTGGGAAATCGAACCATTTGAATTTTTCGATTATCACGAAAGCAAATTATCCAAAATCTGGAAGTTTAAAATTTTCTCGGAAACAGTAAGATCTTCGCTATCTCTATGGCCAGATTTGAATTCTTCGTCTAATGTTGATCAAAATCGATGAATATTTTGGGTTCAATAGTTGAAAAAGTGAAAATTTGGTGCATTTTCGGTATTCGAAAAACGGCCTAATTTTGGTCAGATTGAAGTATTTCGCAATTTTTTTTGAACATCAACAACTTATTAGCTCATTCCGTTTTAGAATTCAAAAAATTATTCTTTCTTGTGAATACAGAGAAAAATATCGAGTTTTTGTGAAAATAGTAAATTCTCATCTACATGTCAACTAGCTTTAGTTTAAGCTTGTTGGAATGAAAAGATTGAAAATTAAATTTGACAACTCTCTAAAGGATAAAGTTTCCAAATTGCTCATTAGGTTTCAAGAAAGATTTGTATATGTTACAATCAATGTGGAAAACTCCCCTCAGTGTATATCATCTGATAATTATAATGGAAGACCTAAGATGATCAGTAAACAAGAAAAATATATATTTAGCCTTGTATATGAAAAACACAATTTGGATTTTTAATTCTCCATTTCGAATAATTATAATCATAGTGGTTCAGGTAATTAAAAAAATTCAAAATTTTTGAGAAGGAAATTAAAATTATTTTCACAATTCACTAGGAATTCGTGAAGAATCTTTGGCTTATTCAATAATTCGCAAGGAGCTTTCACAAGATTGACTAGTCGTCAATTGATTCGTACGAGTCCATGTTTTTACATGATTCTCTGTAAGATATATTTCGTAATAACTATTATAATAAACTAATGATCATCAAGGTATTCCCACTTTTTATCTTCACTTCCAATTAACTTATAGCATAATTAAGGCTCTTACTTTAATATCAGTTGTCCCTGAACATGCCAACTAATTTTTTAAACCCTAATTATGTTAGATAATATAGAATACGAACAGAGAATTTTTTTATTCGTTAAATATAATAAATTTAAAGCCCATTTTTAGATTATTGATTCTGAATAAAGAAAACATCAAAAATAATAATTTTATAAAGTGTGTGACAAGAATATAAATTAAAAGTATACAAGGATGAATATATTTCAATGAAAAATAGATATATATTTTGTGTACATCAATTTCTAGTGGACATCTTATTTCACACAAATCTGAATAATATATATATTATATATATACAGCTAGATGCAAAGATTTTCCAATGGGAGAATAAAAAAACTTGAAAATTCCTGAAATGAAGACATGAGAAAAAATGTTTATCCTTAATAGTTTTCTTATAAAATTACAAATATTCATAACCTATGTGTTGGCTGATTGTTCCTTTTATTCAAAAAACTCATTGTTTTGCTATGTTGGATGTATTCAAGATTTAATGCAGTATAAATACAATCTAACAGATATCACGAAACTATATATGAATATACATCACAATAATGATACAAGTTGTGAACTCATTCCGTTAAACTGGTTCGATGATCGTACTCCAAAACTGAAAGTCTTAGATGTGAGAGGGAGAGTTTGTCCATTTAAGGAGCTTGGAACAAAATTAAAGCTCAAGGAGCTTTCGATAAGCCAATACATGGAGATGTATAATCAAATATTAGAAGAACTTGAAAATTATACTTTCAAAGATTCAATGGAATTTTTAGACCTAAAAAACATGTATCTTGGAAGCTGCTTTACACTTTTGCCAAAAAGTTTCAACGCACCTGAAATGAAAACACTTAATATTATTGGTTTGAAAGCAAACTTGGAAATAACTGGAATCAAAAGACAAGAAATAGTTAATATGAATAACAGAAAGATAATATTTTTTGCACCGAAGCTTTCCAGTATTACTTTGAAACGTATTCAAGAATTGAACGAGAATCTTGTTTCTCATCTTCAAGAACTAGAAAAACTTGTCATTGCTTCAAATTCAATAGAAAAAGTTGATGAAAACTTCCTCATAAATTTGCCTGAATTAACTTATATCGAGCTATCAGTTATAACTACAAAAAGTACAGTAGGCCTTGAAAGTAAATGCAAGGCATTAAATACTTCAAAAGTTGTTAAGGTTCACTATGAAGGAAATGGAATAAATGTTTGCCCAGAAATTTTCAATTGCTATGAATGTGGAGAAAACTTTGCTAATGATAATAATAATGAGTTTAACGATATCATCAATGTGAGAAAACTTGATGTTTTTGAAGATTCTAGGAAAATACAGACAGTTCTTTCAGTAAATAACGGTCATCAAAGCTTTTTACCGAAATATTTGAATACCAGTCATTTCATTATATTCGGCATAACAAAAAATATGACTGATCTTCTAATTAGACTGCCAAGAATTCAAGAATTAACATTAACTTTGGATAATTTTCCCAGCTTCTTAGATAATCCTGTTTATGAAAGTACAAGATTATTAAGAAAACTACAAGTTTATATGCCAAAGTGTAATCAAACTCATCAAGAAAACTTTTATGCGTTTGTCAAGAATATACTACTGAAAAACTCTTATGGAAAGTTTGTGGCAAGCCTTAGCTGTGATATTTATCAGTGTAAAGAAAAGTATTTCCAAAAAGTTTCAATGATCTGGAATAACAATACAGTGCTTTGTGCATCTTCTACGGAGAGTTTTATTCATAAGAGTTCAAGTTACTCAATTGAAAAAAGCACAGGAATAATTATATTTATCTTATATTTGATGGAATTATTATATTGAAGAATTTATAAATAAAAATATGAATAACCTATAAAACACATATAAGAATTTATAATCATACAAAATAAAATAATAAGCATATAGGTATGAAAAAAAATTATAATGACGCGATTCAAAAGATTTTCAGGAATGTTCCACGACAAATTCCTTTTCTTCTACTCGATATAACCTGGACATTTCACGACGAGTTATCTGATCTATCGTCTGGAACAGAGTTTTCAGCCGAACAAAGGGGTGAAACAGTGTTAGGGTTAATATATGCAGGTGACTCATTGTATTGAAGAGTTTCTCAAAGATGAGCGATAGCAGACAGATGCGAAAGATTTAATAGGTAATTTCAGTTGGAGAAAACTGTTCTCCCTGACCAGGAGTCGAATCTGGTCCAACTGGGTGAGGGCCAAGAATCCTAACTGTTAGACCATTAGGAAACACCAGAACACCACCTGTAAAAGCCATGTTCGCCGCATCCACCCAATTCACTCGCTTTGCTCAATTCTAACTGAACTTGGTTAATAATCATTGCACGCAACAGCGCTACGCCTCTGCATTCCTCGATAGGACTGCTCGCTAGACTCAATGTCCCAAACCACACCGACTAAAACATTCGTGCTTGAAATCGAGCCAACAAGGTAGCCATTTAATCACCCGGAAGGACATCAGATGTGTGGACTGAAGCCTTTTCTTCTACTCGATAAAACCTGGTCATTTCACGACGAGTTATCTGAT